>PVIW01002338.1:0-225485 GCA_004026585.1 Noctilio leporinus | reverse complement strand
AGTCTCCATGAGTTAGAGAATTTTTGGGTTTTTCCCTTGAATTTGGTTTCTAGTTTCAAGCCATTGTGATCTGAGAAGATACTTTGTATGATTTCCATTTTCCTGTATTTGTGGAGGCTTGTCTTGTGACATACCATGTGGTCTATCTTGGAGAATGATCCATGTGCATTTGAGAAGAATGTGTATTTTGCTTCTTTGGAGTAAAAGACTCTGTATACATCAGTTAGGTCCATTTCCTCTAGAGTGTTGTTCAATGCCACAACATCTCTGGGGATTTTTTGTTTGGAAGATCTGTCCATTATTGATAGTGGGGTATTAAAATCCCCTACTATTAGTGTGTTGCTGTCTATGTCTTTCTTAAAGTCTTCCAAGATTTTCCTTCTATATTTCGGAGCTCCTATGTTGGGTGCATATATGTTTATCAGAGTTATTTCTTGATGGATTGTTCCCTTAAGTATTATGAAATGTCCATCTTTGTCCCTTTTTATGTCCTTCATTGTAAAATCTATTTTGTCTGAAATCAGTATTGCTACTTCAGCTTTTTTTTTTCATGTCCATATACTTGATATATAGTTTTCTATCCCTTCACTCTCAATCTGTGTCAATCTTTTGTTCTGAGGTGGGTCTCTTGAAGACAGCATATATGTGGGTCATGTTGTTTTATCCATTCGGCTACCCTATGTCTTTTGATTGGTGCATTTAATCTATTTACATTTAAGGTTATTATTGATTGATACTTATTCATTGCCATTTTCTCCCTTTGTGTCTGTATTCCTCTTTGGCTTTCTCTGTTTCTTCATTTTATTTGTTTACTTATTTTTATAGCAGAGAGAGAGAAAGAAAGAAAGAAAGAAAAAGTGGGAGAAAGTCACAAGACAAAGAGAAATCAATATTAATAAAGAAAGGTTTTAGCTGTCTGTTCCCCATTTATGATTTCTGATTGGTCCAGGTGGAGCCAGAACTGGTGGGCTTTACCAGGAAGAAAAGGAAAAGAAAAAATTGAAAAAAAATAAAGGAGGAAGGAAGAAAAGAATAAAGAAAGGGTTTAGGTGGCTGGGGAAGGGAGGAATACTTACATTGAGGACTGGGAATGCGTTGTAGCCACAGAGTGAGTAGACTTTAATTCGAGAGTGGGGGGAGGGTCTTGGGTATTTAGGTGGATTGAGGTATGGGGGGGATTAAGAATATGTGAGAAGTAACTTTTGAAAAGGATATGTTGGGGATTAATAGTTCATATTGCTCTCAGTATAACTCAAGTGCTTGAGATTAGCAGCAATCCCTTTCCTGAGGCTGCCTCTTTTTCTTGGTCAGGACTGTACAGTCTATAGTCTATATTCTAGCCTTTCTTGGCACGTGGCAGGGCCTCTGATTGTCACAGTCAGGGCTGATTCTAAGTGTCCACCCCTAGGTAGGCTGGGCCTTCTGCAACCTGGCTGGGTTTTAGAGCTGCCGGTATTCTGGAGCCCGCAGGGTGCCCCCTCCCACTCCTGGCGGAGGTTCCTGCCCTGGACGAGCACCCAGTACCCCTGCAGGGAAGCCCGCAACTTTGCTGGTCCCTGTGACGACTGGCCCCACCCCCGCAGTTCCCGGAGGAGGCCGCCCCTGTTAGTTTACACTGTCCTGGGTCCGCCTACACTGTCCCACCCTTCCGGGGTGGGCTCCAATCCTCCAAGCCAACCAGCTCTCCTCGGAGTCCTTTAGGCAGCCTCTGTGATGAGCCCCTCCCAGGCGTGGGCGGTGCGGCCTTTGTTTCTGGGAATGGCGGGTCAATTGCCCCCGCTACTAGTTCCAGCTTGCCTGCTTGCCATTTGGAGTTTCCACGGAGCCTGGGGGCCTGTGTGGTTGTGCAGGGCTGGGCCTTCCCCCTCGCAGGAGCTTCTAGCTGCTGTTTCCCTGGTGGCCCAGCAGCACCTTTTTCGGCCCTCTCACCGCCCCGGCCAGTGCACTTCCCAGCTCCTCTGCTCCGGCTTCCCTCAGGACTCTTCTCCTCTGCCTCTAGCCCCGTGAGGAGCCTCCTCTCCCTGTTGCCAGAGTGAGTCTCTCACACAGTCCCTCCCCTGCAAGAGTTCAATTCCACGTTCCCTATGGTGTTTGCCCTCGCTGCCCGCACTTCACTGTTGAGACTTCCAGTCACCAGGGAGCCCAGAGCTGGCCTCAGTCAAACACACCCCCCTGAGCAGAGCCGCCCCTGCCCAGAGCCGACCTCGGCCCGCAGGCCGGTCGGTCGGAACGCCTCACCTACTGTCCTGCTGGCCTCCTCTGCTTCTGGGCTGTGCTCCCCTGTGTCCAGATGCTGCCCGTTGCAATTCCTAGGGTCCTGAAGATGTCTCACACTCCCTATCTTGTCCTCTAGCTGCTCTGGTACTCGAGAACACCATCAGCACTGCTCTCTACTCTGTCGCCATCTTCTCTCCTCCACTTTTTGTATTTTAAATCTGTATCTAATTATGTGTCAATAGAGCTCTCTCTGTTTTTGTTTTTGTTTAATTACAGAAAGAATTTCTGATATAATCAAAGCAATTAGAAAGGGCAGAGAAGTAAAAAGTCCTTTCTGGCAAATTTAAAAACCATAATTCACAATCTACCAGCTTATTCTGACTATAAGGCTGATTCATCTATTAGACTAAAGATTTTTCTAATGTATCCCTAGAAACTAAACAGAAGCTTCTTACCCCTTCTTAAAACTTATTTGCGCCCTGGCTGGTGGCACAGTGGATAGGCGCCAACCTGCAAACCCAAAGGTCATTGGTTCGATTCCCTAGCCAGGGCACATAACCAGGTTTCAAGCCAGATCTCCAGCCAGGTCCATAGCTGGAGGCAGGTGAAAGGCAACCATACATTGATGTCTCTTTCCCTCTCTGCCTCTCTCCCTTCCCCGCCTCTCTAAAAATAATGAAATAAAATCTTAAAACAAACAAACAAACAAAAAAACCCAACTTATTTGCCTTGGAAAGTTTTTACTCTGTGAAATGACCGTATTCATAATTTAGACTAGCAGCTGTGGCAAATGTCTTTGTGACTTTATAAAAAATAGTTTTAATGTTACAGGAAAACAATACACTATGAAGGTTGTCATATGTTGCATTGATACTGGAAAACAGAATTAATATGCCATTTCCCTAATAACTTCAAATTTCAAAATTAAAATACAGTATAAACAAGAAATATGCCTTTAATTAGTATTTTTTTGATCAAATAGAACCAGAGAAAATCACACAAAGAACATGGGACAGTTCAGTTCCTAATTGAGTTAGAGTTTGACACTGTGAAAGATAAATTTAGTTTCTGTTATTTAAAAAAGTCCATATTTTATTTTGTTACTGCAAATGATTTTAAATAGTCAGTGACACAACAGGATCTTCCAAGTTAATGGTTCATAATGATGTCATAAATTGCTGAATCTATTATTATATAGGGTGGGGCAAAATTAGGTATACAGTTGTGATTATGCAAAACATAGAGTTTATTCATGTATTATTAATTGGTTATTGCATTATTTTCCATATGAACAACTTTTGCCCCACTTTGTATGAAGGACAATGAGCTAGATCTAGTTCTGTATTCAGGTGACCTTTGGAGTAAGCTGATTTCTTAATATATAGTTGTCAAGTCACAAAGTAAGAAAAACACGGTGTCTTTTTCTCTCATGAAAAATGCATTAGCACCAAAAAACCCCAAAAACTTCTGGCCAAGATAGAGATGTAGGCAGACATGCTGTGGCTCTCTCACAACTAGAAATTTACATTTAGCTCAAAACTAAATAAAAATAATGCAGACATTTCAGAAAATGGAACTGCATGGAAGTGCAACAAATAAAGAAAAAATACTCAGAGCTGAAGCAAGATGGTGGGGGAGTAAGTAGAGCTACACCAATCTCCTCCCAACACCAAACTGGAATTACAACTTAATTGGGGAGAAATCATCCAGAATAACCAACAGAACACCAACTGGAGAGAAGTCTTATTACCATGGACAGAACAGAAGAGCTGATTCATCACAATGTGACCAGTAGGATGTGCAAAGATGCGAGGGGCTGGCGGGGCTCCCACAAACGGCAGCTGAAGGGATGGGGCAATATCTCAGCAGCCGGGGGCTCCACCTGAGAAGGGTGGGGTCTAAATCCCCAACTGGGCTTCCCAGCCTATAGCACCCAGTTGTGAAAAGCAAAAAGCTGCCAGGTTTAGCTCACTTGACAGAGAGACTGAATTCTTAAAGGGCCCATGCACGAAAATACAGTGCCACCAACTTACTGTGAGCTCTAGCAGAGGGAGGGCACAGTGGGCTAGAGACACTTAAGGATGGCTTGGGTCAGTGGCTTTAGGGGGAGAGTTGAGGGAGCTGCCCATGAGTCCAGTGCTGACCCATCCCCCATATAGCCAGCAGACCACTCTTCTCCAAAGGGCGGGAGCCTGAGTAGAAGCCACAGCCCCACCTATAGGAATTAATCTGCCCCACGGAGAGGTGCCTAAAACAGTGAGCTAGAAAAAATTCCCAGGCAGTGCAACAAAATGAATAAAGACTGAAATAGAATGAAGAAGTTTTCAGAGAGCTGCAGGACAACATGAAACATAATAATACCTGTATCATAGGGATACCAGAAGGAGAAGAGGAGGAGCAAGTGATAGAAAACCTGTTTGAAAAAGTAATGACAAAAAACTTCCCCAACTTGAGGAGAGAAAATGTCGTGTAAACTCAGGAAGCACAGAAGGTCCTAAGGAAGATGAACACAAACAGGCCCACTCCAAGACACAGCATCATGAAAATGGCAAATTTCAAAGACAAGGAGAGAATCCTAAAAGCAGCAAGAGAGAAATAGCTAATAGCATACAAGGGGGCTCCCATAGGATATCAGCTGATTTCTCAACATAAACACAACAAGCCAGAAGGGAATGGCAAAAAATATTTCAAGCAATGAAAAACGAAAGACTGCAACCAAGAATACTCTACCCAGCAAGGCTGTCATTCAAAATGGAAGGTAAAATAAGGAGTTTCCCAGACAAAAAAAGTCTAAAAGAATACATCTCCACAAAACCAGCATTGCAAGAGATGCTAAAGGGTCTGCTTTAAGAAGATGAAGAAACAGAGAGAGAGAGAGAGAGAGAGACAGAAACACAGGTACAAAGGTAAATGTATTAAATGCACCAATCAAAAGAAATATAAAATATTTCCTTATTTGTGGGTGTGTAATATAAAGATTTTGTTAGTAATTTATGTTTTAAATAGCAGCCTACTGGACATGGGTGTATTGTGAAATAATTCAATCTTTAGGTTAAAAAAGATGCTGAGAATAAAGACCAATTTGGATAGAATTTGCAAACTACTAAACTATATGATTTGTGTACATAGACAATATATATTCTAATATTAGCATGTAAATTAGATGAGATTCCTTTTAACTAAATCGTGGAAATATACACATCCAGTTATGAAGGCCCCCAAGCTGGGGATACTTGGGAAAAGGAATGAATGCTATAGTAAACTTTATTATTGAAATGTGAACGTACTTAATCTCTACCTCAACAGACTCTTCAGTAGTTCAGGGGTTAGTTTAGGACCACGTAGGAAGTCAACCAAAAGTTCAAAAAATAGCTAGAATACTATTCTACAAAATTATTTAAATCCTACGGATTTTTATTTTTTACCTCAACTTAGTAGACATAATAATTTCTATTCTGGGGACCGGCTGAGCATGCAAGTGCCATTATTTCTGAGGGCTTCAACTTGTAAAACACAGGTAGAGGAAAAACAGAGGGTATTGGAAGAAGTAAGACCTGTGTACAGTCTAAATAAATAAATAAATCTAGTATTTAAGATGGAAAACTTTAAAAAGAATAAGTTGTAGTGCCAGTAGCTTAAAATAAAGTTGAGTTGTATTATTGGAGTGGGGAGGATCTGACTCAAAAACCAAATTCATTTTTTACTATGGGTTTGGCACTGTCTCTAGGACAACTTTCACAAAAGTGAATTCTGCAATGCACCATCTCTGTGATATATTTCACAAAAATGGCATTCCAGAGTAAAATAAGTATTAAAGAAGAGAAACTCTGCTTAATCTTGCTACAATATATCTAAAACATTATCATTTAACATGTAATAATTATGTAAGCTATTGGCATATTTTAATTTTTTTATATTAACTCTTCAAAGTCCAGTATGTACTTTGAATATGTGTAAAAATATGTATGGGTATAAATGTATTTTTGCATGTGTTTGGTAATATTGCAATTCATATTACTCAAAAGAGTAATTCTTTAAACAAATGAATTAATGCAGGCATTTTGGAATAATGAAAAGAAAACTTTGTATTAATATGATTTGAGAAGCTGACAGAAGGCAGTAATTAAGTGGTCAATTGTCTGGATGTGAAATGGGTCACCCTGCACTGATGAATTCCTATGACTCCATCCCTTACAACATAACAAGTGAGACAGAACTACCTAAGAGACAGAGGTAAACAAAGAAAGCTGTTAAGCTGGGGATACAGAGAAGTTTGGCCCAAAAGAGGGAGCAGGCCAAGTGGGAGAACTGAGCAACCAGGAGATAGCCAACCTAACAACCAAGGAGAGAGGCAACTTAACAGATGCAGAGTTCAAAATGCTGGGGATTAACATGCTCATAGACTTGACAGATATGTTTAAATACAACAAATGCAGAAAAAAAGAAGTGAAGGCTAGGCTATATGGAACAGAAAAATCCACAGTAAACCAAGGATGCAGGGAAGGAAGCTGGGGTTCAAATCAAGGACTTGGAACATAAGGAAGAAATAAACAATCAACCAGTATAGAAAGAGGAAACAAGAACTGAAAAAAAGAGGAGAGGCAAAGGAACCTCTGGGACAACTTTAAACATGTCAACATCAGAAGTATAGGGGTGCCAGAAGGAGATGAAGAGTGAGAAACTGAAAACTTGTTTGAAAAAATAATGAAGGAAAACTTCCCTAACTTGGCAAAAGAAATAAAATAGACATACAAGTCCAATAAACACAGAGAGTCCCAAACAAGCTAGACCCAAGGAGGATCACACCAAGACACATTATAATTAAAATGCCAAAGGTTAAAGAAGAGATCATCTTAAAAGCAGCAAGGGAGAAAAAGAGAGTTACCTACAAAGGGATTTCCATAGGGTTAATAGCTAACTTCTCAAAAGAAATTTTGCAGGCAAGAAGAGACTGGCAAGAAGTATTCAAAGTGATGAAAAGCAAAGACCTACAACCAAGATTACTCTATCCAGTAAAGTTATCATTCAGAATCGAAGGGCAGACAAAGTGCTTTCCAGACAAAGTAAAGCTAAAGGAGTTCATCATCACCAAGCCATTATTATATGAAATGTTAAAAGGACTTAAGGAAAAGAGGATCAAAATTAAGACATTAAAAAGCCAACAAACTCACAACTATCAATATCAGAATCTAAAAAATAAAAACCCAAACTGAGCAGACACTCAGGGAACAGAATGAAAGATGTAGGAAACATTTAAAGGAATGTCAGCTAGGAGATGGAAGAGGAGGAAGAGGGGGAAAGGCACTGGGATTAAGAAGCATAATTTGTGGGTGCAGAATAGACAGGGGGAAGTTAAGAATATTATAAGAAAATGTAAGGTCAAAGAGATCACATGCATGACCCATAGATATGAACTAAGGGGGATG
Organism: Noctilio leporinus; assembly: GCA_004026585.1. NCBI lineage: Eukaryota > Metazoa > Chordata > Mammalia > Chiroptera > Noctilionidae > Noctilio > Noctilio leporinus. The sequence continues at coordinate 217,842 of PVIW01002338.1, read as the reverse complement.
AGATTCCTGGAGCAAGGAGATTCCTTGGTTGAAGGGAGCAAAGGGAGAAGAAATTGGGACAAATGTAACAACATAATAATAAAAAATTAATAAATAAAAAATTTAATAAGCAATTTTAAAACTTAAATATAAAAAATGTATTAGCATGGACATTCATATATGTGTTACTTGAGACATACCTTCGTTGCCTCTTCTGTGCCCTCCTTTTGTGTCTATACTTCTTTTATCATATTGTGTTTTAATTTTTTTTATAAAATTTTTTCCCACTGTATAGTAAACCTTGTGGAGACAATAATTATGTCTATCTTTGGGCAATATTTTTTCTTATGGGACTAAATTTCATTGTTAAATGACATTAACGCTTGACTTCCTTAGACTTGTATTTTTTATAGAAAGACAATTATGTATTGTTTTTTTCTTTTGAGGATCACAGATAAGATAATCCTTTAATTAACTTAAGAACTTGACAGCTTTTGAGTTGTAGTATATTTTCCTAAAATGAACCATTGTGGAAGACATTTGTCAAGATGGCTAAGAGGTCTCCCTAACTTTCAGTAAACTTTTAATCTTATTGTCAAGATCCCTGCAGAGCAATGTCTAAGACTTGACAATGAAATTAAATTCAGAGCACCCATTCAAGGAAATTGCTTTTCAGATCAATTTAGAGAGTGATTCTATATAAATCCCAACTAGAGAAAGACACCTCTACTTGGAATTGATTAATTTACTAGGTTAATAATTCCATAGCTTAGATTTAATAGTGCTCTAAAATCTAAAGAAATATTTTCTGGTGCTATTTTAATTAAGCTCTGATTGGATATGGAGCCCTGATATTATAAATGGCAATGCCTCAAAATATAACATGGGTTCTAGAGTAAAAAAATTTGAATTTGAAATATGACAGTCAGCTATAAACTGTACTATTAAGCTACACTACTTCTACATTACTTTGTTTCTTCATCTGGAAACTGAGAGACATTGATGTCTGTCTTGTCATGAAAATTGCCAAATGTAAATGGCTGAAATGTTCCAACCAAAAGACATAATAAGGTAGCTGAACAGATAAGGAAATAAGATCTGAATGGGATCTGAAACCCATCTCAGATGGAAAGATACAGACTAAAAGTAAAGGGATGGAAATGAAACTTCATGCAAATGGAAAGGGAAAAAGAGCTCGGGTTGCAGTATGTATATCTGACAAACTAGATCTTAAAACCAAGAATAAATTCAAGATGGGTAAAGGACTTATACATAAGTAGTGCCACAATAAAAGTCCTGGAGAAAATCATAGGCAGTAAAATTTTAGATATCCTAAGCAAAAATATTTTTACTGATATCTCACCAAGAACAAAGGAAATTAAAAAAAAACAAATCAACAAATGAGACTATATCAAATTGAAAAGTTTCTGTTCAGCTAAAGGAAATATCAACAAAATTCAAAGGGAACCAAGAGTATGGGAAAACATATTTACCAATGATGCCTCAGACAAGGATTTGATATCCAAAATATATAAAGAACTAATGCGACTCAACACCAGGGAGACAGACAGCCCAATTTAAAAATGGACAAAGGACCTGAACAGACAACTCACTGAGGGAGACATACAAAGGGCCCAGAGGCATATGAAAGAATGCTCAACATCACTAGCCATCAGAGAGATGAAAATTAAAACCATAATAAGATACCACCTCACACCTGTCAGAATGGCAATCATCAACAAATCAACAAACAACAAGTGTTGGAGAGGATGTGGGGCAAAGGGAACCCTCATACACTGTTGGTGGGAATGTAGGCTGGTGCAGCCACTGTGGAAAACAGTATGGAGTTTCCTTAAAAAACTAAAAATGGAATTGCCTTTTGATCCAGCAATTCCACTACTGGGACTATACCTGAAAAACCCTGAAACACCAATTCATAAGAATGTATGTACCCCTATGTTCATAGCAGCACTATTTACAATAGTCAAGTGCTGGAAACAGCCTAAGTGCCCATCAGTGGATGATTGGATCAAAAAACTTTGGTACATTTACACAATGGAATACTATACAGCAGAAAGAAAGGAGGAACTTGCACCCTTTGCAACAACATGGATGGAACTGGAGAGTATTATGCTTAGTGAAGTAAGCCAATCAGTGAAAGACAAATACCATATGATCTCATGCATTACAAGACAATAATGAACAAAACAAACACCAAGCAAAACAGAACCAGATATATAAATACAGTGAATAGACCTTCAGTGGGCAGAGGGGCGAGGGGAAGGGGGAGAAAGAGATAAAGAAGGGGAGCAGTTTAGTTAAGAAACTAGTATGGAAGAATGTGGAAGAATCATGGATATGGACAACAAGTGGGATTGATTTTGTGGGTGAATGGGTGGGTGGGGAAGGGGACAAGGGATTAAAAAGGGGATGGATGTAATACAACAATGATAAAATTAAATAAAAATCAATTAAAATAAAAACTGAAAAAAACAGAAAGACATGAAAGGACACTATATAATGATAAAAGGATCAATCCTAGAGGAAGATATAACCTTAGTAAACATTTACACAACAAACATGTGAAGCAAATCTTGATGGACATAAAGGGAGAGATCAACAGAAATACAGTCATAGTTGGGGATTTTAACACCCCATTGACTTCAGTGAATAGATCTTCTAGGCAGAAAGTCAACAAGGAAACACAGCCTTAAATGAAACATGAAATCAAATGGCAGTCAGAGTATTTCAACCCAAAGTGGCTGAACATACATACTTTTTAATTGCACATTAAATGTTTTATAAGATAGAAACAAGTTTCATTTAAGAAGATTGAAATCATATCAAGCACCTTTTCTGACCACAATGCTATGAAACTAGAAATCAATAAAAAGAAGAACATAGGAAAACATGTAAAGACATGGAAGTTAAATAATATGTTATCAAACAATGAATGGGTCAGCAAGATCAGGAAAAAAATCGAAAGATACCTTGAAACAAAGTAAAATGAGAACACAACAACCCAAAATCTGTGGGACAGAGGCAAAGCAACCCTATAAGATAAATTCATTGCAATACAGACCGATCTCAGAGAACAAAAATAAGTTCAAATACTCTAACTTCACACTTAAAGGAACTTGAAAAAGAACAACAAACAAAGCCCAAAATGAGTAGAAGGAAGGAAATAAAAATTAGAGAAGAAATAAATAAAATGGAGTCTAAAAAATGATACAAGATATCGTTGAATCCAAGAGTTGGTTATTTGAAAAATAAGCAAAATTGACAAACTTTTAACCAGACACTTTAACAAGTAAGGATAGAAGACCAAAATAAATATAATCGGAAATGAAAAAACAGAAATAGCAACTGGCCCCAAAGAAATACAAATATATAAAATACTATGAACCACTAAATGCCAGCAAACTGGACAATCATGACAAAATGGGTAAATTCCTAGAAACATACAATCTCCAGAAGTAAATCAGGAAGAACCAGAGAATCTGAATAGATGGATTACACCTAGTGAAATTGAAACAGTAATCAAAAAACTCTCAACAAACAAAAGCACTGGACAGGATGGCTTTACAGGTGAATTTTGCCAACATTCCAAGAATTATCACCTTTTCTTCTCAAACTATTCCAAAAAATTAAAAAGCAGAGAAGACTCCCAAGCTCACTTTATGAGGGAAACCAAAATTATACTAATCCCAACACCAGATAAAAACACTACAAAGAAAGAAAATTATAGGCCAGTATCCCTGATGAACATATGAGGTCTGTCCTGAAAGTATTAAGCCACTATCAATATAATTAAAACAGTTTGAGCAGCTGATACTTTTGGAAGAGAGCTCATAGATGCTAAAATCTTCAACAAAGTATTAGCAAACTGAATACAACAATGCATCAAAGAGATCATGCACCGTGATCAAGAGGGATTTATTCTGGGAAAACAAGATTGGTACTACATTTGCAAATCAATAAATGTGATTCACCACATAAACCAAATGAAGGATAAAAATCACATGATCATATCAATAGAGGCAGGAAAAGCATTTGCTAAAATCCAGCATTCATTTATGATAAAACTCTCAGCAAAGTGGGATTAGAAGGAACATACCTAATCCTAAAAATGTCCCTATATGACAAACCCACTTCCGACATCATACTCAATGGGCAAAGACTACAAACATTCCCCTTAAGATCAGACACAAGAGAGGGATGTGTGCGTTCACTCTTTTATTCAAGATAGTACTGGCAGGCCTAGCCACAGCAACTACACAAGAGGAAGAAAACAAAAAGGCATCCAAATTAGAAAGGAGTAAGTAACACATCATTACTAGAACTGATATATGAATTCAGCAAAGTAACAGGACACAGAATTAATACCCAGAAATCAGTTGCATTCTTTTATATGCTAATAACAAATAACAGAAAAGGAAATTAAGAAAACAATCCCATTGATAAATGTTTAAAAAAAAACAAACCTTAAGAAAAAGCCTAACCAACTATTTAAACAACCTGTACACAAAAATATTACAAGAAACTGAAAAAGTTGAAGAAAGTATAAATAAGTAGAAGCACATATCATGTTCATGGATAAAGATTAACATCATTAAAAGACCATATTGCTGGAAGCAATCTATAGATTCAAAGAAATGCTTATTAAGATTCCAATGACATAGGTAACAGGACTGGAACAAATATTTCAAAAATTTGTGTGAAACCAGAAAAAGGCCTGCATAACAACAATGATCCTAAGAAAGCAGCACAAAATTAGAGGAATCATGCTACCTAATATGAAACTATACTATAAAGCCATAGTAACTGAAATGGCGTGGTGCAGGCACACAAGATCAATGGAACAGAACAGAGCCCAGAACTAAACCCACACTTTTATAGTCAAGTAATATTCAACACAGGAAGCAAGCACATACAATGGGATAGACAGTTTATTAAATAAATGGTGTTGGGAAAATTGGACAGATACAGGTAGAGAATGAAATTAGACCTTCTTATACCACACACAAGAATAAATTAGAGATGAATCAAATACTTAAATGTTAAACTCAAAACCCATAAAAATGTAGATGAAAACATGGACAGCAAAATCTCAAATATTGCTCATAGCAAATTTTTATCAGATATATTTTCCCAGGCAAGGGAAACAAAAGAAAAATAAATAAATGGGAGTATATCAAACTAAACAGTTTTTGTGCATCAAAGGAAACCATCAACAAAATAAAAAAATAGCCCACAGAATGGGAGATTATATTTACCAATACATCTGACAAGGGTTTAACATCCATAATTTATGAAGAATTTACAAAACACAACACCAAAAAGACAACCTAATTAAAAAACGTGCAAAGCATTTGAATAGACACTTCTCCAAATAGGACATACAGAGGGCCAACAGACAAATGAAAATACTCTACATCACTAATCATTGGAGAAACTCAAATTAAAACCATAATGAGACATCATCTAGCACCTCTCACAATGGCTATCATCAATAAATTAACAAACAAATGGTGGCAAGGATATGGAGAAAGGGGAACCCTTTTGCATTGGTGGTGGGAATGCAGATTGGTAGCCACTGTGGAAAGCAGTAGAGAGATACATCATAAAATTAAAATGTGATCTGCCTTTTGGCCCACTTCTGGGAATATAGCCATAGGAACTCAAAATATTAATTCAACAGAACATGAGTATTCATTGCAGTGTTATTTACAATCACCAAGGTATGGAAGTAGCCCAAGTGGCCATTAGTAGATGAGTGGATAAAACAACTATGGGACATTTACACAATAGAATACTACTCAGCCCTAAAAAAAGAGAAAATTTTACACTTTGCAACAGTATGGATGGACCTGGAGAATATTTTGCTAAGTGAAATAAGCCAGTCAGAGAAAGACAAATATGATGTGATTATAAGCCTATGGGGAATCTAATGAACAAACTGAACTAACAATGAAAATGGAGACAGTCTCATAGATGGAGAGCAGGATGACTATGGGGTTGGGGATGTTAAGAGGGTGGAGGCATTGAGTGAAAAGGAAAAAGGAATCATGGACCTGGATAACAGTATGGTGATTGCTGGAGAAAGGGGCATATAAGGGAAGTAAAGGATAATGGAAAAAACTAAAAAATTTAAAAATAAAGTTAAATATATGTCCAAATTATGACTTTGTGGGTAGGTTGGAGGAAAAAAATCATTGGAAGGGTTTTGATATGTTCAGTTTGAGTTCTTTGTGAGACCAAGAAGTATAGATGTTTAGGAGGAAGTTAAATTTATGAGTCTGAAATTAAGAAGAAAGATTTGGACTGGAACTATAGATATTTCAATAGCTAAGGAGGACATAATTCAAATCATGACAGAGGTTGAGATCTGTCAAGGAGAATATAAAGATTGAGTCTATAAAGGGAAACTTGGGGATGACAAAAAAAAAATGCTAAGAGATGTATTAGGAGGTTGTAAAAGAAATGGAGGACAAAAAACAGGATTTAAGAGAAAAACCAAAAGAGACTGTTGTCCTGGAAAACAAGAGATTGATTCTCTTAAATATTTTCTGAGCTATTACTGTGTGGTATGATGAGATAAATCAGTGAACACAGTGGATAAACTTATTTGCTACCAGGGAGATGTAGACAAAAATATAAATTCTATGTTGTTAAAGATGAAAAGTACAATAAAAATATAATAAAGCAATGTGAGAGAGACTGAGAATGCTGAGTTCAGTGTTGGAATTTTTTTTAATTGGATAAAATCCTCACCCAAGAATATGCTTACTCACTTTTAGGGAGATAGGAAGAGAGAGCAAGAAGAGAGGAAGAGAGGAGAGGATAGAGGAGAGGAAGAAACATTGATGTGAGCGAGAAACATCAATTGGTTTTTTCCCATGTGTGCCCTGACCAGTGATGGAACCCACAACCTAGGTTTGTGCCCTGACTAGGAATGGAACCCACAACCTTGTGCTGTACAGGATGACATTTCAACCAACGGAGCTAAAAGCTAGGGCTGGTGTTGCAATTTTAAATTGGGTAGTTTGGGTTGGTAGACAAGAAGGTGGTGGCCTTTGAACAATAACATGAAGGAGATAAAGGGAGAGAGATGTATAAATGATTTCAGAAAGGATGCAGTAGAAGGGTAAGGCAAGGTATTGATTGAAAAGTTTCCATTTAACTTTTGATATTTGGAGTAAATCTGGACAAAAGCAGCAGGTTTGTTGGCACGGAAAGAGGTAGAAGGCAGATTGCATAGCATAGATCAATAAATTTAAGGTGAGAAAAGAAAGGCAGCAAACAGAGACTTCTCTTTTTACCAGTATAATTATGAAGGGAAAGGGAAATCAATATGGTATCCAGAGACATAGATTACTAAAGATTTTATTTTATTATTATATAGGAAAGACTCAAACAAAGTTTAGATGAGGGAGAGGGAAGCCAGGACAGAAAGGATTACAGATCCAGCTGGGCAGGATGATGTGAATTTATAGGAGCAGGTACTTGAGGACATGGGAAATGGAGGAGAGTGAGGGGATATTAGTGGAAAAAGAGCTCTTCCACCACATCAAAAGTGAATAAAGAAATATTGAGTTGCTTATAAATAATTTAGTACTGGGAGGAGGAAAACAGTGACTGTTTTCTCTATGAAATAAGGAATTAGGCTATTTGTTAAAATAATAACGTAGGTAACAAAGGAAGAAGGCTTGGAAGATTTCACATAGCTAGTATGAGACAAAGAATGAGAGAATGACTGGGATTGCAGGACAATTTTGAGGGCCCAACTGAAGCTGGATCCCATGAATTTTACATACCATTTACCTTCATGATTGTACATTCTGTATTTTCTCTAATGCACCTTATCAGTCCTGACATAGAAGAGAAATGAATACACAGCTGAAATGATCCAGGCCTAAATTTTGCTTGGTGTACATGAGATAAATGGACTGAAAGAATGAGAGTTAAAGGATTTGGTGAGATTGTATTCAAAATGATTCTTAGATTAGTCTAAAAAAGAAAGAGAATAAATAAGAGTGGGGTGATGATTAGGACCAGATAAAGAGATTCAGGGTCAGAGGAGAAAATGGAGTAAGTGTGAAGTAACTGAAGATGTAAGAATATATGGTTCAAAGCCCTGGCTGGTAGCACAGTGGATAAGGTGCCGGCCTGCGAACCCAAAGGTCGCAGGTTCGATTCCCCAGCAGGGCACATGGCCAGGTTGTAAACCGGTCTCCAGTCAGGTCTGTGGCTGGAGGCAGGTGAAAAGCAACCATACATTGATGTCTCTCTCCCTCTCTGCCTCTCTCCCTTCCCCTCTTTCTAAAAATAATGAAATAAAATCTTAAAAAAAAAAAAAAAAGAATATATGGTTCAATGAATTTGACCTTGGAATTCAGGACTTCAAAAACGTGATGGTTCTGAGTAAAATAAAGCCTGAGATGTGGATGCCTGATGTGAAATGGAGATGGATAGTGAGCGAAACTGAGAGGGACAAAGAATTGAGAGGCAAGACTGTTGGTTCATCAAGCACATAGTGATTGAATTCACCCAGCATGACAGCAGGGATTCAGAGGGAGACCATGAACATGCACAGAGTTATTGCTGAATCAGGGGAAGACTGTTGTGAGGAAGAAAAGAGGGAGGCAATAAATGAATCACAGGAGTCCCAAAGGAATATTTCATAATATTTGGACATTCTTTGAGACTCAGTAAGATTTCCTGGGTATACAGGCTCAGTGCGGATGGTATATGGGTTCAATATTTGTTCTTTTAATAGTAAATTAAACTTCAGTTTACCATATTTATCAATTTATTGTAATCTAACAAGCTAAAATGATTCATGAATTAACTGGGCTTTTGCTTGTTTCTCCTATACTTTTGGAAGAAAGCAAATCACAAGAAAATAAATTATGATTAAGGATTAATAAAAATATCAATATATTGGTCATGTATAGTTCAGGATATATCTATGCTACTATCTTATGTTTTTTACATTTACTTTTTAAAAACTGTACAATGAGTAAAAACAAAATAAGATTCTCTAATTTTAATGGAACTTTCAGTTCTTTGAATAAACAAAACAGAAACATGTTTTAATTTGGGCTAATTTCAAAACAGGAGTATTAAAGCAATGGAAAATTTTATAACATTACAGCTATAGTTTTCTCATTGTAACTAACTCTGCAGATTTTTTGCTGTTGGCAATTAAAATAAATAGGCTGACTTTAGTTGAAGGTATATTTCAGCTCTTTGGTGGGACTGTGCAAGCTGCTGACACATTTCCGTGTTGTGGTGACAACACTGGTTCAGTCTCTCAGTCTCTTTAAATATGAGGAAATTAGTTGATTGTAGAGATAAAAGCCATCGATAATGTTGTGATACAAAATGTGATAAAAATTACTTGTGGAAAGAATGAGGAAACTTGTGCTTGCTGTACGTGAGGTTCCTAAATGCAAAAAGTTTTCCATTGTCCAGAAATGCCTAATTCAGTTATACTATATCCTTCTAATGTCTTATCTCCTTCCTTTCTGTTTGTCTTTTTCACTCTCTCTCTCTTTTGCATTCTCTGGCACCTTTTTCATTGAATAATTACAAAATATAGTAAGTACTAAGTCCATGCTAGGTACATTTTGGTGCTGTGAGTATATAGGGAAAATACAGCTTTCTTCCTTAATCTACATTCCATTGGGGGGAAAATTAAGACAAAGAGATATCTAAGATGAGACAAACACAATTTCTAAATCTCAAGGCAGTGCTGGATTACTCAAGGGGTAGATTTTAATTTATGTTTAGAGACTTAGCAAAGCAGAGACAACCCCCACATGTATTCATTCCCCCAGAAAAGATTAGTTTTGAAAAACTTCTTAGAATTTTGACATCTGAAAATAATTTGAGAGAATTGTGACTTTTAAAACATTCAGTATAAATTTTAAAATTTCCATTCAAGACAAGTTGGAATTAGCTACACAAGGAAGGTCCCTGTCTGGCACTACATCAGAGCAGGAGGAAGGAGAAGTGTGTTGCCAGGGCAGCATATATGCACTGAGAAAGGGAGGAAGTTCTCCATTTGGGAATGTCTCTCTCTGCCTTAGCTCCTTATCTTAAAAATGAGATATTCAGGTTGCAAGCCAGGTCTCCAGCCAGGTCAGTGGCTGGAAGCAGGTGAAAGGCAACCATACATTGATGTTTCTCTCCCTTCCTCTCTCTCTCTCTGGAAATAAATAAAATCTTTTTAAAAAATGAGATATTACCCCACATCTTTCAGAATGGCTACCATCAATAAATCAACAATCAACATGTGCTGGTGAGGATGTGAAGAAAAGGGAACCCTAGTACACTGTAGGTGGGAATGCTGACTGGTGCAGCCACAATGGAAAATATTATGGAATTTCTTAAAAAAATTAAAAATGGAACTGCCTTTTGACCCAGTAATTCCACTGCTGGGATTATACCCTAAGAATCCTGAAAACCAATTCAAAAGAGTATATGCATCCCTGTGTTCATAGCAGTGTAATTTACAATAGCCAAGTGCTGGAAACAGCCTAAGTACCCATAAATAGGTGAGTGGATAAAAAAGCTGTGGTGCATTTAACCAATAGACTATGAAGCTATAAAAAAAAAAAAATGGGAATCTTACCTTTTGAGACAGCATGGATGGAACTAGAGATTTTTATGCTAAGAGAAATAAGCCAATCAGAGAAAGACAAATACCATATGATCTCACTTCTATGTGGAATCCAATGAACAAAATAAACTGTTGAACAAAATAGAAACAGAGGCATGAACAGAGGCATGGAACAGTCTGACAGCTGTCAGAGGTGAGGGAGAGGGAATATAAATGAAAGAAGGTGAAGAGAATAAACAAATATACATGGGGTTATATATAAGGGATTAAGCATATATTCATTCTATCCAAAACAAAAAAAACAAAAAAAAAACTCATTAAATTGTTAATGTAACAAGAATGGTTTGCATAACAAAGATGTAAACCTGGAAGCCAAGGAGAGTGGACTAGAATGCACATGAGTGAACAATGACAACTTCACTGTCCTTGTCAGTGGGGGCAATAAACACCATTAAGTGAGCTTGTGTACTGTGTGGCCATTGCATTTAAAATGACTGAGCAAGTAGATACAGCAACAAATCTGAATCAAAAGTTGCAGTAATCTTGAATGTTCCTCTGTGAAAATTATTTGGATAATTCAGAAGGCAGAAGTTATGGGCAATTGGTGCTTGGCAATTGGCAGCTTTATCAGGACAAGGCACCTATTCATGCGTCCCGTCTCATGCAGAGTTTTCTGGCAAAACATTAAATCACCTGGATGACTCAGCCTCACAACAGCCCAGATTTGGTGCCCTATGACTTCTGCTTTTCCCCAAAACTAAAATCACCTTCAAAAGGGAGGAGACTTCAAACCATTGATGAGATTCAGAAAAATATGATGGGGCAGCTGATAGTGATTGGGAAAACTGTGTGAGGCCATAAGATACCTACTTTAAAGAGGACTGAGGCACACTGTCCTATGTACAATGTTTCTTTTATCTTGTATCTTCTTCAGTAATTGTCTATTTTTCATATTACATGATTGAACACCTAGATATCACATAGGCCACAGTGATGGCCAGAGGGATGAAGGACCAGGGGTTGGGTGGAAGCAAGAAAAGGGCTAGAAAATGGGAACATCAGTAATAGTGTCAACAATAAAAATAAAGAAGAAGCTGGTTTGATTCCCCAGTCAGGGCACATAACCAGGTTGCAAGCCAGGTCTCCAGTCAGATCCGCAGCCGGAGGCAGGTGAAAGGCAACCATACAGTGATGCTTCTCTCCCTTTCTTCATAACTTCCCTGCCCTTCTCTCTGAAAATAATAAATAAAATATTTTTTAATATATAAAAAATAAATTAAAAAAAGAAGTCATGTGCTTTGAAGCAGTCAGCTAGAAAGATGGCCCACAGACAGATAACTTCCACATCAAATGCCATTCAGGGTTTTCATTCATTGACACCATGAAATACAGTTTAAAAAATCTATATGCTAAACTCATCACATTTATTTTAAGCCTTTTTAAAAAGGTGCATTTGTTTTGGAACCCACTGTGAGTTGCTGTGAGAAAACTGGAAAGTACTAACAATCCTGGACAAAACTGAACCAGAAGCTTTTCCATTTTTCTTGCTCTTTATCTATCCCACCCTCTGTGCTACTCAGTCATCCTATTGGCTTCTTTTTTTCTTCCTTCCTTCCTTCCTTTCTTCCTTCCTTCCTTCCTTCCTTCCTTGCTTCCTTCCTACCATCCTTTTTCTTTTTTTTTTTAATAAGAATCTCTCTCATTGTTTTTCTTCAGAAAATAGGATTCCAAGAACATGTTACTTTATTAAGCAGACTGATCACCTCAGTGATATTGCTCAGATGTTACATCTTTGCAAAGTATCAGCAGTTGGACCTTTATCTTCTGTTAAAAAATAATCATGATCATAAGTGTTTTGGTACTCTTTGAGAATTTACGAGAACTCATTGCATTTATTTTAAGCCTTTTAAAAAAGCACTTGGTTTAACCTTGAGATTGTAGATTGCTAATTTTCTAAATTATTTGAAAACTCAGGGTCTTTATTTTAGACTTCTAATGTAGGAGCAACTATCTTTTGTGATGAAACAACTGTCTTTGTTCTTTAACTTCTAGGGGGCATTCCCTGAAGTTTTATTTCAGTGAGAAAACTATTGGCCAATTGCTTCAAAACAACACTTTAACTGTATGATTGAGCTCACTTCTTCCCGCTATGATTTCAAATGTTACAGCATCGGTCATAGAGGAAAAAGGATGGTTTTCTCTTCCAGTCAATCTGTCGTGTCCCCTGGTTATGTTGTGACTCATGACCATTGATGAAATTAATAAGGTTGGCTCTTTGACAACATGTTTTTTTGACATGAGTACATTGTTAAGGCCCCAGGAAACATTGTCCATAGCTTGTTCACAGTAGTAGTTAAGTTTCTAGAAACTGATACTTACTTTTTTTTCTCCTTCTTTGCTACTTTCTCTATTTCATAATAAAGACATTTAAAGACAGCCAGGGAATGGCAGATAACTTCTCTATGAAACTTAGACATAATTTAATTTTGAGAGATAACTTGATTCTTTACTTCAAAATTGGATGCATGTTGCTTCTTTCTAATTTTTTCACTCCAGAACTCTAGACTTTCAGTTGATAGTAGTAGTAGAAACATAGTTCAATAGGAATAGGAGCTATTTTTGTGATATACTTAACTTGAAGCTGTAGAATCTCCTTTTATTAATGTTATTTAAATAAAATAGAGCTTGGGACATTAATATCTCTGATGTGTGTATTTAAGATGATAACAAGTATACTACAAAGATCACTTTGAAATCAGCCACTTGCCCCTGCAATTACTTGAGAGATAATTTTACTTCAAAACTCTTTGTAGGTTAGATAAATATACTTATCTAATCTACTATCACAGCTCCTCAGATGTGTTAACTTCCCTGCTAAAGGAGTAGCATTCCCGTGAGTCTAGCTAGGCAATTTACTATGGAAAGACCTTCAAAGTTTGTTTAGTTAATCTTCTTGCTTTTGGACTGTCGGAAGAAGGAATTCCCCTGTCTGTACATGGCTAGGCCTTCTAATGGAGTCAGCCTTGGAGCTAATCTTCTCTCTGGAACCTCTGGAACACTGGGCTCTGGAGGTAAATGACTTAGCAACTTTGAGCAGGCTGATGTCACCCCCTATGTAACCCTTTGGCATAGAGCCTCCTTTTCCCCAATGTCTGTATAAGATTGCCCTTGCTGTAAGCTCAGTGCATGCACTACTGTTGTGGGAGAGTGGAAAAACTGCATGGAAATGCCAGCATTCTCCAGCACCCAACCACTGCAGATGAAGGAGAGTGGGTGTGGAAACACCCTTACTCTCTGCAGTTGTTAACCTGAGCAGGACATCCAAGCATGAGCATGCTTACACTCTCAGCTGCCCTGCCATGTGGTCATTAGCTTGCTGCTACAATGAAGCATGCAAATCCTCCCAAAGGCTCCATTCAAGTTCTTCTTTGACACTGAACCAGAGCCCTCCCCACAGTCATCATTTGGTGGTCTCAGATCTGACATGGACAAAGATAGATTGTGAGAAATGGCCATAGATATACCTACATTTCATTTTTGTGCCCTTGTGTTCATCTTCATTTCATGTGATCTCCTCCCTTTTGAAAAAAGGCTATTTTTGTTTCTTGCAACTGTACTTATTTTTTTGTTTCTAATAGTTTTTTGATGGAGTCTTTTGGATTTTCTACATTAAGAATCATGCTAGTTGCAAAAAGTGATGATTTTACTTCTCACTCCCAATTTGAATGTCTTTTATTTCTTTCTCTTGCCTGATTTACCTGGTGAGGACTTCCAGTACTATGTTGAAAAACGGTGGTGTGAACAGGCAACCTTGTCTTGTTCAGATCATAGAGGAAAAGCTTTCAGTTTTCCGCCATTGAGTAGCTGAGGGTTTATTATGTTGAGGTACTTTCCTTCTATACTCATTTCATTGTTTCAATTATAAATGGATATTGTATTTTGTCAAATGCTTTTTGTGCATCTATTAATACAGTTATGTATTTTTCATCTTTTATGTTGTTAATGTGTTATATTGCATTTGTTGATTTGCATATGTTGAACCATCCTTTAATGAACCTCATTTGACCTTAATGTATTATTTTTTTAGTATTTTGTTGTATTCAATTTGTTAGTATTTTTTTTTTTTTTTGCATCTATGTTATATCAAAGGTATTATCTGTCCATAGTTTACTTTTTGCATGTTATCCTTGACAGGTTTTTGTATCAGTATAATATTCACCTCTTCATTAATTTTTCTGAGGTGTTTGAGAAGGATAGGTATTAATCTTCTTTCACTAGTGAAATCATCTGGTCCCAGACTTTTGCTTTTTTGAAAGTTTTTGATTGTTGTTTCAATTAACTGACAGATAATTGGTCTATTTAGATTTTCCAGTTCTTTGTGAGAATTTCCTTGTGCCTATTTAGATTTCTTCTCTTTTGTTATTTTAGTTTGATGATTCAGATTAGTTTCACATTCATCTGTGCTAAATTCTTTTATTATTATTACATTATTGTTATTGTATTATATTTATCCCATTTTCCCCCCACTGTTCTCCCCCTGCTCCAATCCCCCATCCCCCACTTCCACAGTCAGTCCCACATATTATCCAGGTCCATGGGTCATCCATACTAGTTCATTGACTAAACTGTTCCCCTCCTTTGCCTCCTCCTCTTTCTCCCCCTCCTCTCTGCACACTGAAAGTCTGTTCTTTGTTTCAATGCATCTGATTCTATTTGGCCTGTTTGTTTGTTTTGTTTATTAGTCTCCTGTATTGGGTGAGATAATATGGTATTTGTCTTTCACTGACTGGCTTATTTCACTAAGCATAATATTCTCCACTTACATCCATGTGGTTGCAAAAGGCTGGTGTTTCTTCTTTCTGCTGAGTAGTATTCCAGTCTATAAATGTACCAAAGTTTTTTGATCCATTCATCCACTGATGGGCACTTAAACTGTTTCCAGCACTTGGCTATTATAAATAATGCTACTATGAACATAGGGGTGCATAGGTTTTTTGAATTGGTGTTTCAGGGTTCTTGGTATAATCCTAGCAATGGAATCACTGGGTCAAAAGGCAGTTCCATTTTTAGTTTTTTGAGGAAATTCCATATTGCTTTTCATAGTGGCTGTACCAGTTGTACCAGGGTTCCCTTTTCTCCACATTCTTGCCAGCATTTGTTGTTTGTTGATTTGTTAATGATGGCCATTCTGACAGGTGTGAGGTAGTTTCTCATTGTGGTTTTGATTTGCATCTCTGTGATGGCTAGTGATGTTGAACATTCTTTCATATGTCTATGGCTCTTTCTATGTCCTCCTTAAAGAGGTGTCTGTTCAGGTCCTTCGCCCATTTTTTAAATTGGGCTATCTGTCTCCCTAATGTTAAGTCATACAAGTTCTTTATGTATTTTGGATATCAAACCCCTGTCTGAGGTATCATTGGCAAATGTGTTTTCCCATACAGTTGGTTTCCTTTTAATCTTGCTGGTGTTTTCTTTAGCTGATGAGTAAATTTTGAGTTTGGTGTAGTCCCATTTGTTTACTTGTTCCTTTATTTCCCTTGCCCTTGGAGAAGTATTAGTGAAAATATTGCTGTGTGGGATATCTGAAATTTTACTGCCTGTGTTTTCCTGTAGGACTTTTCTGGTATCATGGCTTATGTTTAAGTCCTTTATTTATCCATCTTGAGTTTATTCTGGTGTATGGTATAATTTGGTGGTCTACCTTAATTTTTTTGCATGTGCCTGGCCAGTTCTCCCAACACCAGTTGTTGAAGAGATTATTTTCACTCCATTTTATGTTCTTCCCTCTTTGCTGAATATTAATTGACCATAGAGTCCTGGGTTTATTTCTGGGGTATCTATTCTGTTCTTTTGATCTCTATGTCTATTCTTATGCCAGCACCAGACTGTTTTGATTATAGTGGTCTTGTAGTATAATTTTATATCCAGTATTGTGATTCCTCCTACTTTGTTCTTACTTCTCAAGATCGTAGTGGCTCTTCATGATTGTTTTTGGCTCCATATAAATTTTTGAAGTGTTTTTTCTAGATCTGTGAAATACATCATTGGTATTTCAATAGGGATTGCATTGAATCTATAAATTACTTTGGGTAGTATGGACAATTTAATGATGTTAATTCTTCCAATCCATGGACATGGCATATGCTTCCATTTATTTGTGTCTTTCCTAATTTCTTTCTTCAGTGTTCTGTAGTGTTCTGAGTACAGGTCTTTTACCTCCTTGGTTAAGTTTATTCTTAAGTACTTTATTTTTCTTGTTGCTATAGTAAATGGGATTTGTTTTCTAAATTCTATTTTTTAAGACAAATTTAAAGCCTTCTTTCTGAATTTGTTCAAAGTGTAGATTTTTATTGGTTGATTAATTGATTTTTATCCTCACCTGAAGACATTTTTCATTGCTTTGAGAGAGGTGGAGGGGGTAGATTTTGATTGCCTTCTTGTACATGCCTCAATCAGGAACCATACTTGCAACTTGTGTAAGTGTCCTGACCAGGAATTAAACCTGTGGCCATTCAGTGTATGGATGATGCTTCAACCAACTCAGCTATATCAGCCAAGGCCAACAGTGTCTTTATTGGTAGCATACTGGCTTTTCACAATCACAATGCTGAAATTTATATTTTTCTCTTTTAAAATATTCAAATAAGATGGCCAATTCAGCTGCTCTTTATTCTAGACATTATGGCATTGCTAATCTTTATTCTAGATATTATAGCATTGCCACTCTTTGGGTATCTCCATTTTGCATCTCTATTACTTCTCACTATGAGTAAATCCTTCCAGTTGGTTCTACATTATTATAGGACATCTTGTGTCCCAATTCTCTTCTTAGGTGGAAAAAAAGAGTTGCTTGGCAGAATATGATTTGAGAAAGGTTCTTCTTTGATGGAATCAGGCCACTGTGATATCATCAGAAAACTTTTCTGGCTATAGACATTTCAAATTTTATTATTTAATCATTTCATGCTTGCTGAATACATTTTCTTTAAATTCTTAGTGCTCTTAACATACATATAGTAGGTGTTCTGTAAAGGTATATTGCTTAAATAAAAAATGACAAATTGCCCTGGCTGGTAGCACAGTGGTTAAGGTGCCGGCCTGCAAACCCAAAGGTCGCAGGTTTGATTCCCCAGCCAGGGCACATAACAAGGTTGCAAAACAGGTCTCCAGTCAGGTTGTAAGCCAGGTCTCCAGTCAGGTCTGTGGCTGGAGGCAGGTGAAACGCAACCATACATTGATGTCTCTCTCTCTCTCTGCCTCTCTCCCATCCCCTCTTTCTAAAAATAATGAAATAAAATCTTTAAAAAAAAAAAAAAAAGACAAATTGTGACCCTGGCTGATGTGGCTCAGTGGATTGAGCACTGGCCTGTGAATCCAAGTGTCACTAGTTCAATTCCCAGTCAGGGCACAGACCCAGGTTACAAACCAGGTTTCCAACCTGGTCCCCAGCTGGAGACAGGTGAAACGCAACCATACATTGATTTAAAAAACAACAACAAAAAAGACACATTGAGACTTAAGAAAAAGAGACTTAATTGAGTTCTTTTGACTGGGTTAGAATATATGTTATATCTAACATAAACTTATGAGTTGAATTTATAAGAAGTTAATAAATGTTAACATCTTAATTTAAATAACCAGCAAATTTCCCATAATAGTTCAAATTAATTGTGAATAAGAAGCTTAGAAAAATTAGTAAAGCAACAGTGATGAGAACTTAAAAATTATGATTGTCAAGAAAGTAGTTACAGGATTTCACCAATATCAGAGTCTTGCAAACACCATAATAATTAAATACATCTCTTGAGCTTTTTGACTCTGGTCCTATATGGAGAAACAGAAAACCCAGTAGACACAATTTTGATCCTTTATTTAGCTCTATTAATGCTACAGAGGACAATAGTGGCTAAGGTAAAGAAAAATGTTAAGTTACTTGAAGTATAAGAACAAAAACTTAGAAGGACTTTTGAGACTGACCAGGCCTAGAGTCCTAGAACTTTCCTCTTTTCTTATGTTTTGGATGCACATTATCACTTGGAACTGCTTGCAGTTCTTAAACATTCCCAGCACTTGCATAGCTATACACTGGTGATCATGTTTTCCCTGTTCTCTAATGTAAAACTCATAGTCATCCTTCAAGATCCAAATAAAATGTCACCTCTTCTGCAAAGCCTTCATAAAGTCCTCCAAACCATCTCTGAGCTTCCGTTCTCTATGTTGTCAGAACACCTACGACCCAACCCCACACATTGTATATTAATGTATTATAACACTGTTGCATATTATGGTCATTTTTGAGTTCCATGCTTTTTTTCCTTTCTAGACATTAATTCTGCAAGGATAGGGACTCTGACTCACTTATTTCATTACACAAAGACCTCACAATGCCTGAGTCAGAGTGAGTGACCTATAGATCTTTATCAAATGAATAAGTGTCCTGAAAAAGGAATTACTCAGCTGTAAAATGCAGTGGGAGTTAAATGTATTACCACAGGTTTTGGGATCAGAGCAGAGGGCAAACCTGGGTTAGATTAAACAACTATTAACATTTTTGAATTTGTAAATAAAGTGTATAATTATATGGTATATGTCAGGATGATTTCGGGTATAAGAAAAAGACACCCTGATTCAAGTTGGCTTAAACAATAAGGGAATATGTTATCTTATGTAGAACAAAATACAAAGACACAGCAGACTGAGGGTAAAGTGAAATAGGAGCTCTGACTCCAGTCTTTATGATTCTTTTGGCTCTTCTTTTTTTCTTCATGTGGACTTTGTCCTCAGACTGCTTCTTTATGATTGGCAGGTGGCTGCCTTCCACTTGGGCAGGAATACTCAGCCTGTTCCTGGAGTAAACCTGTCTTTCTACCATGGAGCAAACTCTTCCCTTCAGTCTCATTGGTCCAACTTAGGTTGTGCACAACCCAGAATCTTTGTGGTTGCCAAGAAATGTCGTTTAATGATTTGCAGTGTGGTTGGAATGGTAGTGATTACTAATCAGAAGACTCCTGAAGTTGAAGAAAATAAACTTTCCCCAGCCAACCAGGCTGTTAATAGCACAGATATTCCCACCTCCTCTGTTTACTTGCTCTGTGAATTTAGGCAGGGTAACTAACTCAGTTCCCTCATTTGTTGTGGGGGTGGCAACAGTACTTACTTCCTAAACATTGTGAGGTTTAAGAAATGAACTACTAAGAACACAGGGTAAGCACTGTTGAAGTGTTAGTTCTCACTTTTGAATTATTTAACCAAAAAACTGATGTTGTGTTAAAAATGTAAAAGTAAGGAATAGATTCAATGTGGGCAAGCAGCAATATTTATTACGGATATTTTTTGGTTTCTCTAGTAATTTGACTTTTATAATTACTTGGTTATTTTTGAATGTCTATGTAAGGATGAGTTTCAAATTTAAATGGAGGGTAATCAATTGGAAAGGAACATGCTTAATTGTTTATTAATCATGTCTGGAAAGTACAAAAGAAGATGTGCCTGTTTTTCCAAGAGTATGTATTCTGCCAATTGTGTGGTCAAATAACCAATTATAAACAAAATACCTAAGAATAATTTAGATTAATGTATTTTGAGCATTTAACTAGACTCTTAAATCCCATCTTCTTTACACTTTCATGTTGAAAACAAGAAAATTTAGACCACAAGTAATTAAGTGAAATTACCCAAGTTTACAGTTTGTGGCAAGCCTTATTTTAGAGTAAAAGGTTTTAAACTTCGCTCCTGGATTGTTTTACTGGTCTGTGTAATGTTCTTGTTGAGTGCTAGACCCAAAAACCTGACCAGTGAAGCAAATATGTTTCCCTTATTAAGTATTAGCACTTGTGCTATTGTGTTTTGAAATTTGTAGTATAGAGCCATGTACATAGTTAAACTTAACAAATCAATGCCTTCAAAGCAACTTGACCATACACTGCATTAAGGGGCTTTTATAGTTAATGTCATGGCACATGCGCAGGATTAAAAGAGATGGCTACATAGGCTACTGGATATGATTTATTTGTCATATTTTTCAGGAACTTGGTTGCAAATACTAGTTCAAAATTTTAGATGTATATAATGATTTAGAATATCAAGTAGGTTTTTGCAAGAAAACTACATTAATGTTTATAAAGGGGAGAAAAATGCACATCCAAACCATATTTTGAGTAAAATTCTTAAATATTAAATACTGAAAATATTGTCAGTGTTCAAGGGTAGGGGATTAATCTACATTTTTCCAAATTTTACAGTATACTTAAAAAAATTTCTCAGGCTCAAAGAGATCACTTGGTGCAATTCAAAATAGAAAAAGGACAATTAATAAGAAGCTCAGCACTTTGATTATCTCTCTAAAGCTACCTTTTAAATTGGTTACTAATATTTTATTGTTTCACTAACATTTCTTCCTGGAATCACAAAATGCAAATACATACTTTGTGTGGTACTTTATGGTCCCTCTCCAATGTTCATTGGAAGTATCATAAGCCATTTTACAATTCCTATAGGACACTTTATATTAGTGTTGCTTCTCAGCTGCTAGTTCACTTATTCATGCTGAAAGATGCTATTAAGAAGTTGTGAGTTGAAACACAGGAAGTGTCCCTTTGATGCATAATTAAACAGAGACATAAGATCAAGTGTTAATGAGCAGTGATATATTTCAAAATCTGTTTTAGAAATTGCAGGCATCTCAAATGCAATAAACTTTACCTTTCACATACTCCCCATTGCATAATTTTTGCATAATTCAGTACATTCTTTGTTTTCATGTTATTATTAATTGAAAAGGATTTTGTATCAATGGCCTGTCATGTTACCATCACTGGAGTAATGGCAGACCATCTTCATCTCTTTCCTTTGACTAAAATTTTATTACCAACAAAAAAGCACATGAAAGTAAATAAAAAATAAATACAAGAGGAAGAGCCCTGGCTGGTGGCAAAGTGGATAAAGTGCCAGCCTGCAAACCCAAAGGTCGCTGGTTCAATTCCCAGCCAGGGCACAGAACCAGGTTGCAAACCAGGTCTCCAGCCATATCCATAGCTGGAGGCAGATGAAAGGCTTCTCTCCCTCTCTGCCTCTCTCTCTTCCCCTCTCTCTGAAAAATAATAAATAAAAGCTTTTAAAATAAATAAATAAATAAATACACAGGAGGAAGAGAAAGGGAACATATGTTTTTCATTAGTCATTGCATGAAATCTACTATGTAGTTATATATTTATTTACAGGGCATAGGAGGTTGGGGAAGCAATTTGATAGAACTTAATGATTGAATTTAGTTTAAAGATACATACATGAAAATTGATCCCCTTATATGTTTTTACAAAAATGCTTTAATGTCCCAAGGAAATGATTATGACCCCCTAGATAAATTTCTATTTTAATGGATCTCTCTGTGTATAATATAAACATATCTAACTGGTAATTTTGCTCATGTTTTCATAAAGTCCAGGGGTCAGCAAACTTGTTTAGACTGTGGGTCATTTTGGTCCATGAGCTGTTTTTGTAAATAAAGTTTGATTGAAACAGCACATGCTCATTAGCTATGTATGGCAGAATTAATAGTTGTGTGATACACTGCATAACCCTCAAAGCCTAAAATATTTACTTTACAGACTAAGTTTGGTGAGCCTTTTGTTTTTAGATTAGTCTCGGGTAAAAATGAACCAATTTATGTTTCTCTTTACTCTAAGGGCACTTGATTCCTGTATATCCCAAAGCCTGGGGTTCTGTGAACAGGGCAGTCTCCACAG
Source organism: Noctilio leporinus (assembly GCA_004026585.1). NCBI lineage: Eukaryota > Metazoa > Chordata > Mammalia > Chiroptera > Noctilionidae > Noctilio > Noctilio leporinus. The sequence continues at coordinate 195,492 of PVIW01002338.1, read as the reverse complement.
GCACTTGGCTCCAAGCTCTGCTATTACCACCATGAGATAATAATTGTTGAAATAAAAGGTTAAGTTATTTTATTTTGCTTGGGTTCCCACATATTATGTATCTGACCTTGCTTAAGAAGACATGTTTTTGCAATATTTGGAGATTAAAAGTTTCTTAAGTGTGAGGTAAAAAATGAATTAGTATCCCTATAATTATACTTCTACTAGGTTGCCATATTTAGCAAATAAAAATATAAGATACCCAGTCAAATGTGATCTCAAGTAAACAACAAATACCTACATTGTTAATATAAGTATGTACCAAATATTGGCTACATTTTGTCTGCAATTCTATTTCTATGCATCTGGTGACTAGTTCTTTAGGGGTGTAATAATGTATACATCTTAAGTTTCTATAGTGAAGTTATAGGACACAGTGCCATAAAAATCATCTTGATAATCAGAAAAATTTATCACATTATGACAGTCCCCTTTTCACATTTTGATTTTCTTTCTTTTTAAAATATTTTATTTATTATTTTCAGAGAGAGGAGAAGAGAGAGAGGCAGAGAGAAGAGACACATCAATGTATGGTTGCCTTTCACCTGCCTCCAGCTACAGACCTGGCTTGCAACCTGGTTATGTGCCCTAGCAGGGGAATTGAACCAGCAACCTTTGGGTTCACAGGCTGGCACCTTATCCACTGTGCCACCAGCGAGGGCCACATTTTGATTTTCTTATTAGCATGGATCTTGGTTGAGGATTTTAAAATTTACTGATGAAACATTCAAATGATCTAAAATATTGATAATCCTTCATCATCCCTTCCTAGTTATCTCAGCTCTAGATTTTAAAACCACTTTTACCAGGGCTGTTAAATTGCCATTCCTACTTGAGCAGATAAGAAAGGTCATTAATAAAATAGAAAGTAGACTGAGAAAATATTTAAAAGGCAGAGACTTTATAACTAAAAAAACAAACGAGGTAATAAATATTTTAGGATTAAAATAATTGATGTAATTTTTTGCTGAAATTTAAATTGCATAAAAGATGATAAAAACAAGAGTGGTTTAAAATAATTGATAAAATAGTGCTATAATAAGAAAATTAGTGAGGTGAACTTGTATAAGTACCAGTTTATTAGTACAGGGTAGCATTAATTTTGATATATAGTATTTAAGTATGTAATCCTCATAGTTCCTCACACAAATGCAGAATATTCACAAAAATACATTTTTGAGAATAAAATTTTGAGATAAAATTAGTATATGCAATGTATTTTAAAAATTAACAGCAAACAGTAGATTATCAGAATATGTATGGATACCTCACATTCATTTTGAAATTTTCCTTGGAAAAGAATATGCCAAATCTTTCTTTATGGGTTATGTGATATTTTCTTTTTTAATATATATTATTTTGTTTTATAGTTGTTCAATTACAGTTGTCCAAATTTTTCCTCCATTGCTCTCCCCTGCCTCGCTCACCCTCTCCATTTCCACAGTCAATCCTCACCCTGTTGTCCATGTCCATGGGTCATTTATACATGTTCCTTGACTAGACCCTTCCCTTTCTTTCCCCTGTAATCTCCCTCTCCCTCCTCTTTGGTTTCTGTCAGTCTGTTCCTTGTTCCATGTCCCTGGTCCTATTTTGCTCATTTGTTTGTAAAGCTCCACTTATAGGTGAGATCATACTATATTTGTTTCTCACTGCCTGACTTATTTTCTTAAACTAGTATTATTTTAAAACATATGGTAACTCATACACTGACAGTACACATGCTTAATTTCCCATTTAAGATGAAATTAATGACTTTCAAAATGGAACACAGTACTCAATGGGAGATATATATTTTTAGTTAAGAAAGCTGTATGAATTTAGTTTTTCTATATTCACTTATTTTTAGATTAAAAAAATTTATTTGTTATTTTTAGAGAGAGGGAAAGGGAGAGAGGCAGGGAGAGAAACATCAATTATGGTTGCTTTTCACCTATGGACCTGGCTGGAGACCTGGCTTGCAATCTGGTTATGTGCCCTGGCTGGGAATTGAACTAGTAACCTTTGGATTCACAGGCTGGTGCCTTATCCACTATGCCATCAGCCAGGGCTAAATTTTTAATGTATTTGTTGATTATGCTATTATAGTTGTCCCAATTTTCCCCCCTTTTTCTCCTCTTCTCTCAGTACTCCCTTCCCTCCAACCTCCCTCCCACTTTAGTTAATGTCCACGGATAAAGCATATAACTTTCTTGGCTGCTCCATTTCTTATACTGTTCTTAACATCCCCTTATCTATTTTGTACCTACCAATTTGTACTTCTTAATCTCTGCACCTTTTTCCCCATTTACCCCTTCCCCTCCCAACTGACAACTCTCCAAATGAGCTCCATATCTATAATTCTGTTTCTGTTCTACTTGTGTGCTTAGTTTGTTTTTTAGATTCAGTTGTTGACAGGTATATATTTTTTGTCATTCTACTGTTCACTTTTGATCTTCTTTATATTCTTTTTCAAGTAAATTCTATAACATTTCATATAACACTGATTTGATGATGATGAACTCCTTTAGCTTTACCTTGTCTGGAAAGCACTTTATCTGCCTTTCATTCTGAAAGATAGTTTTGTTGAATAGTGTAATATTGGTTGTAGGTCCTTGCCTTTCATCACTTTGAATACTTCCTGCTTGCAAAATTTATTTTGAAAAATCAGCTAACAGTCTTGTGGGAATTCCCCTGTAGGTAACTAACTTCTTTTCTCTTGCTGTTTTTAAGATTCTCTCTTTATCTTTAAATTGTGACAATTTTATTATGTATTTTGTAGTGGGCCTCTTTGCATCCATCTTGTTTGGAACTCTGTGCTTCCTGGACTTGTCTATTTCCTTCACCAAATTAGGGAAGTTTTCTTTCATTAATTTTCAAATCAGTTTCAATTTCTTGCTTTTTCTTCTTCTAGCATCCCGATGATTTATCTTTTTATTTATTTATTTAGTACTTCTTTTTTAAAAAAATTTTATTGTTGTTGTATTACATCCATCCCTGTTTTGCTCCCCTCTGTCCCCCTCCCCACTCACCCATTCCCCCCAAAGTCAATCCCACCTGTTGTCCATGTCCATGGCTCCTTTATACTAGGTTCTTGTCTAAGCTGCTCCCCTTCCTTGCCTCTGCTTCCCCCCTTCCCCCAAACCCTTCCCCTGAAACAGCCTAAGTGCCATTAGTGGATGATTGGATCAAAAAACTTTGGTACATTTACACAATGGAATTCTATATAGCAGAAAGAAAGGAGGAACTTGTACCCTTTGCAACAACATGGATGGAACTGGAGAGTATTATGCTTAGTGAAATAAGCCAGTCAGTGAAGGACAAATATCATATGATCTCCCCCATTACAGGACAATAATGAACAAAACTAACAACAAGCAAAGCAGAACCGATGATTTAAATGTTGGTACATTTGAAGTTGTCCCAGAAATTCCTTAACTTATCCTTGTTTTTTTGGATTCTTTTTTCTTCTTGCTATTTTGATCCACCCTATTGTTGATTCCCTGTAAACTTTTCTTTATCTTACTTAATATGATCTTCATTTCTACCTGGGTCTTTTTTTATGCTATACTCATTGAGTTTCTTGAGCATACTTATCATTAGTGTTTTGAACTCTGCATCTGATAGATTGCTTATTTCCATTTTATTTAGTTCTTTTTCTTGAGTTTTGTTCAGTTCTTTCATTTGGGCCATGTTTCTTTGTCTCCTCATTTTTGCAGTCTCCCTGTGTTTGTTTTTATATATTTGGTAGAGTTGCTTTGACTCCCTGTCTTAATAGTATGGTCTGTTGTAGAAAAGTGCACCTGTAAGTTGGATGGAGCAGGATCTTGGGTAATTGTCAGGGCAGGGCAACCTACGTGAACCATGTTGATGGAATCTCAGATAATGGTGTCACTTCTTGGTGGCTCTGTGTGGGGCAGGGTGCTCAGAAAGTGGACAATGGCCTTTGCTTGGCCTCAAGTTTTGTCTGGGAGAAGCTTTCTCACAGCAATCACCCTGATGCCAGACACTTCAGTTTCTCCCTGTGTGCCACTGGTATCCTTTTAGCTGTGGCCTTGGTGCTGGAACCCAGAGAAACTGTATCCTTTTTAATCCTAAATCCGCTATGAGCCCTTTAAAAGGAGATGCCTGAGAATCTCTCAATTTCTTCTTCAGCCCCACCTACCACTCAATTTTTCTGTCAGAAGTTATGAGGACTTAGCTTCCTGGCACTGGAACCCTAGGCTGAATGGTCTAGTGTGGGACTGGGATCCCTCACTCCCAAGATATCTCTTCCAATTTTTATCCACCACGTATGGATATGGGGCTGCCCACTCTACACTTCCACATTTCTAAACATAATATACATTTATCTTGATGGCCCTGTTCACATATTGCTGCCATATGGTCTTTTTATAATGGTTACATTTTAATTATAATCAAATTTCAGCATACTGAAAATATTTTAGTGGTGCACAATTGATGTATTTGGAAGTGTGGGCAGTAGATATGAAGAAACTAAACTTCACATGGATCCTGTAATGTGGCTTTACTCTTTCCATTGGGATTTAATTAGGATCTTTATGATTAAATTTACCAAAAGATCAATGGGAAATTGATGGGCAATGTTAGTTGTCTTGTAAACTCATAGTAGGGGTTGGAAATTTCAATATATGTTTTTAAATTTTTGATTCTTGCTTTCTGTGAAATAAATCAAATTTAGAGGCCTTGTAGAACTGTAGTTAAATGTTGCTATGTTTTGAATGATGCGTGGTCTTCTTTCTTAATAAAATATAGTTGAAACATGAACTTAAATTGCATTCTATAGTCATTGTTGCTCATGATGGACTCAAACTAAGACATAAAGCTGTATTGACTGAAATCATAACTTACCCAGGAGTCAGATGTCATTCATGTGACCAATATTTATTGAATGTTTATCATGTTCCTTGTACTGTGTAAGATGCTGAGGATACAAACATGAGTAAGAACTATTTCTTTGTGTAAATGTACCAAAGCTTTTTGATCCAATCATCCACTGATGGGCACTTAGGCTATTTCCAGCACTTGGCTATTGTAAATAGTGCTGCTATGAACATAGGTGTACATAGGTTCTTATGAATTGGTGTTTCAGGGTTCTTTGGGTATAGTCCAAGTAGTGGAATCGCTGGATCAAAAGGCAGTTCCATTTTTAGTTTTTTAAAGGAAACCCCATACTGTTTTCCACAGTGGCTGCACCAGCCTACATTCCCACCAACAGTGTATGAGGGTTCCCTTTGCCCCGCATCCTTGCCAACACTTGTTGTTTGTTGATTTGTTGATGATTGCCATTCTGACAGGTGTGAGTAGAACAAAACTAACAACAAGCAAAACAGAACCAAATATATAAATACAGTGAATAGGCCTTAAGTGGTCAGGGGGAAAGAGGTTGGGGGGAGGGGGGAGGCAGAGGCAAGGAAAGGGAGCAGCTTAGACAAGAACCTAGTATAAAGGAACCATGGACATGGACAACAAGTGGGATTGACTTTGGGGGGAATGGGTGGGTGGGGAAGGAGACAGAGGGGAGCAAAAAGGGGATGGATGTAATATAACAACAATAAAATTAAAAAAAAAAAAAAAGAACTATTTCTTTCCTCAAGAGCTTCATTGTACAGTGGATAACAGACAGTTATAATTATAAAGTAAAAAGAAGGATAGAAATATGTATGTAGTATTTTGGGAATACTCTGAAGTGGTAGTTTTCCCAGTCTGGAACTTCTAGGGGTTGCCTGACAAGAATTCTAAGATGAATTTATATCTTAACAGTATATTAAAATCTAAAAATAAATATAAAATTATAAGTATATGGCAGAAGGATTTCAGTAGTGGAAATTGCTTGAGAAGAGGGGAAAAGAGAAAGAGCATGGTATTGTGGGACAGTGTAAGCAATTCCATGTCATTAAAACAAAATGTGAGGTAAGGACAGGAAGGCAGTCTAAACAGGAGAGGAAAGAAGTGAGGCTAGAGAATCAGGCAGGTCAGAGCATGTTGGACAAAGAAACTGGACCTTATGTAAGATGGGTAAATCCATAACAATATTGTTTTACAGCTTGTTTTATTTTTCCTGTGTGACAATGTCATTATTTGAGAATGTATGAAGATTTTTAGTTTGATCATATGTAATCCCCATGGCTGGTTTAAATGTCTTTTAGGGCAGACTATTCCTTGTACTTAATTTTGATGATAGATGAAGAGATATTCTTGAAAGACCTGAGAATAATGCTATGTGTTTTTCTCTAAATAGATTTCATATTCTGAAAGCAGATATTTACATTTCTTGTCATTCCCACAAGAACAAATTTGTGGAAAGCAGTGTGAAGGGCCACCTTATCATTTCTGGTTCATTTTGGCATTTAATGTTATCACAACTAACAAGATAAATTGTGACAAGGTGTCATTATTGGACATAAGTGTTTTTTCCAAAAAGGGAAGCAATCCATCAAATCCATTGAAAACATGCTACCAAATGAAGCCAGGTAAATTGAATGTACAGTGCTTTGGGAGTACACATTTCTCAAATGCAGAACTTATAACCATTTGAAATGATATAGGGAAATGTTCAGGGACAACCATATCAGACTTTTAAGGATTTCATTCTCACTGTGGGAACAGTCTTCAGTCATACTTGTAATCTAGAGCACAGAATGCCTCAGCATATCATCCCAATGTGGAATAGAAAGTTAAATTCCAGGTACATATGTCATTTCTTATTTTCTGGAACTATCTTTGAAGTTCTTGAGGAGAAATTAAAGTGATGGCTCCCTCTTGGATTTTTACATTATTGGGTAGCTCATTCACAAACTGAAATAATATGCAGTTAACCATGTTAAATTAATGCTTTAGAGAGAAAATATATTTAAGGTTTGATGCTTTTACTTCACAAGCTTTTATCCTATAAAGGAATTTCAAAATAGTCTTAAAACTCTGGAATAATATACTGTAATGATGGCCTGTAAATGAATGATTTTTTTTTTTTAATTTTATTGTTGTTGTATTACATCCATCCCCTTTTTGCTCCCCTCTGTCCCCCCACCCACCCCCCCATTCCCCCCAAAGTCAATCCCACCTGTTGTCCATGTCCATGGTTCCTTTATACTAGGTTCTTGTCTAAGCTGCTCCCCATCTTTGCCTCTACCTATCCCTCCCCCCTACCCCGTTCCCCTGACCACTGAAGGCCTAAATGAATGATTTTTTAAACCTGTCCTCTACTTCTTTTTTTTTTTTTCACCAATGTATGGTTTCCTTTCACCTGCCTCCAGCTGGGGACTTGGCTGGAGACCTGGCTTGCAGCCTGGGTATGTGCCCTCGCTGGTAATCGAAACAGTGAACACTTGAGTTGACAGGACGGGGCTCAATCCACTAAACCACACCAGCCTAGGCCCTGTCCTTTATTTTTATATTTAATTGAATTTACCTCCATTGTACTTGGCATCATCTAAGGAACCTAAAATCCACTATGATCTTGAAATACAGCTGTGCACTGAAAGTCTGATAATATCTGGCTTTAAATGGGGAGTAAGCATTGGATATTCATATGCCCAAGTGATAGATCAGAAGCTTGCTTCAGATTCAGATTCTCTTTTTATAAAATCATGCCTGCCAAGCTCACCTTAATGAAAATTGAATGTGTGAGCATACAATAAAAGCAAGAAATACCTATGTAATAAAAACAATTTTTAACAGTTTTAAAATGAAATTTCCTATTTAACTTGTGTAACACAAGGACCATTTGCATTACCTGGTATGCTGTCACAATCAAAAGGTTTTTCTTGATTTTTGTTTAGATCTTTGTTTAAATCCACTGTTGGGAGGCTGTGTCTCTAATCTTTCTTTTGAAATGCACATGCATCTGTATGTTTTATCTACATCTCTTTATATAGCTATCTATATATCTATCATATATACACACATACACACACACACTCACATATATATGTATTTCCATGGAAGAATATACAGAGAATATATAGGAAAGAAACTTAACAATGAAGCTTGTTTCATGGGCACCAAGAATACAGTGCTTTCTGGAAATGTTTCCTAATTCTTGTAAGTATGAATAGGTAAATAATATGTTAATATTTTAATAATTGTTCAGTATAAGAATTTTAAAATAAAAATAAGTGACATATTCACACTTCTATTCCTTAACTGATAAAGTGTGAAACCTGTGTCTGTGTTTCTCTCAAAGACCACCACCGGGCTTGGAGAGTCACTAGGGGGATTCTCAGGTCTGAGGATATAGTCATACCCACAGCAAGGATTTATTAAAGTGCAGGAATGCAAAGTGCAATCAGCAAAAGGAATAGATGCATAGGGTGAGGTCACAGGAAACCATACTCACCCTTCTGAGAGTCCTGTCCCAGTAGTCTCAGATGGCAGGCCTAATTCCTCCAGCAACAACCTGTGACAATATGGCTCTCAGGGATCCTCACTAGAGATGCAGTGACCAAGATCTTTATTGGGGGCTAGTCATGTTCTCCGTATCTGGCATGTACCAAAATGTGAGAGTCTCAGAAGGTGTTCAGTATAAACTACCTTGTTGGTACACACAGCTTTGGCATTCTCATCAGTTCTGGCAATGGTTGGAACACTTCCCAAATCCATCAGCTAACTGCCAACTTTCCAAGCAGCCCTTTTTAGAGATGATAGTCTCAAGATGTCCATTAACTCTTTTTCTGCACAGAAAAGAAGTATGTTAAACCATTCAGGCTCTTTCATGGGCATTAAAACTTTTTTGCCCTAAAGTATTAATGTACTTTACCAGTTAAATTTACAAACTAATTGGGAGCAGTTAACTTCAAGGATATTTTTTAGGTCAGCTACACATCTGCTGTTTATAAATTTTACATTACTGCAGCTGCAATAGAGAATTGTATTTAAGGTGTCATTTCTGTAAACCTCTTCATTTTGGGTATTTTTTAAAACTTCCATTCAGAAGATGAGGTTTTTGACCTTATTTCCCAAACTTGGGAGAAAACACAAACTGAGTTATATGCAGTCCTATGTGTTGGGGCTAAGGAAATTCTAAATTTTGGGGCTAAGGAAAGGGAAGAAATATGGTATGTATGTTTATCATTTACTGATACTGGGTTATTGATATTTTATTTTTAACTACTCAACCTTCTTTAATTCATTCTTTGTACTGACCCAGAGTGGTCATTTTAAAACACAAATCTGATAATGTCAGGTTTCCTTTGAAACTCTTCAATGGTAATGATTTCTCTGACTTTCAGCCTCTCACATTTCTCTATGCTGCCTATGACACTGTTTTCTCATATGTTAGTTCTTTTGCGTGGCATTATTTCCCTCCCCCTCACCATGTTTTATCTAGTTCACTTCTATTCATTTTTCTATTCATAGCCCATATGTCACTTCTAGGATTGATCCCATTATAATAGAAAGGTCCACATAGTAAAATATACTTTTCTTCTCTGGAGATTGTCACAGTTGAAATTTGACATTTCTTACAGAGGTATTGATTAATGTCTGTTTTTCCTATTAGACTAAAAGCTCTACTGTATCCTTGGTATACAGTACCAAGACAGAATTATAGACATGTAGTAAGTAATGTTTGGGAGAGTTTTATTTCTTCATGTCTTTAGATCATCAGAATTGAGGAGGGATCTGACCTTTGCATATGGAAGTTTGAGTATTAAAGAATGACAACTAAGATATGGCTCAAAAAATTCAAATAAAATGGTGGCATGTTTAAATCATTAATATAGAGGGGTGTTCTACTCACCCTGTAGAGGAAAGATACATCCGCCCAAATTTGGTTCAGATAGTGAAACTAAGAACACCACACATGCGCCAAGAAACTATGAAATGCTTATTCATCACAATGATAAAAAACATATTAACCAAATCTATAATAGTAAAATATATACTATAATAGTAAAATACTAATTTACTACTATATTAATCTATAATAGTAAAATATATAAAATAGTAAAATAAAAAAAATTACTGATTGAATGAAGCCAATAATTTCAATAATATTGGGTGTGGGGACCTTAATGGGTGAGATCACAGTGTGAAAAGCCGTTTTTTCTTCTGGGTTCAAGAAAAAGCCAACTCGGCTATTAAAGGAACTGTGGCCATTATCATTTTCCCAAATAGGTCTTATATCAGTTCTTGAAGGGGGAAATCCATGGAGTCCCTTTTTTATCAAGACAATTGAAAGTGCCAAAAACAAGTTAAAAATTAATTTGTAATATTTTGACTCTTTGGGTCAAAGTGCCCGTATCTACTGTACAATATTTTAGGGCAATAGACACCATGCCAATGGAAAATTTAGGAAAGGCAATATTTCTGGTAGGTGAGACATACCTACATGTCTCTATTTTATATTTTGTAGCTTTCCTATGATATAGAAAGTACTTTGTTTAGATTTAGTGGAATCCTCTAGTTTAAATGTAATTTGATGTGGGCTGAGATTGTGATAGTTGGCAATTGGTGCATTTCAGAAGACATTAAGGGAGACGAAAGGGGGAAAAATGAAACAATTGTAATACAGCAATAATAAATAAAATTAACTTAAAAATTAATTAAGAACCTATATTGTAGAGGCACAAAAGCCAATGAGTTATCTTTTTTCTTTGTGTTAGAGAAGTTTTAAAAGTAAAACTTAGATTTCCAATTGAATCAAAGTTGGATTTCTGTCTGTATTTTTATTTCTACCTCCAGTCTCAGTTTTTATTTGTCATTGTTATTCTTGTTAAATATACCTAAGTGGGAAGGAGGTCCTTTCTATCTGTTATTATCAATATCTTAATAATTAGGGTCCTCTTCCATATCAATGATTGCTTTATAAGGTTTAAGGAATCTGGGTTGATATTGGGTTTGAATTAACCTCTGGCTGTGTCATGGGTAGGGGAGGCAAGGATATTGTTCTCTATAATCTTAAGGATAAAGATATTTGTTAGTGACAGAGGTATAGGCAGCAGCAGCTGCAAAGTCATTTTTTTGTGTCCTGGTGAACCATCTAATTTTAGGAGTGTAACTCAGCATGTCACATAGTAACTGCTTTTCCTGCATACAACGGACCACCTGGTGGGCCTATACATTTCCTAGGATATCAGTCTTTCCGCTGAACATTCTATAGAAAGATCCAATTCTTGATTGAAACATACAGCCTGAGCCTAACATCAGTAGCAGATCTATGATGGAATCAAGATATATAATTTAAGGTGAAACACAGGCAGTTCCAGTCCATGGCACCTGCTCCAGGGCCACTTTCAGGAGGGCCCCAATCCATATTCCTTTTCTTAAATGCCAAATGATGAAATATCTGACATGCTGTAGGTCATTTAAATCCATGACAAAAGCTTGGATGGACTCAGAAAAACAGCACAAAATAGTACAGCTCAAAGCACAAACTAGCCAGCAGTCAGCACAGCTTAAAGGCCACACTCCTTAGCAGAGAGCAGAGCCAGTTATCAAAATAAAGCAATAGACGAGACTCCCTGCCCTGGTGGTTATTATTTAGATATGCTTGCCACATCAATTGTTAGGGTCACCCTGCAGAGGAGAGATGGATCCCCATTCAAAATTTGCTTCAGGTGTCAAGGCTGATGACACCATACATGCACCAAAAGGGTATGTAAAAGCTTATTACTCACATTTAATGAGGCTTTCTGGGGTGAGCAGGCAGGTGCTTAGGCAGGTCCAAAAATGGGTTGAGAAAGCTGAGAAGGGAGACTGAGTTGGGGTTTTATTGTTGTTAGGGGTGGGGCTGGGATGTACATTCTTAGGTGCAAGGGTAAGTGATTGTATTGAATTTCCTCATGCCATCAAAAGAGAGAGCATCTGAGCTTTCTTATCAGCTTGCTCAGTTCTGAGGCAGAAGGGGAGGGGGAAAGGGTAGGCTCAAAAGCTGTCAGCAATCAAACATCAAAACTGTATTCTCAGACTCTGTACTACAAAAACTGGGAAAGAACTGCATATATTTTTCTGTGGGGCTTATTTTTGTGTTTGAAGTTTATTTACAGAAGATGTTGGGTATCACATTTTTATGTAAACAATCTTTTTACCTGTGTTCAAAACCAGGCTTAAGGGAAACTTTCTTGCTTTCTTTTTTAATCCTCAAGATTTATATAATCTTATATAAAGATTTACTATAATACTGATTTACTACTATTACTACTAGTACTGCAGCCTTCATGTACTATTTGATGGGTCCAAAATCATGAATTTCATCTCAATTTTATTGTATTCTCATACAGAATTTATCTAGGAAGTCAGTCAACCAGCTAGGTGTGAGCAAATATGTTTCTCATTTTTGGACAGTCATTGCAATTTATGACTTACCAATGACCATATATGTACAAGGTTCTTAAAAATATCCAATGTAGCCCTGGCTGGTGGCACAGTGGATAAGGAGCTGGCCTGCGAACTCAAAGGTCACTGGTTCGATTCCCCAGTCAGGGCACATAACCAGGTTGCAAGCCAGGTCTCCAGCCAGATCCATAGCTGGAGGCAGGTGAAAGGCATCCATACATTGATGTTTCTCTCCCTCCCTGCCTCTCTTCCTTCCTCTCTCTAAAAATAATAAATAAAATCTTAAAAAAAAAATCCAATGTAAAGCTCAACTAGTAGACCCATTTGTGAGCTTCTTCTCATGAGTGTTCTCTTTTTCAACTATGTGAATGAGCTTGGTCAGTTTTGGCCTTGCAGTTTGAAGTTGTGGTTTGGCTTCATTCTTCTAGAAGTTGCCTACTGGCACAGGTCTTTTTAAAATTTACTTGTTGGCCCTGGCTGATAGCACAGTGGATAAGGCGCCGGCCTGCGAACCCAAAGGTCGCAGGTTCAATTCCCCAGCCAGGGCACATAACAAGGTTGCAAACCAGGTCTCTGGTCAGGTCTGTGGCTGGAGGCAGGTGAAATGCAACCATACATTGAAAAATAAAAAAATAAAAATAAATAAAATAAAATAAAAAAATACAATAAAATGTATTTGTTAAAATGTCTGGGTCAAAGAAAAAGTAAATTCAAGGAAGGCAGGAATTATATTTTATTATTTTTGGTTGGGTTCATTGCTATAACCTCAGTGCCCAGAACAATACAATAATAGCTACTGAATAAATGTTTGTAATTGAGTCCCTTAAGAAGAAGTACTTTTTATCTCTTTACAATTGAAAATAGCTATAATTTTCATAATTATAATAATAATTTCAGTTTCATAATCTTGGTACCCCTCAAACAAAAAATACCATGATGATTGTTTAAATTTAAGTATATTAAGACAAGTAATTAGAAACAGCAATCCACTAGAAACTTTAGAAGGGATCATAGGAGAAGCAATTTGTTAGGCTTATTAAAAGAGTACCTATTAATTATATTTATTTGGCACATTTGATTTTAAGTATATAGAAATGCCATGTGAACCCAAAGACAGGATGTATTTCATAGCCAGTTTTCAAGAAAACTGGATATGTAAGATTCTTATTTCAGAATATCTTTTTCCCTCCTAGGGAACTGCATGATCCTGTTTTCTTACAGTTTTTTCTTTTCTTTTTTTTTTAGTTTTTATTTTCTTGTATCACTAGAAATAGTATATAGTTAATCAAATTAAGGATTTGGGGTTCAGGCTATCAGAGTATAAAACCTGGTTTTACATAAATATATGACTTTGGACAAGTAATTTATCCTCCTGTGACTCGGTTTCCTTATCCATAAAACATGGCTAATAAGAGTCTCTATTTCTTGGGGTTATTATGAAGATTAAATGGATAATGCACATAAAGCATTTGGCATAGCTTCAGGCCCGTAATATTAGTGTTCAATAAATTTTAGTGATTACTAAATTGTAGTGAGGCCTAAAATATCATTATAGTAGCATGGGTTTCATTGTGTCTTTCCTCATGCACTTTCATAGTCTTATTTTAAAACACAATTTATTCTTTTATTGATCTTATACAAACTTAATGTTACAATTCTAAACTTTTAAGGAAAAATATATAGTTGATCTAGATCACAATTTTGAGCCAGACCATAGAGATATAGTTTGTCCTAGGTCTGCCCAAGCCAATCAGCTGTATTGAGGTGGAGTATTGTTCAGAAGGGAAAAAGCATGGCTGCTTGGACAACGGGGCTGTGGGCCTAAAGACCAACATCTGTAGTTCAGTAACAGATAAGCAGTTACACATATCTGCAAATACTCATGTGTAAGTGCCTTTTGTTTTTAAATAATTGTCTGGCTCTACAATCAAATAACATGTAATATCAAACCATTCTATTAAATTTAAAATATCTATGATTAGTCAATAATGTAAAATCTATTATATCATTGTAACAAGTAAACCAATTATACTTAAAAATTGTGTTGATATGTGTTCTTCAACATTTGGGAATACTTAATTCATTTGATTTTTAAAATATTTCAAAATTGAAATAATATTTATACTAACAGGTTATTTGAAACTTAATGGAAAATATATTTTATTTCACAGAATGAATTCATTGTCATCCTGGACAGATTTAACAAATAAAAGAGCAAACTAAAAGAGATTAAATGTCATTTAAAATAAAGAGGTTGGGAATATGTTAGGTATGTTTTGGCAAATCAGGCTAATGTTGTCTATTATAACAATATGTTGGGTCTATGATGAAATGCATTTCTAGGATAATTTTACTGCTTGCACTTTGCAGCTAAACATTTTCATATATTTTTATAGGTTACTCTAACATCCCTTAGTACCAAGACTTTATATTAAATTTAAAATCTTCTCAGGACAGGTAAAAGAATATCCTCTATTGTATTTTTCTAGGTTTAGCCAGCCAAATAACATAATATTAACTTAATTTTTTAAAATTCTCACCCAAGGATATGTTTATTGATTTTACAGAGGGAGGGAGGGACAGAGAGAGGGGAGGGAGAGAGATTGGTTGATTTGTTGTCTCCCATATATATTATATATACCCTAACCAGGGATTGAACCTACAATCTTGGTATGTGCCCTGACCAAGATTGAAACTGCAATGCTTTGGTGTATGGGATGATGCTCTAATGAACTGAGCCACCTGGCCAAGGCAATTTTTAATCTTTTACTCCAGATATCTATATGTGAAAAAGATTAGAAGCCTTTAATTCAGGACATTATGAAAATAACAGAATTTGTTGACAATGTCAAACTAATTTCCCTAATAAAATAAAAATACAATTGAATAATAAAAGAGTAATGGGTTACAGTAGTAATCTCCAGTTTTTTCTTTAATTTTTGAGGTGAAAAGATTCTGTTTTGGTTCTAATTGGAGCTTGTCTGGGTATCCTGTGGTTTTGTTTTGTACAGCCTCTGCTTTACAAAGATCTCTCTCTCTCTCTCTCTCTCTTTCTCTTTCTCTCTCTTATTAGATTAAGCATAAAGGAATTTACTAAAAGGGCATTAGGTAGTTTGTAGATCTGGTTGGTTTGAGGATCAGCTGAGAACCAAAGTAATGAGGTATAGGCAGGAGCCTACAGAAAGGAATGTTCCTGGACACTAGCGCTCTGGATGCCTGTTACCACTGTCCACTCCTATTACCAACTGCTTCCAAGCCACAGTCTCCACCTGACAGAGCAGCATCCATATCAGGTTCTTATTTGTAATACTCACCTTATCTGAAGGGAGATGGTTAAGAAAAGTCTCAAAGTTTCTCCCGCTGAGTTATGACCAAGGCCTGACTCACGTTGTTGAATTTGGAGTGTTATATTAAACACTGAAAACCTTGGCAAGTGGTTTTGGCTAAGTTCCTCTATTAATCTTCTCTACCCTTTCTTTTCAACTTGGCTCATGAATATAGTTCAGGTAAAGATAAAATCTACAAGTTTTTAAAACTTATCTGAAATAAATGCAGAAGCTATAAATAAATTGAGAAACTATAATAGTGTCTCGTTGTTCACATTTTGAAAATTAAGGGCAGTGGATAATCATCAATGTTCTATGTCATCAATTGTTACTAAATATTCAGTGCATTTAGCTTTTGCTAAAATATTAGTCTGCATTTTAAGCACTATATTTATTAATGATTTATATATATGTTTTAGAGAAAATGCTATTTTCTTTCAAACAAACTATATCTTAAAGAGAAGATAAGAACTGAGCATGACAATAATGAAGCACTTACTTTGTGCCCAGCACTGAGCTGCACCCTTTGAATTAATTCCTAAGTCTGATCCTTAGCCTTTTTGCCCTCTAGCTGCAGAAAATGAGAATCTCTTTATAGATTGGGATGGAGGTCATCTTGCTTTCATACTTAATCATTACCTGATGACTAATATCCCTCAACCTCTCAATGTTTCAATGTTTTTCTTTTTTAAAAAATTAAAAAATATATATATTTTATTTATTATTTTTAGAGAGAGGGGAAGAGAGAGAGGCAGAAAGGGAAAGAGACATCAATGTGTGGTTGCCTTTCACATGCTTCCAGCTACAGACCTGACTGGAGACCTGGCTTGCAACCTGGTTATGTTGTCCTGTCTGGGAATCAAACCAGCGACCTTTAGGTTCACAAGCGGATGCCTTATCCACTGTGCCACCAGTCAGGGCCTCAATGTTTTTCTTTAACACACTTATAATCCTTAGCATTAGCCTTCTGATTCCACAATATTTTTAAAAAAATTAAACATTTTAGTTTAGAATAGTTTTAAATTTACAGAAAAGTTGCAGAGCTAATACAGAAAGCTCCTGTACTATATTGTTGACTCAGATTACCTTATTGTTGCATCATACATTGCCAAGGCGCATTTGTCATGTTTAGATATCATGTCCCCCTAATTTTTTCTTATATGTGACTAACTAATTTCTTAGGCTTTTTTTTGTCTTTGGTGCTTGCCTCATATTTTCAAGGGATATGTTTTTGTTGTTGTTTGTTTCGTTTTTTATAATGCTCTTCAATTAGGGTTTGTCTAATGCTTCTGTCATGGTTAGACAAAGGTCATAGGTTTTTGGGAGAAAATCACAAGGTTGAAGTGTCATCCTCATTGCATCATATAAAGGGTGCATGTAATCAGCATCACTCGTTCCTGATAATTCAACCTTCATCAACTCTCTGAGGCAGTGTGGGCCAGGTTTCTCCACTCTAAAGCTACTGTCCTTCCCTCTTCTTTTATACTCTTTCAAATAAGTCACCAAAGGATCTCACCCTGGGGAATAGGAAGGGTGAGATGGTGGGGTAGAAGTTAAGTTTTGCCTCCTAGAGGAAGGAATATCAACATAAATTATTTGGAAATATTCTGTAGGAATTTTTCTTTTCACCACCATTTATTTATTTATTTATATCAATGTTGACTCATGAATAGTTATTTTACATTTTGGTTATAATCCAATACTCCGTTGTTATCTATTTTGTTGCTGAAATTGTTCCATGTTTGGCCATTGGGAACTCTTTCAGGATGGTTCTTATATCCCTTTGGCATGCCCTTATTCAAAGCACTTTTCATTATGACACCCCTTCGTATGACATCTCAAGTGTCTGAGATGGTGCAGGTCACCACCTGTTAGAGGTGTAACAACTGTTTGCCTACTGCATGCTAAGCCTTATTGCTACTGATGCAGTTGGCCTTCCCAGACAGATGATCCAGATCTAAATCCCATCCTCAAGTCTACTTCCCAGAACTATTTCTAGGTGCGATTTCCTGGGAAACATGTTTTTAGCCAGACAGGGATTCACTGGGGAATGTTTTTAGGAAAACTGCCCTGGAGGTGGGGAAAGCAGCAGGAGCAAGATGAAGCTAAACTGCAATCTTGTTGCAAAACAGGACTCAGTGGATCCCAAGGGGACCTGTGAAGTTGGAATCACCCTGCAGAGATGTCTCAAGCTAAGACGAAGGATCTGTATATGTTGAGGGGTGGAGGTGGGGACTTTGTACCCTGCATTCATTGAGGAAGGGAAAGAGAATGCTCCCTTCAGCAGTGGGCCAGTCTTAGGAAGAGGATCAGCTTTGTGCTGTCTGCATACAAAACTCCCGGCAGCTGAAGAAATGCAGCTCAGTCATAAAGTGGGAAGCTGGGCATTGCAATACAGCACCCACCACAAATTTTTTAAATGCCTGTTTTATTATCTGTAAATATACTTGGTCACCGCAATTTCTCTACTGCCTTGTTTGCTGCATAAGATAAATTAGCAGAGTAGCCATCCTACATTTCAAACTATTTCTGTCAAGCCACTGACCTGTAAAAGCTGGTGGAGTCACACCGGATGGCATTTTCTGAAGCAATTTCTCAGGATTTACACACGTCCACACCCCTGTTTAGTTTGATCTCAATCTGATACCACATCTCAGTATTGCCTCTCTGGCTTCAAATTGGATTTTGTCCATTTCTAAACTTTTTCCTGGAGTTTGAACCGTGATTGTTGCAGCCAGTCAGCGCTTTCCAATTGCTTTCCATCAGCGGGCTCGGTTCCAGCTGGGCCAGTGGGAGGGGCTATCGGGCAGGCAAAGGGAGAGCTTTCCTGAACCTGTTCATTGGAGAGGAAAGAGATGAAAAAGGTAAAAATACTAATCGTTGAGCATACTCAAATCATTCCTTCAAAAGTCCTCTTTGTCATCAGACAAGGCACAACTAAATCTACTGAATATGTTTAAAGGTTATAGGAAGCCTAGAGATTGGGACAGAAAAATAAAATAAAATTTAAAAAGAGAGGCATTTACCCTGATTCAAACGCTAAAATGCTAGATAGAAATGCCATAATAAGTATATTAGGCTACATATGTCATTAGAAGAAACCTAAAATATTGTGTTTATTTGTTAAGAAACACCTGTAAAATTTGAATTTGCTTTTCTAAAAAATAGAGTTCAATTCCTCCAAATACCAACCAGTTAATTATATGGTAGATATATGTAAAAGAAGAAAAGAAAATATTCCTGTTATTTTTCATATATTAATACTAAATGGAACTTAAAGAAAACTCATGACTTTGCTTTTTCCTTTCCACCTCACCCAGTCTATTTATGTTATTCCATTGTCTATATCTCTCATGTTCTTATGCTTTCTGTTTCTTTATTATTCTGATAAATTCCCGTAAATCTCCTTCCAGTTCATTACCACAACTGTTTGTATTTAACTGATTTAACATATCAGACTTTTGATTTAAAAGCTACATTTTCACAACTTCTATCTAGTTCCTGTTCAAATTCTACCCATTTTAAAAATCATAGCAATAGCTTATTTTTATGGTATTGCTTTTTTATTGACTAATGATTTTACTCATTCCTACCTGTCCTCTTTCCAACTGATTTTATCATGTAAATTCTTGTGGTGGTAATACTTCTTTTGTAGTATTTGATGGTTCTTATGCTGTTTGCTTTCTTTCTCTTTCTTTCTTTCTTTTAAAAAAATTTTATTTATTAATGTTAGACAGAGGAGAAGGCAGAGAGGCAGAGAGGGAGAGAGACATCAATGTATGGTTGCTTTTCACCTGCCTCCAGCTACGGACCTGGCTGGAGACCTGGCTTGCAACCTGGTTATGTGCCCTGACTGGAAATCAAAAAAGCAACCTTTGGGTTCTCAGGCTAGCATCTTTCTTTTGTTATTATATTACTAGAAATTTGTGATTTATTTTTCAGTTTATTCTTTCATTTCTTGTGTCTGGTAACTTCCTTTGGTGTGCTAGTAAACATCTAATCATTAGTTGTCTGAAAAAGTGCTCTGATTTGCAGCATTTACCAATTTTCATGGTGTAACTAGTTCCACCATAGCCAATTTTAAACAATCAAAGGGGTGTCAGTAACCATGGAATTGGGAAGAAATGTGCACAATCAGCTTCTGATAGGAGAAGCCAATGTGAGAACACCACTAGTAATTTTCCTTTTTTAAATGTTAAATTCAGCTTCCATTAACAATTTTTTTTTGTCACAGTTTACTCAGTTCGTCTAGAGTTTTGTGATGTCAGAGTTTCCATGTTAGCTGACTATACCAGGTTCCCAGAACCAGAAACAGTGCTGTATGTTTAAAATTAGGAAAACTTAAACATGTTTGTGTTATAATTATTGAATTGGTGAATTTCACCATTTCTACATCTTTTATTTTATGTGTTCTTTCTTAATATTTTACCCTATTTCTTATGCATCTGCTTTATTTCCCTCTTCTACATTCTAGTCTTTATCTATTGCTTAATCCTAGCTAAATAAGCTGTCAAAGAATTTCTGTGGAAGCAATCATCTTGTTACATGAATATATTTTAAGAGATCCATAACTTTTAGATGTATACTAGTACAGATGTCTTGGCAGGAGACACTATTTATTAAAATTATTTACTGGAAAATATTTTGGGTATCCATGATTAGAGACATAGAAAATTATTTTTGCTTCTATACTAAAACTCATAATGTATTTCTAGATGTTTATGGATAGAGTGCTCTAAATCAGAGGTTTGGCATAATTTTTTCTGTAGAGGAACAGATAATTAATATTTTATTATTTGTAGGCCATGCAGTCCCTGAAACAATTACTCAACGATGCCGTGATACTGTGAAAGCAGTCATAGACAGTACATAAACTAATGAATGACTGTCTTCCAATAAAATTTTATTTAAAAGCACATGGTGCGTTGAATTTGGTCCATGGGCTGCTGTTTGCTGACCCCTGTTCCAAATGATAGTCCATAGACCTAAAGACTTAATTCATATCAGTAACTTTATAAAATTTATATTTTATTGATTATGCTATTACAGTTGTCCCAATTTTTCCTCTTTGCTCCCCTCCATCCAGCATCCCCACTCCCTCAGACAATCTCCACATCATTATTCATGTCCATGGATCATGAGTATGTTCTTTGGCTGCTCCATTGCTATATTGTACTTTACATCCCCATGGCTATTTTGTGACTACCTATTTGTACTTCTTAATCCCCTCACCTCTTCGCCCATTTCCCCACACCTCCCATTTGGAAAACATGAAAACAATCTCTATATCCATGATTCCATCTCTGTTATTATTGTTTGTTTAGTTCTTTTTTTAGATTGAATTGTTGATAGATAAATATTTATTACCATTTTATTGTTCATAGTTTTGATTGTCCTAAATAAGTCTCTTTAACATTTCATGGAATAATGGTTTAGTGATGATGAACTCCTTTAGTTTTTCATCTCTGGGAAGTTCTGTATCTATCCTTTAGTTCTAAATGACAGCTTTGCTGTTTTCATGCCTTTCAATATTTCTTGCCAATCTCTTCTAGCCTACATAGTTTCTTTTGAGAAATCGGTGGATAGTCTATGAAAACTCCCCTGTATGTGAATTATCTGCTTTTCTCTTGCTTCTTTTAAGATTCTCTCTTTATCTTTAACCTTGGCATTTTGATTATGTTGTATTTTGGATGAGCAGATCTTTGCATCCATCTTGTCTGGGACTCTGTGCTTCCTGAACTTGTATGTCTATTTCCTTCACCAAATTAGGGACATTTTTATTACTTTTTCAAATAGATTTCCAACTTCTTTCTTGCTCTTTCTCTTCTCCTCTGGCACCCTTATAACCCAGGAATGTTGGACTGCTTTAGGTTGTCCCCAGAGGCTATTTATCCTTGTTTTTTCGATTCTGTTTTCTTCTTCTTGTTCTGATTGGTTGTTTTTTGCTTCCTTTTGTTCCAAATCATTGATTTGATTCTTGGCTTCATCCACTCTACTATTGTCTCCCTGTAAATTGTTTTTTGTTCTAATTAGTATACCCTTTGTTTCTGATTAGAACTTTTTTATGATGTTGAGGTCTTCACCAAGTTCCTTGAGCATCTTTATAATCAGTGTTTTGAGCTCTGCATCTGATAGATTGCTTATTTTCATTTCATTTAGCTCTTTTTCTAGATTTTTGATCTGTTCTTTCATTTGGGCCATATCTTTGTCTCCTCTTTGTGGCAGCCTCCCTGTGTTTGTTTCTACATATTAGGTAGAGTTGCTTTGACTCCATGTCTTGGTAGTGTGGCCTAATGTAGAAGGTGTCTTGTAAGGTTCAGTGGCACAACCTCCCCTATCACCCAAGCTGTGGGCTGAGTATACCCTCTTTCTTGTAGTTAAGCCTTGATTGCTATTGGCAGATCTATGTGAGGGATTTACCCAGGCCAGTTAGCTGCAGGTACTGGCTGTGACCACTGATCACCAACCTCCAACCTCCATGGAGGACCAGCTGTATAGGGGCAGGGTGGTGGTGCTCCATCCAATGTGGTCTATAGTTGTCTACCTGGGTGCGCAGGCTCTGGGGTTTTGTGGGTGGTGCAGGCCACGTCAGCCCCCACCCATATTTTGTCATAAGTCCCCTGCCTGAGCTATAAACCAATCTGAGCTGGCTGCTACTTATGCTGGGCTTAGAGATTCCCAGGCACTGCCAAGGTGTGAATCTAAGCTGTCTGCTGGTAGTGTTGTGTTTGGGGCCACTTAGCAAGAAGTGTAGGGGCTGAGGGCTCACTCAGGCTGGCTGTTGTTTGTTGAGAGGCTTTAGGAAGTTGGGAAGCGTGAGCCAAGATCGTCTGTTCAAGCAGAAAAGCTGCTTGGGTGGGTCCATAAGGTGGATGAAGTCTCTGGGGATCTTCAGGGTGGAGCAAACAGTGTTAACCAGTTTGATGGAATCTCGGATATGGCACCAGCCTGCTAGCTCTGTGGCTTTGTGAAGGGAAGATTCAGAAGGGCTTCTGCTTGCCTTGATGCCAGACACTTCAGGTTCTGCCTGTATGCTGCTGGTGCCTTTCAAGCTTGTACCCCAGTGCTGGAGCTCAGAGGGAGGTGAGGCTGTGTGAGGGTTCTTTAAGAGGAATTGCTTGGGGCTCTGATAGTTTCTTCCACCAACTCAATGCCCGATGTTTTTTACAGACAGAAGTGGTGGAGTCTTATCTTCCTGGCACTGGAACCCTGGGTTGGGAGTCCTGGTGTGGGGCTGGGACTCCTCACTCCTGAGATATCCCTCCTGAATTTTCACCCATCACTTGTGGGAGTGGGATAAGCCCATTCAGCATCTATACCCCTCTTACCCATCTGGATAGATGTGGTTTCTTAATTCTGTAGTTCTCAAACCTCCATTCAACTTGATTTCTGTCAGTTCTGAGTGATAGCTGTTCTATATTTTAGTTGTAATTTTGATGTGGTTGTGGGAGAAGGCAAGCCATGTCTGCCTAACCCACCATCTTGACTAGAAGGCCTAATATTACTAATATCTTGAACTGAGCATTTGCATAGTTCTTAATAGGAATTAAATTTAATTCTATATCAGCACTTGAAAGTATAATTAATAGTTTCAAGGTATAGTTAATTTACTTTTTTTTTTATTTTGCACATAGTTGGTAGAATCTTTTGGGGCATAGAGGAGACAGAGTGTTTTTGTAATTGACAGTGAATACTGTACATATGCTTGCAGACTGTTCAAAGAATCACTTGTGATAAATATAGAGGTAATTTATAGATAATGAGTTTGTTATATACCAGTTTAGCTTAGAAACTACTGAAACAAATTTTTTTCTTGATCATCAATAGATCATTTGGTTTTCCCTTATACAGATTGCATTTCAGTGACAAACTGTGGGAGCCTGGAGTTGCCAAGAACAATTTGATTTTTTGCATCTGTGAAGGTTCTCAAACCTCCTGTGGTTTAGTTGGCACATCTCACATACAAAAGAATCTAAGTATTGATCTAAGCTATTAAAATACATCATAGTTTATTCTTTCATACCAGCTGCTCTGTACCAGTTGAACCTAATAAATTCTTAAGTGTATTTCATTCATACAACTCGGCCTACTGCTTTGCTCAGAGTAACCATTAACTTGTATAAGCGTGTAATGAGAAGAAATGCAGTATAGTGCACAGCAAGGAATACACATATGGGGCCATTCCCAGAGGAAGAACCAATAATTGAAAGCACTAAACTCCCCAATTATTATCCCCTTTTGTTTCAAGCTAGTTACAGGTCATATATTGCACCAAGATATTGTCACTAATTTCACTTTAGACTGATATTGAGGTAATGCTGGGCCATTTATGTTGTTTCTATGCCATGGTGCCTAATGCTCTCTGCCACACTGTCAATAAATATAATTACCAAACTAGCTGTCTGTTCTTCACTGAATTCATCATACTAAACATTTTTTTTTATGTCCCTTTGTGGAACAAGAAAGTTCTTCAGTGACTGAATGACTTAGTCATAGTGCTGCATTTGAAGTCTTCATAATGCAAACTGGGGAAGGTCAGGGTGCTTGCTTTTCATAGCAAGATTATTCATTCATTAAAAATTAAAATACCTTGTTCATTTCAAGTGGTGGGCTGGATATTTTATTTCCCACATGTCCAGGTCAGCAGTATAAAATGAAGACAGTCCTGCTGGGCAGCATTTCTGAGATCATTGTGCCGGACTTTGCTATTCTTCCATTATGGCAACCTGCTTATTCTTCATTTGTTAACATCAAATTTATTGAAAGTTGACAGGATTCAGTATGAGGAGATAATGAAAATACTTAGATTTGTGCTACTGAAGGAAAAAAGTTTTTGAATTTGATCCTCCTTTTATTCAATAAACATTTGTTCAACATTAATAATATACTAAGAAGAGTACTGATCCCTGGGGTGGTGAACATGAATAAAACATAATCACTTTCCCTGAGAAGGTAATAATGTGGTATGAAACAGACATATGAATGAAAAGTCACATTCTTGCTAGATATTCATACTAAAATCACAAACAAAGTGCTGCGAGAGGGCAGAAGATTGAAGAGTGTGGCTGGGAGAACATTTTCCCATTTAATAGATGCTACAAGATAATGAAACAACAATGGGACAACATATATTAAATGTTAAAACTGAGTATTTAGAAAATGTAAATAAAATTATAATACCATTTATATTTGGACAATTGAAATAAAATGCTAATATCATTTATAATAACAACCACATAAATGCTTAAACTTATCGTCCATTTCTTTCTTTTCTTTTTTTTTTTTTAAGATTTTATTTCATTATTTTTAGAAAGAGGGGAAGGGAGAGAGGCAGAGAGGGAGAGAGATATCAATGTATGGTTGCATTTCACCTGCCTCCAGCCACAGACCTGACTGGAGACCTGGTTTGCAACCTTGTTATGTGCCCTGGCTGGGGAATCGAACCTGCGACCTTTGGGTTCACAGGTCGGTGCCTTATCCACTGTGCTACCAGCCAGGGCCTTAAATGCTTAAACTTAAAGAAAGATGTGAAAGGACTATAACTGAAAATATATGAGTAAATATACGGTACTTTACTTTGTAATTTCTTAATTTCTTAAAAATTACCTATTTTAAAGCAAAAATAAGAACAATGTGTTATAGAGTTTATAAAATATGTATAAATATATGACAACAGTAGATCAAAGTACTAGAGAGGAAAATTGAAGTATGGCTATTTTAAGCTGGCTATTGTCCCACAGGTGACAGGCGAAGATTGGAAGGATAGTTTAGTTGCCAGGGGGCCACCCTGAGAAGTGTGGGGTCTAAACCCCAAGCTGGGCTGCCCAGCATACAGCACCAGAAAAAAAACCCCAGAAAACATCTAGCTGTGAAAAGCAACAGTGCTCCTGTCTACAGTGAGAGACCTTGGGGATGCAGAGAGCCTCTTAAGTGACCAACACTAAATTTTTGTTTGTAGCCACTTACCCTGGGATGCAGTAGAGGGAAGGCAGTTTAGACTAGATGCATTTGAGGGGAGTCTGGGGTTGGTGGCTCTGGGAAAAGAACTGAAGGAACAGCCACCAGGATCCTTGTGCGGAGTAATTCCCACGCTACAGAAGCCATCTTTCTCAGGCATCAGCCTGAGGGGAAACAGTAGTCCCACCAACAAGAATTTATCTACCCTACCCTGTGAAGCTTAAGCCAGGTTGCTGATTGTAACTTGATTAATTTAACAAGTGAGCAGTTTAACAACTGATTAGTTTACCAACTAAGAAAAAAATAAAAAGGAGCAGCCAAAATGGGAAGACAAAGAAACAGACCCCAAATGAAGACCAAGAGAAAAGGCCCTGCATAGCAACAGCAATCCTGAGAGAGGAACAAAATTGGAGTAATCACACTACCTAGTGTCTTAACTATACTCTAAGGCCATAGTGATCAAAACAGCATAGTACTGGCATAAAACAGATAGAGGATAGAGAGCTCAGAAATAAACCTACATCTTTATAGTCAATTAATATTTAACAGGATTCGATCACATACAATGGGTTAAAGATAGTTTATTCAATAAATGATGTTGGAAAAATTGACAGATACATGCATAAAAAAAATGAAACTAAGACACCTTCTAACACCATGTACAAGAATAAATAAAAAATGGGCCAGAGACTTAAATGTTAGACCTGACACTATTAAAATCATAGAAGAAAACAGGCAGCAAAATCTCGGACATTGCATGTAGCAGTATATTTTCAACTGTATCTCCCCAGGTAAAGGAAACAAAAAGAAATATACAAATGGGACTACATGAAACTGAAAAGTGTTTGCACAGTAAAGGGAAACAGGAACAAAATACAAAGACAACCCACAGAATGGGAGAATTTATAAGTGGTTAATGTCCAAAATTTATAAAAATCTTATAAAACTCAACAATAAAAAACCAAATAACCCAATTTAAAAATGGGCAAAGGGGCCCTGGCTGGTGGCACAGTGGATAAGGTGCTGGCCTATGAATCCAAAATCCTATGAATCTCTGACTGGTTTGATTCCCCAGTCAGGGCATGTAACCAGGTTGCAAGCCAGGTCTCCAGCCAGGTCTGTAGCTGAGGGCAGATGAAAGGCAACCATACATTGATGTCCCTCTCTCTCCCTGCTTCTCTACCTTCCCCTCTCTTTAAAAATAATAGATAAAAATCTTCAAAAATATAATAAAATAAATATAATAAAAATGGGCAAAGGACTTGAATAATAGTTCTCCAAAGAGGACATATAGATGGCCAATAGCTATATAAAAAGATGCTCAATGTCACTAATAATCAGAGAAATGCAAATTAAAACCACAGTGAGATACCATCTCATACTTGTCACAATAGCTATCAATAAATCAACAAACAACAAGTGCTGGTGAGGGTGTGAGAAAAGAGGAACCTTTTTGTACTATTGGTGGGAATGCAGACTGGTGCAACCACTATGGAAAGTAGTAAAGAGATACCTCAAAAATTAAAAATGGATCTGCCTTTTGGCCCAGTGATCCCACTTTTGGACATATATATGAAGGAACCCAAACCACTAATTTGAAAAAAAATAAGCATCCATATGTTCATTGCAGCATTATCTACAATTGCCAAGATATGGAAGCAGCCCAAGTGCCCATCAATAGATGAATAGATAAAACAACTATGGGACATTTACACAATGGAATACTACTCAGTCATAAAAAAGAAAAATTACCTCTATGACATATGGAGAACATTATGCTGAGTGAAATAAACCAGTCAGTAAAAACACAAATACCATATGATTTCACCTATATGTGGGGTCTAATGAACAAACTGAACTAACAAGGAAAATTGTGACAGATTCATAGGTCAAGAGCAGAATGGCAACTAGTGGTGTGGGATGAGGGGGTGGAGGGATTGAGCAAAAATGAAAAAGGATTCATGTACATGGACAATAGTGGGGTAATTGCTTGGGGGATGGAGGTATAACCACCTAAACAGCAATAGAAAAAATATAGGGTGCCTGCAATAAAGTAGCAAAATTTTAATAAAATAAACAACACACCACAAAAGTGTTATATTTTGAAATAAATTTATTCTTATATGTAAATACATAAACAGTCATTATTTCTTTAATTGTTCAAAAAAGTCTTCATTTGCTGCAATAATAGACTCAATTCGACTTCAGAATCTTGAGCATGCTTTAATTAACTCTTCTTTATCCATGGACATCATCATGTTTTCAGTTTTAGCTTTAACAGCCTCTTTATTGGAATGAGGTTATTTATTATATTAACTTCTCTCTCACAAATGCTGCATACATCATAGCATAAAGGATTTGCATCTGGTGAACTAGATAGCAGATTTCCTTTGACCAGAATTAAGGAACATTGACCTGAGACATTCTTGCACTTTTTTGGCATTATGTGCTGGTGCCCTATCTTGTTGGAAGATAAAATGATGTCCATTTGTGACTTGCTTCATCCATGGTACAATTACTTCTCTCAAAACATCAAAGTAAACATCGGCAGTCACCTTCAAGCCTTGTGGGGAAAAATTCAAGGTCATGATATCTCCTTCATTGCTAACAACACCTAACACAATCACTGTAGCAGGAAATTTCATTTTTGTGACAATTGGGACTTCATTAAGATTCTCACAGAGCCACCTGTTCTTCTGTGGACTATTTGGTCCTGCTGAGAATTCTTTTCATCAGAGAAGAAAATCAGAGGGCTTTTTTCTTTGGGATTTTTTAATTTCGTTAGCAGTTTCTTTGCTTTTTCAAAGAGCCTTTCTATTTATCTGCTGTCTGCTCTTCTAAGAACATACAATCTGTATCTGGTATCTTCAGCAATAATCTTGTGAACCATTGCATCCGACACCTGCAGTTCTCTTGCTATGGAACACATTGACTTCCCTGGATCTTCATCGATGATCTCCTGGATCCTGTGTACAATATCTGGACTTGTGCGATCCTTGCATATCTTATGTGTTTTCCTTGTTGGTGTGGGTGACATTGGGATCAACATCATACACTTTCTTTGTGTTGTAAACTGTACATAAAGGGATGCTATCAAAGTCTGAAATTTCCTTAGTGGTTTGCCCTGTATGCAGTCCAGAAATTATGGTTGCTCTAACATCATATTCCTTCGACATGATGGTTGCTCTCAGAATTTAATACTTTATATCTGAAACAATGATGTTAAATCATAACCTTAGAAAAATAGCTTTTCAAAATTGATAAGAAGCATGTGAAATAAGGAGATGCAAAGTTATTGCTAATTTATCCTGTCACCCTGTATAATAGATTCAATAAAAAAAAATATGAAAGATTCTGATTAAAAATAAATGACTTTAGCAATGTTGTAAAACATAATATAATTTACAAAAATTACCCTTTTAAAAAAGAAATGAGCATTTGGGAAATGAATATTATAATTATGCCACTTATAATAGTATTGAAAACATAAATGCTAAAGAATAAACTTAAAAAACAAAGTCTTTGTAATGTAAACTACAAAATCATTTTTGAGACATATTAGAACTAAAGTATGTTGACAAATTTACTATTATTGTGCATAAATACACTCAATAGTTAAGATATCCATTCTTCCCAATGTTATCTATAGCTCAAATGCAATTTTAATCAAAGGTTCAATATTTTTTTAAACAAATGTTAGGCTGATTTTAAAATTCATGTGAATGTATTATTGATTTATACTACTGAAACTTTTATAATTTTACTAACCAGTATTATCCCAATAATTGGAGGGGCAGGAATAAGGCTCCTGGGAGAGTGGGAACCATTCTATTTCTTGAAGGGTGCTGTTGCATGGGAGTGCTCATTTGGTAAAATTCATCACATTGTATATGTGAGACATGTGCATAATATGTAGGTTATACATCAATAAAATATAGTAATAGCAAAAAATAAAAATAAATAAAATACATGTGTAAATGCAAAGACCTAGAATAGTCCCCCAAAAGAAAAAAGAAAAACTTGGAGAATTTACCTAATTTCAAAACTCATTATAAAACAATTAAAATAAAAAAGAGGAAGAAATTGGAGGATTTATCTAATTTCAAAACTCATTATAAAGCTAAAGTAATCAAGACAGGATGGTATTAGGATAGAGACAATAGATCAATGGAATAGACTACAGTCCTAAAAAAGACCCACACTTGTACAGTTAGTTGATATTTTGAGCAAGGGAGCAAAGCAACTGGCTAGCCATGAGGAAAAAAAAAGAACCTCAACATATATATATTATATCATGTTAATTAGGGAGGTGTCACAGACCTAGAAGTAAAATTAATAATGTAAAGCTTCATGAAGAAAATGTGAATATCTTTATGAATGTGGTGTGAACAAAGCGAGAAAGCACTAATAATAAAACTAAATGATAAAATAAATTTCATAAAATTAAATATTATGCACTAAAGCCAGCATTAACAAGCTGAATATGCAAGCTACAAACTGAAAGAAAATATTTATATTAAAAAATATGTGTATCAGACAGAAACTATCTCAAATAAAAAATACCTACAATTTGTAATAAAAAGACAACCTCTTCTCTTCCCACATTCCACCATGAAATGTGCAAAATACTGAAAAAGCACTTTACCAAAGTAGATAGATCAATGGCCAATAAATAGGAAATAAGTTCTCAACATCATTAATAATCTAAAATTAAAATAATAAAACAAGATACACTAAACATATACTGCAATGATTAAAAATTTAAAAACTATTAGCATCAAATATTAGCAAGGATGTGAAACAACTGTGTTGGGTGCACATACACAAAGGTCCTGTTCTGAAAGTATCAGTCACGAAAACTGTTTTAAATATATTTACACTGGGTCAATACTTTCAGGACAGGCTTATATTGCTAGAAAGAGTAGACAATGACTGTGTCTGGCAGTTTTATATTTCACAAACATGTTTCTATTCCATGATGCAATAATTCCTTTTCTAGGTAATTTTTCCAAGGGAAATAAAAACATATGTGCAAAAATACACGTGAGTAAACGTTCATGCAGCATGATTAACATCTAAAAATAGAAACATCTCAAATGTCCAAAGGCAGAACTGACAAACTGTGATATTTTATTTACTCAAGAATAAAAAGGAATAACTACTGATATTTATGCCAACATGGGTGAATACTAAAAGCATATTGCTGAGCAAAAGAAGCCAACAAAAAAAGAGTACATACTAAATAAGATCACTTAAGTGAATTCTAGGATAAGAAAAAGTAATTCTATAGTAAAAAGAAGTTAGAACATTTTTACATGAGGAGTAGGAAACATTGATTTCCAGACTATTATTTATCTTCATTGGAATGTGAACTATATAGATCCAAGCATTTGTTAAAACTGTGTACTTAGAAACTGTCCATTTTTGCTGTGTGTAAATTATACCTGAATTGAAAATAAAGTAAAACCTTTTTAAATAAGTAGAGGTAAATAATTATGCATAAACCTCATGGAAATGCAATAAAATAAACTCATTGATTACAAAGTAAGGGGTAAATTGTTTCTTTCATTATTGTCCTATGTTTTCCTTAATATTTTAGGAATTTTATCCCATGGGAAAATTTATTTTCTCATATAACAGAAAGTGTTGAAGTAGAAAAGATCCAGAATTTCTTTATTCAGTAGTTTATTGGTTTCATCACATAGTTCTATTGTCCTGCGTTACACTCATCAGCATTTCTTCTTAAGACCATTTCTGATTATTGGTTATTTTGAGAGTACTGGTACCAGATATTTGTACATAGACAACAATGCCCAGCAGAAGAATGAAGTACCGCAATTTCCTTGTGCCACTTGAACTTTATTATAGAACATTTTAAACATATTAGATGGCATATAATTAATATATGTAGGGCTTAAAGAATAATAATGAAACACATGTATGACTTCACCACCCTGCTAGAAGAAATAGACATAAATAATACTTTTGATCCCATCAGTAGATGAGTATATAAAAAAGCTGTGGTACAATCACACAATGCAATATTAAGCAGGCATAAAAAAGAAGGGACTTGCCCTGGCTGGTGGCACAGTGAATAAGGTGCCAGCCTGCTAATCCAAAGGTTGCTGGTTGGAGTCCCCAGCCAGGGCACATTACCAGGTTGCAAGCCAGGTCTCCACCCAGATCTGTAGCTGGAGACAGGCGAAAGGAAACCACAAATTCATGCCTCTCTCCCTCTCTGCCTCTCTCCCTACCCCTCTCTATAAAAATAATAAATAAAATCTTAAAAAAAAAAAAAAAGGGACTCCTGCATTTTGTGACAGCATAAATGGACCTAGAGATTGTTATGCTAAGTGAAATAAGCCAGTCAGCAAAAGACAAATACCATATTATCTCACTTATATATTAAATCTAATTAACAAAATAAACTGACAAATTGGATACATGAAATAGACTGACAGCTGCCAGGGGAGGTGGGTGTAGTGGACTGGATAAAAGAAGGTGGAGAGATTAGCCAAAGAACATGTATGTGTAAACCATAGACACAGACAACAGACAATAGTGTGGTGATGGCCAGAGGGAAGGTGGGGCAGAGGCTGGGTAGAGGTGGGTAAATGGGGAAAAAATGGGGACATAGTAATAGAGTAAAAAATAAAAATAAAGTAAAATAAAGCATTCCTTTGAAAAACCCTATGTGGTGTTCTTCCCATCCCCAAGAAAGCCATTCAAGCTCTTTAATTTTGCATTTTTTATTCTTTTGCTTTTCTTTATAGTTTTATCATAGTAAAATAATATTTCTACAGTATAAATTGTTTAGTTATGCACATTTTGGAACTTTCCAAATTTAAATAAACATGAATTCTTTTAATTATTTTAACATTTTCATAACCCTTGTTTCTTTATTCAACCGTTTTATTGCTGCATGGTACTCCACTAAATGAATATACAATGGTTTACTTATTCCTTGTTCACTCTATAAATATTTTTCCAGTTTAAATTTTTATTACTTATTTACTTTGTTATTACAAAAGTTATTGTAATGAACTGCCTTTTATATATATCTCAGTAATAAAACACAAGAGTTTCTTTGGGAATATGCATAGAAGTGGAATTGTTGGGTGGTAGGCTATGCACTTTACTATATAATGCTATTTTCCATACTTTTTGCTCATTTAAAAATTTTTTTCTTGCTTATTCTTTATCTTTTTCTTGTCATCTTTTAGGAGCTCTTTATAGAGTCTGGTTAAATCTTCCACTGGTTATATATATATTTAAAATATTTTTTCTAAATTTGTGGCCTACTTTTTTCTCTATCAGATTATTCATATACATAAATGATAATTTTAGTCATTTTATTAATAATTTTATATAATTTAACATATTTATAGATTATTAATGATGTACTTCTCAGATATCCAACTGTATTTCCTCCTATAATTTAAAATTTCACCCTTCCTAAAATTGTAATCAATCTAGGATTATTTTTGCATACATTATAAGGTAGAGATTGCCAAGAACCCTTAAGAGTTTGAGATGTTACAGTGTTTGCAAGCTAACACATTAGCCTGCCAGTTTCATAGCTACTGGCAGAAGGCACATGATTCTTCATTACATCAATTGCAGTAGCTAGAGTGTCAGCATTGATGACAATTTGTCAGGCCCCAGGCCCCAGTTCCCACAGGGTGCCTCAAAAAGGGTCAAGTGACTACTACACTTACAGTTTTTTTGTAGAAGATGCACCCCAACCTAAGGGAATCCAAATCTTTTACAATGGGCAGTAAGCATGCCTTACCTTCGCTATATTATATATTTATATTATAATGGAAAGTAATCAAAGTTGGCCTTTGCTTCAGAGGGAATATTATCTTCCTCTTCCAGGACTGTTTGTTGTGAAACAGTTTTTAAGAAGACAGTCTGGAATAAAGGCATCCATTCAATGCTTCTGTTTGCAAGTCATGAAAAGGTGTGAGAGGCCCACAGAAAATTATTCCCCAGCAGGGATGTGCTTTCTCTCTACCCCTCCCACATATTCATGATCAATTGTTTTATCACGATTTAATGCATAGTTTTTTGTTTGATTTTTGTTTTTTACTCCCAGACATCTTTAATATAATTAGGTTTAAGTGACTATATTAACATATATATGTATGTATGTTTCTGGACTCTCTATTTCATTTAATTGATAGTCTACCTCTGCATCAACCCCACATAACTTTCCTTAGTAGAACTTTAAAATAAACCTTGATCTGGGGTAGAGCAATTCCCTCTTATGCCCACCTTGCTTTTCAGTAGTGTCTTGTCCTTTCATTATTCTTCTTTCCTTTTTTACTTTTTTTTTTTTTTTTAAGATCTTATTTATTATTTTTAGAGAGAGGGGAAGGGAGGGAGGAAGAAAGGGAGAGAAACAAACATCAACGTATGGTTATCTTTTACCTGCCTCCAGCTGGGGACCTGGCTGGGGACCTGGCTGGAGACCTGGCCTGCAACCTGGGTACGTGCCCTAAGTGGGAATTGAACAAACGACCCTTAGGTATGCAGGTTGGTGCTCAGTCCACCGAGCAACATCAGCCAGGGCTCTCATTCTTCTTTAAATTAAAAAAAGTCTGCACAAGTTCCAATTAAAAACATTTTTTCTTTGCAATTCAGACTTTTTGGAATTGTTTTGCTTCCTTTGGAAGTTGGTTTAAAATTCCTATAGAAAATTTTTGCAGGTGTTTCCAGTGAGACTTCCCACCAATAAAGGTTTTAGGCTTTATTTCCTGTACTCTTTGAAAACTGAAGTTCTAGTTTTCAAACATCAGCAGATGGCCTAGGGACAAGTAGCAGCTTTAGCTCATTTACTTCTCTGCATGGATCCTTTCACATTGCTTTCAACACCTCAAAATTTTTCTTGCTTTTTTTGGGCAGTTTAGCTATACACTTGAAAAGCTATTTTGTATATTCCATATAACTTTTTGTGGAGTTTTGCCTTAGAGTGGCTTTCAGGATATCTAATCTTTCATATTGCCAGAAACAAGTCATGTGTCAATGTGGTTTTAAAATTCTTTAATCTTACAGAATTGTATCTTGCACACAATAACATTCAACAAATTTAACTGAACTAATTAAGATTTCATTTGGGTTTCTCTGATGCTGCCTCATCATTCCCAAGTAACCCAGTGAGAAATTTAGCACTTATACCATTAGATAACTTTTATCCTGTTTACAAACCTAGAGAATTATAAAATATTTCAAACATACAAAAAATAACATAATCAAAATATTTATACTTACCAACAAAATTAAACATGTATATATCTATATCTATCTACATGTATATATAGTGCCCTATTTTCTTTAGTCTATAGTTATATGGTTATTAAACAAAGCAATGCTTATTATTTTAAGCTCTAATTCAATTATTCCGATTCCTGAATTTTATTATAAATTACATTTTATTTAATAGTTCTTTTTTTTCTTCAACAAACATCCTTATATGGCCTCTTGAAAACATGTTTGAGAATTTTTTAAATTAGCAGCCTACAACTTAAATTGCTATATAATAGGATATACTTAACTTTATTTACAGTTAGGTATACCCAATTTTTATATCTGTTCTTTATGATTGTGATGATGTTGACCATTTTATAAGATAGGGAATTTTTTCCTTATTTTATTGTTTAATATTTACAATTTTGAAAGTTTCTAGCAGTGATCTGAATAAGTGTTATGCTGAAATATGTTGTGCATGATACCTTGTGTATAATTCAAATATTAAAGTTTATACTATTAAATAATGAATAATGAGGAGACTTGGAAATTCATGCCTCTCTTTTTTTTCTGTAGGTATTTATGAGCCTCCATTTATTGTACTACTGCAGTGAACCAACCTTGGATGTGAAAATTGCCTTTTGTCAGGTGTGTGTTCCTTACAGGTAAAACAAGGTACAGTATATATTCCCTTGTATTTCCATTTTGCCATTCCATCCCACACCTAACTTAGTATTTGTATAATATTAAAAATAGCTTAGGAAGTAGATGTGGATACTTAGATGGTTTTTCTTCCTAGTTCATTTAAATTGTAATGGGGAGGAAAAAACTTTTTTAATGATTATAAGTATAGTATGTAGTCACTGGGTAAAGTGATTTCTTACTAGGTTTCGCTTATACTTAACATTTTTAATATTTCTTTTCAAATCTTTGAAGTAAGGCTTCAAT
Organism: Noctilio leporinus; assembly: GCA_004026585.1. Lineage (NCBI taxonomy): Eukaryota > Metazoa > Chordata > Mammalia > Chiroptera > Noctilionidae > Noctilio > Noctilio leporinus. The sequence continues at coordinate 159,700 of PVIW01002338.1, read as the reverse complement.
CATCAACAGAGCTAAAGTCTCTGTGATTTCTCATCCTAAGGGCTCATGAGCTTCAAAGAGTGTAGCTCCAATACTCAAATCCAATAACATGCAGATTAGTAATACAATCTAAACAATAATGGCAAATATATAATAAATTTAATAAATCAATTTAACCGATAATGGACAGTAAGAAGGTAGCAACAATGGTTGATAGTGTGAACGGACCAGGTAAGAGTCTGTCTCTTGTATTCATATCAACTTGGTTCTCAGGAAAGCCTACCTGAGGTGTCTATGCTTATTACAGGTATGTTTAGGGAGGGCCTAACCTAAGCCTTTTGTCAATGTGCTATTAATGGTGCTCCCTTTTACTTTTAGAAATGGTTTTTGGAAAATAAATTTTATGGTAATTCTATTTACACCCCAAGGAAAGTGCTTCACATCAGTTTTTCTGTAATGATTTTCATTGTATCTTCTCATTGAAGATACGGGAATGATACGCATCCATTGAGACAAAGTTTAAAACATAATTCTACAGCTTCTATTTAACACAATCTTTTCTGAATCTATTAATGTTTATTTATTATAGAAAATATACAAACATATGAAGGGAAACAACACACTGGTACATTTATTCTCCCTGAACATTGTTTGAATTGCTGTGAAAAAGTAAAATGTATTACCTGCTATGAATAGGATTTACTAGTTTGCCTCATCTTCTAGACCTAAGGATGTGGTGACTAGAGCCTCAAGACCTTTGGAGAACCTCTTCTCTCATAAGAACTCTGGATCTGGATAAGACATCTTGGCTAGAAATTGTAGATCTACCACTTATTAGCCATTTAGTTGTAACCGTGAGCAAGTAAGCCTCTCTGTGCTTCAGTTTCTTTGTGTGTGAAAAGGGGAGAATAATACTACGGGCAACCTCATATAATATAGCACTTCTGTCACACAGATTCACTCTAACATGGTTCAAGAATTGGGGAAAACTCTCGTACAACATGGCATCCTAGAACATGGTTTCACTCTAACACAGTTTGAGAACTAGAGAAATTTCTGAACAACAAGGAGTGTAGTAAGAGCTCTTAAGAGCAAAGAATATCTCATTCAAAATTAGGGAACTCCCCAAAAAACATGTAATATAATAAGAGCATTTACAAGAAAAAGATATCTCATTTGAAATTTATAAAGATCTCTCAGCTAAAAGCAAACAATCTAAAAATGACCGTTTTTTTTTTTTTTTTCCAAAAAGTACAGCACAGAAGTTAAGATAATGCTGAAGAAAGTTCAGAGGATGAAGCTATCTTGTCAAAAAGAAAATACCCTTGGTTAATGGTGCTTAGTCATGATGGCAAAGAAAACATTATTTAATATGTAGTAATATGTTATATATACTTTTGGTGAAAATTGCTTTAAAAAAGATATTTCTTAATTATAAGAATATAATAGTATGTTAAAAAAAATTTTGGAACCTAACCCCCTTTTTTGTACTAGTTCTTTGTTTCATATAGCATGGATTTGCACAACATGGCATTTTTTAGGAACCTAACAATGGTGTTATATGGGGGTTACCTGTACCTATCTTCTACAGTTATGAGAATTAAATTAGTTGACCCAGAGCACTGAGAACAGTGCTGGAATATATGTTTGTTAAATAGGTAACTACGTTTTAAATAAATTTTCATTTACTTTTCTTGAACTGCCGTTGAGTCCTGGTGTTTTAATTATTATCAGTATCTCCTGTTTGGGTTATAGGTCTAACCCAAGCCTTTACCCCAAACCAGACTTGTAGATTCAACCACGTGGTCTTCATCTCTGCTTAGATATCTACATGCCTTCCAAACCAAGTCCCTGATCTTTTCTCCAAAATTTCTCTGCTCTAATTCAGTAAATGCTAAATCCATTTTTCCAGTTGCTTAGAACAAAGCAAACTGGAACAAAAAAACTTGACCAAGACTTAAGAATCAGGATTCTTAGACAAAAGCTTAGTTTTTGCCCTTTGCTAAAACTCTCAATCTAGGATTTCTCAATTGCAACTGGGAATACTAATTCTTACATAAAATGATTTATTAGCCTCCTAGCACAGTGTCTGCTCCTAATATCAGCCCAATGCTTAGTAAATACTCAAGCGGTACTAGTTTTCTTCCTTCATATATAAAGAACAGTAGGCATATAAAGACCCATGCCTGCTCTACTGTTTGATTCCTCCTAAGTGATTTTTCACTTAATTGACAAATAATGATTTCACATAATTTAAGTCTCAAAGTATTTCCTGTGTTACTGATTTGCTGTAAGTCATTGATTCCACAGAATAACCATCTCTGGGCCCATCCAGAATAAAAGTTATATAGATGTTGGGCTCTAATCCTCCTTAGAGAGTAACACTTTAAGAAACAGAGTGAAGAAAATATGCTCTTACCAGGGTAAAGCCTAATCCTAAAAATATCATTAAGTATTGTTGTCTTAAATCTCCCTCTTTAAAAACTAATATGTAAACAATGTGATTCAGATTTTATTTTATTTTAAATTTTATTGTTGTTGTATTACATCCATCCCCTTTTTGCTCCCCTCTGATTCAGATTTTAAATAAATTAAACATGCTTTGGAACACAGAACAACAGAATAGCAGGCATCATTTCTGGGAACTTTATATAATATTCTTGGAGTGGCACCATGAAGCAACTCAGTATGCTAGTCATAACAATGAGAATGACTAGCTCAATATAGTTTGTTTCAAAATCAAGCACCATCAGTTCAGGCAGATATGTTTTAGTATCCAAAAGACAAAATTAAATGAATACAGGTTGACTAGTTAGTTTTCTGCAGAGGCATTTTGTAGGTAATTCATTTTAGCTGTCCTATTGAGGTAGATCAGTGTAATATCATAACACCTTTAATAGTGCCTGCATACAGTAAGTGTTCAATAAATGGTTAACAAATAAATGAAATTAGGCCCATTAAATTTTTATGCAGTTCTAAAAGCCCAGCTCTTCATCACCAGCACAAGATTATCTGCTTCAACCCTGCATTGTTTAATGGTCATTGAAATTCAAGCTCTAGATTGAGACAATTGATAAGTAAAAGGAGGACATGGTATTTATTCTTTTGATTTTCTAAGTTCCATTCCCATAGCTCATCTTGTCATAAGAAACCAACATCAGTGTTTTAAATTATTTTAGCTAAACTAGTGAATAGTTTAGAAGAAAATAAAAGAACACAGGTCTTGGAGTCTAACAAATAGTGGGAGCGTGAGAGTTTCTTAGAAATACAAACTCCTAGCCCTACCACTGTTCCATTGAATCAGAAACTTTGCAATGGAGTTCAGTGGTCTTTTACAAGCTCCACAGGTAGCTCCGATTCATGTTAAAACTTCAGATGCCCTGCCTAAAACTATTGGCTTTTTCAATGTGAATTTTTTGTTTTCCCTTTTTTGGGTTCTAATCATCAGCCTGTTTTGGCGCATCTCTTTTCGGTTTCAGATCATGAGTTATGTGGCCTGAACTAAGGATATTCTAAAATGTGTAACTAGAGAAGATTTTTTCAGCATTGATCATCATTTTCATAGTGTGCTGAATGGCATATTTTCATAGGCATTTAGAGAAAAGTATGTTTGAACTTTACAGTCATGACAAGGAAGACTTTGACTGCATGGGAATTTGGGATAAAATATACTGTATTAAATATGCTCAGAGCTTTTCAAAACTCATTTTGGCTTTGTAGGCTTAGGATACAAATGAGATGTGGAGGAAGTTCTTCAACAACGTATTTTCCATCCAAGAAAATTTCCCATCCTGGTATCCCTATATCTTACTACTCATAATTATAACGGCCTTTTCCAAATTCTTTGAGGTACTTCCAAGAATGCATTTTCTAACTTTTATTTTTCAATTACAGTTTACTCTCAATATTATTTTGTATTAGTTTCAGGAGTATAGCACTGTGGCTAGATAATCATATACTTTACAAAGTCGTCCCCAAATATTTCCAGCCCCCTTCTGGCATCATACATAGTTATTACAATATTATTGACAATATTCCCTTTGCTGTACTTCATATCCCCATGAATATTGTGTATCTACTTTTGTAGTTTGTAGTTCTTAATCCCTTCACCTTTTTTTTTACCCAGCCTCCCAACCCTCCCCACCTTCCAGCAACTATCAGTCCCAGAACCACTATTTTAGAAAATAGGGAGACAAGAGATATCACTATTAAAGAGGGCTATTTGGAGAGGCAAAAACTGAAAGCAATGCCCCTCAAACCAAGTAAGCAAAGGATGTGGAAGTTGAAACTGTTATTAGGAGGATTTTCCTTGATATCAGCACCTGTGTAAGCAGGCCCAGATGTCACATTCCCAGGTATATACTTTTCTATCTTATAGAGGCAACACAGTCCCTGACCAAGTACTCTCTCAATGAACTCCTGAAAATTAACTTCCCCTCATCTCTTTATACTAAATCCATACTAAAACCATTTGGGAAGAGTGTCTGAAATTCAAAGATGTTTATAAATGCTCATCGATATGGAAAGTCTCTTTCCAGAGAAGAAATTAATATGTTAAGAGTTAGTTACAAAGGTTATTTTAGTTTTGGGTAAAGCCAGAAGTCTCAGGGCACCAAATCTGGGCTGTAAGGGGCTGAGTCACCTGGGTGATTTGATGTTTCACAGAAAAACTCTGCACGAGACATGAGGCATGAGTTGGTGAGTTGTCCTCATGAAGCTTCCAATCACCAGTTGCCCATAGTTGTGGTTTTCTGAATTATCTGAATAGTTTCTGTGGAGGAATGGTCAGGCTTAACACAAAATTTGATGCAGATTTGTTGCTCTACTTGCTCAGTTATTTTGAATGTGATGGCCACACAATAAAAATCACTCAATGGCGTCTACTGCTTCCACTGACTAGTACAGTGATGTCATCATTGTTCACATTTGTGCATTCCATTCCACTTGCCTTAGCTGCTAGGTCATGTTGATGTCAAGAAAACTGTTTCATTATATCAACAGTAGCTAGGCTTTTTTCTGGACTGAACCTGTAGGTGCATTCTTTCATCCTTCCTCATATGGCTATCATAACGGCTGATCAGGATTTGCCTCTGAAGTGTCTAGTATAATCTCTGGGACCAGTATATGTTCAGTAGATGTTGGTTCCAAACTAATTAAAACAGTTTTTAATGAAACATTTCAGGAAGGGTTGTGCAAATCTAATCTAAGATTATTTTATTATACATAATTTTAATATTGAACATTTTGGTCATTTTTTTCTAAGCTCTTTCACTCCAGGTGAATACACATTTTTCTATGTGATAGATGACTAAGTATTAGTAATCATTAAAAGAATAGGTTTCTCTTTATCTCATTATAATTTGGGACATTCATTTGTCTCATGTTTTTGTTCTTTTTTACAGGGGTTTGATAAACAAGTGGATGTGTCGTATATTGCCAAACATTACAACATGAGCAAAAGCAAAGTTGACAACCAATTCTACAGTGTGGAAGTGGGAGACTCAACCTTCACCGTTCTCAAGCGCTACCAGAATCTAAAGCCTATTGGCTCTGGGGCTCAGGGAATAGTTTGGTAAGTGAAAGAGATTTAACTGATATTTTTAAAGGGAATGCACTGTGTCAACTAGGTCAACTAGCCACGTGTACATGTAAACACACACACACACACACACACACACACACACACACACACATACAAACCCCATATATAAATTACATGACTGAAAGGGAAAAAATTCATGCAATTGAAGAAAAATAAAACTATGAGCAATATTTATAATTTGTTAGTCATTTGCTAACAATATAAAAAGCTACTTGAAACTACTTTTTCTGGTTTCAAAAACTAGTCATTACAAACAGTCATTCAAAAAACTTCTGGGAACCAGGGATTTACTAGCTGTTCTTAGTGCATTTAGAAAATTTTCATAACATGAGGGAATATGTGTTAAGGTAATTAGTAAATAAAATATCCTATATTCTAAAGAAGTATAAATGGTATCTCAATATTCCTGTGACTTATAAAGTGCAATGTTTAATTTCAGTTACCTATCAGAAAAATGGTATTTTAAAAATGTTTGCTAAATTTTTCCAAATGAAAAGATTCAGTGACCCTTGTTAATCATTCTTTTATGACATTTTTGAGTGGCTAATTGAAATGATGACAAATTAAGATCTAATTTATCTGTTATCAGATTGATAAGCATTTTTTAAGATTGTTCTAACTAGTGTAGCAATGAAATGTATTTAGTATGACATTATTAGTATAATAATTTTCAATTTGATGGCTTATACTTATAAGTAAAAATTTAGGACATGCATTATAAATTCATATATTTATATTTATAAAGGATATTTACTTATGTTACTATTTTTTATTTAAAATACTGCTATGTTAGTAATGTTCATATAAAAACACAAACACTTCTAAGGGGTGAGATGAAGACATTATTTTTTTGAGCAGTTTTAGGTTCACAACTAATCTAGAGGCAAGTACAGAGATTTTCCATGCATGAATTTCTACCTTATCAACATCCATACCAGAGTGGTGCATTTATTAAAACTGATGAACCTACACTGAGACATCATAATCACCAAAGCCCATAGTTTACATTGGAATTCACTATGGTTTTGTAGAGTATATGGGTTTGAACAAACATAAAATGACATGTTATTATCATAGTATCTACAAAGTATTTCCACTGTTCTAAAAATCTTCTATGTTCCTCCACTATTCCCAGCCTCTTGCAACTATTGGTTTTTGTACTGTTTGTAAATTTTGCCTTTTCCAGAAAGTTATTTAGATGGAATCAAACAGTACATAACCTTCAGCTTGGCTTCTTGCAGCCAATAACATGCACTTGAAGTTCTTCTGTGTCTTTTCATGGCTTGATAGCTTATTTCTTCTTAGAACTGACTAGTATTTCATTGTCAGGGTGTTCAATTATCCATTCACCTACTAGAGGATGTCTTGGTTGCTTCCAAGTTTTTGGCAATTATGAATAAACCTTCTTTAAACATCCATGTATAGACATGTGTGTGGACATAACTTTTAATGGCTCACGTCACTTTGACAACCAGCTTTAAGTTTACTCTAAATGCTTAGTTGATGCAAATGGCAGAAGTGCAGGGGTGGGTACTTATTAAATCTTTTACTAGCATGTAAACCTCATTCATCAAATATCTCAGGTCTTTTATGCAATTTACCTAGTATATTTTCACCTTTTCTGATGTCAATCAATTGTTTCTGCAATTTGAAAGGTAGAATATTTTAATATTTTTAACAATGGGCCAAATCTTTTATTTTGAAGATATTTTAAAAGGTAAAGCTATTTATTTATTCACTTATTTATTTACTTTGGCGCAGGTGTGAGGTGAAACTTTTTGTGGCACAAAACAATTTCATTTTTTAGTAGGCAAAATAATGGTTGCCTCAAAGATTATGGTACCCAGTCCCTACACTCTAAAATCCTTGAATATGTTACCTTATATGGCAAAAAAGACATTTCAGATGTGATTAAGGTTAAGGAACTTAAAATGGGGAGGTTATCGTAGAATATTCAGGTGAGACCAACTGATTAGAGTAATCCTTAGACTGGAGAAAAAGGCAGAAGAGTGGGTCAGATGGATGCAATGGGAGAGGAGAGATAAGAGATTCAAAACCTGAGAGAGGTTTGCCATATTGTTGCTGGCTTTGAAGGTAAAGGAAAGGGGTCTCAAGCCAAGGAATGAGGTGGCTTTTAGAAGACAGATTGGCCCTCAGCTAACAATCCATAGGAAAATGTAGACTTTAATCAAACAATCACAAAGAATTGAAATCTGCCAACAAACACAAATGATCATGGAAACAGATTCTTCTCTTACACTTTCAGAAAGGCACGCAGCCTGATGGCATCTTGATGTTAGCCTAAGACCTGTAGGACTTCTGACCTATGGGACTATAAGATAATAGATTTATGTTGTTTTAGCAGCTACATTAGTGATGATTTGTACAGGCAGCAATACTAATACAAGTGGTATAATAAAGATTCTCCTGTTAAGATAACTGCTATAAATCTTGTAAAAGCAGGCACTTTGAACTATGTTTTCACAAGAAAGAGTTCAGGGTACCTCTGTCAATACTCAGAAGACTGTGAAATTCCCACCTGTTTTTTAATCCTCATCAAAGATGCTTATTGATGAGAAAGGAGAGGAGAAAAGAGGAGGAGGAAGAGAAGAGAGAAGAGAGAGAGAATGAGAAACATCTTTATGGGAAAGAGATATCGATTGTTCAATGCTCCAACTGAGCCACCTGGCCCTGCAGGGCCCCTCTTCCTTTTGAAGCCATGTATGTCTTTAACCTTAAGTAACATGTGACCCCTGCCAGGGTATAAAGTATGCATGAGAGGACCAGGGTTAATGTGTATACAGTACTAAGTACAGTAAGGTTTAGTTTCTTTTCTAGATTACAATATATGCTTATATTTTCTTCTGCATTCCACTAGATAGTTTGTGTACCACTTTGAGAGTGGGAACCCTCATTTAGGAGATTATTGCATTCAGGAAAAGCTTTCACAATGAAATAGAAAATAAAACAAAATAAAAAATTCGTATAAAAGAGAACAGGTGAAAGAGGGAGAAAACGGTGATTATTCTGCTTTTTTTCTTTAAAGGAAAATTGTAGAACATCTAAATGTTTTCTTGAGATTCTCAGTTAAGATGCTAAAATACTTACTGGGATTGTTTTATTTTCCTTTAATTAAAACTCCCACAGAAACTGAGGACTGCCAGTGAAAGGAAGCTAGTATCCCTTTAATGATTCAGAAATAGATCCAAAGCAGGAATTTTGCTTAAAAGTTAACAGATTGTCACAGAAAGATTTGAAAATCCACCATTTAGAATTTTGTAGTATGACCCTGGCTGGTGTGGCTCAATGGATTAAGTGCTGGCCTGCAGACCTAAAGGTCATCAGTTCAACTCCCAGTTAGGGAATATATGCCTGGGGTGCAGGCCATGTCCCCACGTGGGGACATGCTAGAGGCAACCACACATGGATGTTTCTCTCCCTCTCTTTCTTCCTCCCTTCTCCTGTCTCTAAAATAAATAGAATCATTAAAAAAAATGTTTAAAAAATAATTTTGTAGTATGCTTTATAGGACCTCTATTTCTCCTTGCACAGAAATGGGAATCATTTTAGGTCTCAGATATAGTAACAGAAAACATATTTATTTTTAAAATTTTTATTGCATTTTTTTCTATTACCATATATCCTCTTTGTAACCCTGTGCTCCCTGCAACCACCACATTATTGTCCATGTTGATGAGTCCTTTTTCCTTTTTCACTCAATCTTTCCACCCCCTAATCCCTTCCCCCAGAGCTGTCAGTGTGCTATCTATCAAGCTCTCTATTTTGCTTGTTAGTTGTTTGTTCATTAAACTTCATATGAGTGCAATTATGTGGTTTTGTTTTTCTCTGATTGGATTATTTCACTTAGCATAATGTATTCCAGGTCCAACCATGCTGTTGTAAAGGGTAAAATTTTCCTCCTTTTTAATGGCTGAATAGTATTCCATTGTGTAAATGTCCCATAGTTATTTTATTCACTCATCTACTGATAGACACTTGGACCATTTCCATATCTTGGTGATTGTAAATAACACTGCAATGAACATAGGCATGCTTACCTTCTTTCTACGTAGTGTTTCAGATTACACTGTTGGTGGTCATGCAGATTGATTAGTGCAGCCACTATGGAAAGCAATATGGAGATACTTCAAATAATCAAAAATGGAATGAGCCAGCAATTCTACTGATGGGATTTATCCAAAAATGCATTTCAATAAATAAATTTCCTTGAGTAAAAATTTTAATACATCTTTGGCTTAAGGGAATGTTGTGGCTGGTTTGATCTTTCATCCAGACAACTAAAACTTCTGATCAATAATAAGCTGTTTTACTTTCTTATCATTTGTGTTCACTAGCATAGCACTTCTAATTTCCTTCACAAACTTTTCCTTTTCACTCATTCACAACTGGGCTGTTTGGCACACAAGGCCTACCTTTTGTTCTATGTTGGTATTCACCATGCCTTCCTCACTAAGTTTAATCATTTTTTAGCTTTTGAGTTGAGTGAGAAATATATGACTCCTACTTTCACTTGAATACATAGAGGTCTAATTTCAATATTGTTGTGTCTCAGGGAATAGAAAAGCCTGAGAAGAAGGAAAGGGGTGGTGGGGGATGGCTGGTCAGTGGAGCAGTTGGAAGACACACAATATTAAGTTTGCTGTCTTATATGGGCTCAGTTCTTGGCACCTTAAAACACTTATAATAGTAACATCAAAGATCACCACCATAACAAATATAATAATAATGAAAAGTTTGAAATATTTTGAGAATTTCCAAAGTGTCACACAGACATAAAAGTGAGTAAATGCTATGGGGAAATGGTGCCAATAGGCTTGCTTGACCTAGGGTTACATAAACCTTTGATTTGTAAAAAAAAAAAAAAAATGCAGTTTCTCCAAAGCACAATAAAATGATATATGCTCATATTCTGCTTCTCTGTGTGAGTAGAGACATCCTCTGTAGCTTCCTAGGTGGAGAATGGCAATCTATGAGTTATTTAACAGCAGTGCTTAGGAGCCAGATGAACAAATCATTTCAGGATGTTTTTCTAAACATCAGAAGAGTGTTTCATTAGCATCGTTTCTATTACTAGTTCCAGAACAACAACAAAAAAGGACATAGGGAGAAATCAACAGCAGTGAGTACATTGCCTTTTTTCACTCCTTCTCTCTATTGCTTGCCAAGCCAAGAACCACTTTTTTTTTTTTTCATAGTTCTTTCTCTAAAGATGATCCTGACTGACAGTGAAAGAGGTAGCAAAGTCAACAACCAACTTTAGTAGAGAAGACTTACTAACTTTCATCAGCTCAATAATTGAAAAGAGGTGATTGTATAGTTTTAAATGACAGGATATAAAACCACATTTTTTCCTTCTTTGGCTTGTTTTCTTTTCTTTTTCTTTTTTTTTTTTATGTGTCCCAGGCATGAAATAGCTCTGATCATGAATTCAGGCAACAAACTAGGATGAACTAAGGGCCTGTACAACTGCTTTGCCCCTGACTGATATAAGAGCCACACCACCAATCATGTGTGTCCTTGCCCATTTCCAGGGGGTGGCTTGTTTTCTTTATCCTCTATAGGTAATCTGTTTATAAGCAGATTTTAAAAAGCATTCTTTTATTGGATATACACATTTATTTATTTATTTTAAAGTTTTTACTTATTATTTTTAGAAAGAAGGAAAGGAAGAGAGACAGAGAGGAAAGAGACATCAATGTATGTTGCCTTTCACCTGCTTCCAGCCACAGACCTGGCTGGAGACCTGGTTTGCAACCTGGTTATGTACCCTGGCTGGGAATCGAATCAGTGATCTTTGGGTTCACAGGCCAGCACCTTATCCACTGTGCCACCATCCAGGGCCTGTTGGATATTTATATCAAAGGTGTATACTTAATACTGACAAAAGCATAGACTTAGAGTGGCTTATTGTAAAAAATTTGTGCCTAGAAAACTAAGTATTTAAATTAAGATAATATGTTATGTTAGTTAAAATTTTCCAAAATTTCAGTTAGAGCTAGAGGATGGCATTTAATTAAAGTTGCAATAATTATTGTTATAAAATATTCTGGACATAATCCAGTCATTTAATTTAACGTAGATTAAATATATAACCCATGCATGCATATACATAATGAATATATAAACAATATAAAAGTTATAATTTATATTATATGTGCATATGTAATACATATACATACTAATCCAATGGGTAGGTTCATCTTAATTGAATATAGAATATATATTGTACAACATACATATTATACATAGAATATATATCATTTTGTATTTTACAAAAATTTGAAAAATTAATTTTGGTGATTGCCCTTTAACCAGTGGTCTATAGTAGCAATTTTCAAATGGGATACCACAAGAATTAAATAATTTTATCTACTAATTTTTAGAGAGAGATAGGTTAAGGGAAGGAAAGAAATATCAATGTGTGACAGAAACATCAATTGGTTGCTTCTCACACACACCCCAACCAAAGACTGAGCCTGCAACTCCAGGCATGTGCCCTGAGCAGGAATTGAGCCAGCAATTTTTTACTTTGCAGTATGATGCCTAACAAACTGAGCCACACTGCTCAGGGCCACAAGAATTTTTAATAAAACTACAGGCCAATATTGCTAATGAACATAGATGCTAAGATTCACAAAAAAATATTGGCCAACAGGATCCAGCAATACATTAAAAAGATCATGCACCATGATCAGGTGAGTTTCATCCCAGGGATACAAGGATGGTACAACATTTGAAAATCAATAAATGTAATACACCACATAAACAAAATGAAAGACAAAAACCATATGATCATATCAATAGATGCTGAAAAAGTATAGCAACCATTTATGATAAAAAAAAAAACTTAGAAAAATGGGAATAGAGGGAGCATACCTCAACATAATAAAGGCCATATATGAGAAACCTGCAGCCAACATCATCCTCAATGGGCAAAAACTAAAATCTTTCCCCTGAAGATCAGGAACAAGACAAGATTGCCCACTTTCTCCACTTCTGTTCAAAACATCGTCTTGGAAGTTCTAGCCATAGCTATCAGAGAAGAAAAAGGAATCAAAGGCATCCAAATTGGAAAGGAAGAAGTCAAACTGTCATTATTTGCAGATGACATGATAGTGTACATACAAAACCCGATAGACTCCACCAAAAATTTACTCAACCTAATAAGCATATTTGGGAAAATAGTTGGATATAAAGTCAATATTCAGAAATCAAAAGCATTTTTGTATACCAATAATGAAACATCAGAGATAGAAGCTAGAAAACAAACCCCATTTACCATAGCAACAAGAATAATAAAGTACTTAGGAATAAACTTAACCAAGGAGGTAAAATACTTTTATTCAAAAAACTACACAACAGTGAAGAAAGAAATTAAGGAAGACACAAATAAATTGAAGCATATATCATGTTCATGGATGGGAAGAATTAACATCATTAAAATGTCCATATGACCCAATCTATAAGTTCAATGAAATCCCAATTAAAATACCAGAGATAGAAAAAAATACTTCAAAAATTTATATGGAGCCGAAAGCGCCCATGAGTAGCCAGAGCAATCTTGAGAGGGAAGAACAAGGTAGGAGGAATCACAATACTGGACATCAAACTATACTTCAAAGCTAATGTCATCAAAACTGTCTAGAACTGGTATAAGAATCAACTTATAGATCAATGGAACAAAATAGAGAGCCCAGAAATTAACCCAGGACTCTATGGTCAAGTAATATTTGACAAAGGGGGAAGAACATAAAATAGACTAAAAACAGTCTCTTCAACAAGTGGTGTTGGGAGAACTGGACAGCAACATGCAAAAAGATAAAACTAGACCACCAATTTACACCATACACCAGAATAAACTCAACATGGATAAAGGATTTAAACATAAGCAGTGCCACCATAAAGGTGCTAGAGCAAAATATAGACAGTAAAATTTTAGATATCCTATGTAGAAATATGTTTACTGATATTTCACCAAGGGCAAAGGAAATAAAAGAATAAATCAACAAATGGGACTATATCAAATTAAAAAGTTTCTGTTCAGCTAAAGAAAACACCAGCAAAATTCAAAGGGAACCAACTTTATGGGAAAACATATTTGCCTATGATACCTCAGACAAGGGTTTGATCTCCAAAATATATAAAGAACTAATGTGACTCAACACCAGGGAGACAGACAGCCCAATTAAAAAATGGACAAAGAACCTGAAAAGACAATTCTCTGAGGAAGACATACAATGGGCCCAGAGGCATATGAAAGAATGCTCAACATCACTAGCCATCAGAGAGATGCAAATTAAAACCACAATAAGATACCACCTCACACCTGTCAGAATGGCAATCATTAACCAATCAACAAACAAGTGTTTGTGAGGATGTGGGGAAAAGGGAACCCTGGTGCACTGTTGGTGGGAATGCAGGCTGGTGCAGCCATTATGAAAAACAGTATGGAGTTTCCTTAAAAAAACTAAAAACAGAACTGCCTTTTGACCCAGCAATTCCACTATTAGGACTATACCCGAAGAACCCTGAAACCCAATTCATAAGAACCTATGCACCCCTATGTTCATAGCAGTGCTATTTACAATAGCCAAGTGCTGGAAACAGCCTAAGTGCCCATCAGTGGATGATTGGATCAAAAGACTTTGGTACATTTACACAATGGAATACTACACAGCAGAAAGAAAGAAGGAACTCCTAACCTTTGCAACAACATGGATGGAACTGGAAAGTATTATGCTTAGTGAAATAAGCCAGTCAGTGAAAGATACCATATGATCTCACCCATTTCAGGATAATAATGAACAAAACAAACAAACAAGCAAAACAGAACCAGATACATGAATACAATGATTAGACCTTCAGTGGGCTGAGGGGAGGGGGGAAGTGGGAGGGGGGATGAGGAAGCAAAGAACGGGAGCAGTTTAGGCAAGGAACTAGTATGGAAGAACCATGGACATGGACAACAAGTAGGATTGACAATGGGGGTGGTTGGGTGGGTGGGGAAGGGGACAGAGGGGAGGAAAAAGGGGATGGATGTCGTACAACAATAAAATTAAATTTAAAATAAAAAATAACTTTTAAAATGTGCAATACCTGACTATTTAATCATAGGCATTGACCTCTTTTTCCTTAGATTGTCAAATGGAAAAATTACAACAGCTAATTCAATAATAGTCATCCGCATGAATGAATCAAATTTATGCCTATTTTTTTGTGAGATTGGCAAACAATAAAATGTACTTTTTGGTGCACTACAAGATTTTAGTAATTAATTTATGTGTGCCATGAGATAAAAAAGGGTTGAAAAATCACCAGTCCATAGCAACAAGATCCTGTGCAAATAACAACTTTTAAAGAGTTGGGCATGTTCAGCCAAAGCTTAGGTGTTCTCATATTCTTATTTCATCACCTTCTTTTGATAAGTGGAAGTGGAGGGTATAGTGAACATGCCTAGCAATGCCATCTTTGCTTGGTGAAATTAAGGATTAAGACAGATTAAAAGGAAGTCCAGAATTTTTGTAATTTTGGCTTGTGTGTGTGTGAGAGAGAGTCATAAGAGACAGAGAGAGACAGAAATCTATACAGCAGTAGGACAGGGATAGAAAACATTTCATAAGTAACACTGTAGTACAAAAGATTAAGTTCATTATAGCATTTTTATTTAGTGGGCTTTTCCTTGGACCAGCATCTTGATACAACAGCTCTATTTTCTTGGTACATATGTACAGATAATATTTGTGGAGTGGCAGTTGCCATATACCTCACGGTAGAGTCTCTTCAAGGATACAAATAATATAAGGCAAATAGTGAAAACCACCTATGAAGGAGTCTCAATTGTTGACTGAAGAGCTAGGTCCTCATTCCTTTGATATTAGGGGTATAGAAAGAAAAGGGGTTGTGGTTGTTTTGTTTTTGTTGTTTTAGCTGTAGAACATAATTTGCATTTTGCTTTTCTAATTCAACTTAGTAGAAATAGGTACAATTACTGTGGATAGACTAGAGCTCTTATCAAAAACCAAACCAAATGTAATAAACAAAACCAAAAGCCAAACAAACAAACAAATAAAAGGAAACCCTGAATTTGTTCATATGTTCAAAAAAATTACTAGTAATGATGTTAAATCAAGTAATATTAGTAGAGCAACCATTATCTGTGGAATCATTTTCAAATAATAATTAGCCTTAATGTGCACTGCAAAGGAAATGGTTTATTGAAAGTACTTCCTTTTTAATGTGTCCATTTTATTAAAAAAAAAAAAAAAAAAAGACTATTGACTCATTGATACTTTTAGCAGCTTTTTAAAATCTTAATGATGAAAAATTTGAGCTAGTCCATCTACACTCTGATTTAGTTATCCTTGAACTAATAGCACACATTACAAAATGAGTGATAAAGGTTAGGGAACATTTTTATTCATACAAGGTTTGTCCCAAAAGTATTGAGCCAATGTCAATATAATTAAAATAGTTTACATGCTCAACACTTTCAGGACAGACCTTTTTCATATACTAGAACAAAGGAGACTGAATCTTGACCATAGTAAGATGTATGATGAAAATTTATTCACTATCTACTTGTTGATAATTAAGATTAGGAGGGAAGTTAAGTAAATTCTCTGAATTATGTACATTTAAAGATCATTGATTTAATTAAGATACTTTGATGCCTTATATTCTCATTCATTATAGTTCAGTCATTATAGTTATAAATATACCTATACCTCAAAATAAATTTGCTATTGATCAATGATAGTATGCAACTTTTAATACCTCTAAATCTGTTTACTCATCTGTAAAATGCATATATTATCATTATCTCACAGAACCCAAAAAGCATAAAACAAACAAGACACATAACATTATCTTATAAATCTGATATTATCATGACTTTTAGTAGATTCAAAGAAGGTAGACTTAATGTTGCTCTTTTTTACCAATGGAAAATTGCAGAAGGGTAGCATATGTATGTAACCCAGGAAGATGCCTGATTTAACCATTGCTTAATCATCAAATTGGGCATATTACATGAATGTTATCATTGAGAACATGGGGTTAAAAAATAAACTTTACTAATATTCCCCAAGTAAGTCTGGCAAAAAAGCATCTTAACCTTTGCATTCCTACCTTTCAGTCTGAGCTTCAGTTCATAGAGGTTATTTACAATGATTAAGTTTTAAACACTAGTTTTTAAATTTACAACATGGCCACACCGACCTAGCTAAACATCTTTAAGCACAGAATTTGGGTGGAAATGTGTATGGTTGTGAGGTTGATGGTATGAAAACAGTTGGGTATAATCATCCAGAAGTTTTCTCAAAGCACCAGATGTCCTGGGTAACACAAAAGAGACTTGATCAATGGGTCCAGAATGATAATTTTATTTTGTTTCTGGAAACATCACTCCTAAGCCTATGGCAAGTTCTCTTCCTAGGATTCCTAATGAGCCATTATGCTAAATGATACATCTTTAATCATTCATTTTCATTTAACCTCTGACTGGTGGAAATTATTACCCTCTGACCCACATCTGGAACATCAGCGCACTTTGTATCCCTTTATTTTCCATTATTACAATTTAGACACTTAATAATTGCAACCATCTTGAGATAAGGAGCATTGAGCTTCAAACATTGTCTTTTATATTGCTGAGAGGTTTGAGGTGGTAATGGGTCAGTGTTATAGGACAGAGTAAGACACTGTATTCCCTTTCACATTTTGCTGTTCTTCTTGGCTCCTTTGCATTGTGCAGGCCCCAAATGTTTATTTATTATATTTTTTGATTGATGAATAAGACTTATAGCCTAGAAGCATTTTTCATGGCAGAGGGGAAAAACAGCTATTTAAATTTCCATAGATATGTATTCACTTATAGGTAATCGAGCCTTTTCTATAAATAACTCATTGATCTAAAATCTAATGTCTTTACCAGGAGAAACAATTATAACATATTATTTATTTTTTAAATTTCTACTTAAATCCCAAATATTAAATTATTAAATGAGACATTCCTAAAGGACCTGTCTTCTAGGGCATAAATAGGTATTTTCATTGCAAAAATAGTTTATGGTAGATGTACTATTTTGCCAGATGCATAAATCCTAATTATTAAGATTATAGTGCACCTATGGTTATATATTTTTAAAATAACCTGTAATCATGTATAAATAACTAAAGACTTAATCCTGTATTATTTGAAACATCTTGGAAAAGCCAACATTTTTTACAGAAAGGAAGCAATGTCTTCAATTAAATTAAATTACTAAAAAAAAGATGGCAATTGCTGTTGCTCAGATTCCAGAAACAATTTTCATTTGCTGCTCTAAGAGGCATGTCTGTTCTATCTGTAGATAGGTTGACTCTAAAAAACACAAAACAAAACAAGAGAAAAAAGCAGGTAGATATTATGAATATTGAAACTAAAATAAAGCATGGCTTAGGGGAGTGTTTTACAAAGGCCCAGAGGGAAGGTACTTGGCCTCTCTGTCTATAGAGTTATGCTTCTGGCCTGCTATAGCATCATATTCTGTTTATAGAGCCTGAGCTGTCATGCTAATCATGAATTTAAATAAGAGAGGTGAGGACAAAGGAAGACTTCCTTTGGTTTGGAAGTTTGACTGACACTCTATCATTCCCTTGTTGCACTCTCAATTCTACAATTTGTTAAATCTATTTAAAATATTTGACCAGGCCCTAGCTGGTGGCACAGTGGATAGGTGCTGGCCTGTGAACCCAAAGGTCGCTGGTTCGATTCCCCAGCCAGGGCACATAACCAGGTTGCAAGCCAGGTCTGTAGCTGGAGCAGGTGAAAGGCATTGACAGTTCTCTCCCTCTGCCTCTCTCCCTTCCCCACTCTCTGAAAATAATAAATAAAATCTTTAAAAAAATAAAAAAATAAAATATCTGACCTTGTCAAGTTGTTATCAAAGAGCAATTGGGGTTCAACCATCACCCAACCATCACCCCAGTCCGCCATCACCCTCTAGGCAAAATTCCAGACCTAAAGGCTTGGTAATAAAAGGAGTTTTTATTCAAAAGCAGTCACTTAAGCCTATCAACTCACAGCTTTAATTACTTAAGCTTATCAATTAAGACTAAACTCTAACAACTGGGTTTTCCTATCTTTTTCCTTGTTTGTCTCAATAGGGTTAGTTCGCAAACTAAAACAACATAGTGCACAAACGCTACACAATTCTGAAAGAATGGCAGTCTTCTGCCTCAGAGCCTGTTTGCTCTAGAACACACAAAGAATAAACCTTTTTCCCTCTGTCAGGCCAGCCCGATCCTAGGCTGTGCCTAGAGCTCCTTCCCCTACAAATACTGTCCATTGGAAAACACAGGCAGCTGCGGCATGATCACCCAAGCATTTCTAAAGATGAGCCAGAGAGCCAGAGAGCCAGAGCCAGCTCAGGAGTCAGAAAAGCTGGTAAGCCAAAGAGCCCGCCCTCTTCTTATTTCCATGGGCTCTGGAGGCGTCCGCTTCTCAGCCAATCCCATGACACTGCCTTCCATCGCCTTGGCAAACTCCTTTTATGGCCCCTCCTACTTCTCCCCAGTGATCTTAATCAGATCTTTCTGCATCAAAGTGAGATTCACTTTGTATGTCCATTTGAAGCTTCGCTGTATGATGGGGAAGTCTAAATCACTATGGATGTGTGTGTTGGCGGGGTGGTTAGCTACTTTATTTGTTTGACATGGTGTTACTTTTATTTAGAGTTATATACCTTGGAATTCTCTTAGTTATGCTCTTCCTTATTTATATAGGCATCTTTATTTTTATCATTAAGCATGTTTTGCACAGGAGATTTTAATACATCTCTCCATTACAATCAATATTTTCCTGCCTGGTGGCACAGTGGATAAGGTGCCGGCCTTGAACCCAAGGGTCGCTGGTTCAATTCCCCAGCCAGGTCTCCACCCACGTCCATGGCTGGAGGCAGATGAAAGGCAACCATATATTGATGTCTCTCTCCTTCTCTGCCTCTCTCTGAAAATAATAAATAAAATCTTTAAAAAAATAAAAAAATAAATATTTTACTCCTAATCCAGACAATACCAAATATGTTTCCAAATTTTTTTCTCTGGGTTCACCCAGGACTGGGAAATATGGTTAGGGAAGGTTTGTCCTGCATAAGGGCACGTGGATGAGAACTTGGGGTCTGGACTCCAGCCTGCCCTTCACCCACCCAGCAATGTGCCCTGGGGCCCCCTGTACTCAGAGGAGCTGCCTTTTCCTAACATTCACCAGAGAGGCTAGCACCTGATAATGAATGAAATTTAATTTCAAGTATAAGTTGGAGAATAACTAGCATAGAGAAAATCTTGTAAATTTAGGATGTTAATTCTCTGCCATGGATGTTTAAGGTACCTAGAAAGAAAATGGAAAGAATTAGGCCCAGATGAAGACTATAAATCAAAATTTTGTCCCTTTAGTATTGTCTCTTTTCCCATGTCCTTTCTCTCTCCCTGTTTCTTTTATGGACATGACTGTTTCAAAGCCTCCCTGTTCTCTGAGCCTGTCAACCTCCTACAGAATTAACTTTTTTCCTCTTTAGCTTCAAACCATGAAAACTATCACAAAGACTTCCTCAGATGCTCTCAGTTTTCTTACCTCATTGTCCTCTGCAGCTCCCTGGTTTCCAAACCCTAATTCCAATTAGCTCAACAGACTATTTGCTCCTGCTGAAAGGCTGAGCCCAGCTGGAAAAATCACATAATCATGCTGATTTCTGCCATTATAAGCTTATGAGCTTCATCTTCAGATGGGCCCTTGTCGCTACTTAGTAATCCTTTTACTTATGTGTCTCATCAGCTCCCTGTCCCATTTCCCAGGGTAGCTATTACAGTCTTTTTTACAACTTTCATTGCAAGCTCCCAATTCCACTTTACCAGCCATGTTCTCTGCAGAAGGCTTTACCTCCTACCTCCTGGAGAAAACAGATGGCCTCGGGCAAATGAGCTCTCAAATTCCCCTTCCACCTCCTAACTCTGTCAGCTGTCTTCTCTGCCCAATTGGCTCCTCCATGAGGAGCTCCCAGAGCCTGGCTGCCTGTGTTCTTGATTCCATTCCCTGCCCCTGCAAAACATCAGTTGTTCTGTATTTGGCACTAGTTGTATCTTCTCCTCCCACCAATTTATTATGTAAAAGTATTATTCTGATGTGCCACAATGACCTCTCTGACATTCTTCATCATCAAACTCCTGGATATAGAAGTCTGCATTTCATGCCTCCACGTACTATTTAAATTCTCATTTCACAAATAGTCCCAATTCTGTTACCATTATCTCTCTGATGGAGTAGAATACTATGGAGAAGGCTAACACTGGCCCCCTAAATTGTAATCCATGGGTTTATTATTCAGCCCCCAATTTTTACTCCTCTGTAATGTTTAAAAAATTAAGTGTTCCTAGAATACTTCTTGAATATCTGCTTTCCCATGATTTTAAGTGAGAGATATTAAAAATTTGCTTGGCTCAAAATTGGACGAAATTGGCCTGCACATGAAGGACACCATAACATAGTGGTTCAGAATGCAGGCACTGGAGGCAGAGAGCCTGGCTGGGTCTTCAGTTACTTTCTCTGAAGATGGAGCCAGTAGTTATATGTATGTATAGAGTTGTTAGAGCAAATTAAATCAGTTACTACAGTGCTTGGCTTTAGTAAGTATCAGTACATACTAGTTTTCATTACAGTGTTAGTTGACCCTGGTCATGGCCAGTTTCAAAGGGGTTGACTAAGTGGAGAAATTTTTTTATAGTTTATTGTAAAGAAAGCAAGCAAAATAATCCAATGCAAAACTCCTGAAGGCAAGATTGGAATCAGGAACCAGAGCAAAAGGAGCCAGAAGGTAATAATCCTAAATCCTAATGAGAGGGAGATTCTATAGGAGAGATGGAGGCAAATGCCTAGACCGCGGGATCAATTTAGAAGAATTTTGGAGCAATGGAGTGAATCTAGGACAAGTATCATGAATACTGTTGGCTGGTAGGTGAGTGGTAGTCAGGTTGGACTGTGTTGAAGCCATTCCCTGGTTCCCTCCACCAAGCATTATCTTATTTACTGGTTATTTTTCTCTTTCAAATATTTGTATTTATAAATGTTCTGTCCCCTTTGACTTTTCATCTCTTTTCACTGTTTAGTGTCTAATGTCTCCCACATCTATATCATTCTTACTACAGCATTTTTATTGATGTATAAATATATCTCAGTGATTTACTTCAAATAGACATTTTGATTGGGGTAAAATTGACATATAACATATTAGTTTCAGGCGTGCATCATAATGCTTCGATATTTGTATATATTGCGAAACAATCAACACTATAAGACTAATTATCATCCTTCACCATATATATTTAAACAATTTTCTTCCTTGTGATTAGAACTTTAAAGATAAATGCCTGTTAGAAACATTCAATTATGCAATACAGTATTATGAACTATATAGCTACCTTGTTATGCACTACACAATTTATAACTAAAAGCTAATCCTTTACTTCTAAGTCCATATACTCATTATGTATATTATATCCCTCAGATTACTACACAGGTATATCACATTCAATATGCCCAATATAATTTTATAATCTGCTTAAACTTGCTCTTCACTATGTATTTTTTAAAATTACTACTTATGTACAAATAAAACAATCACTAGAATACAATTTAGTTGTCCACTTTCTAAGTAGTATACTTTTAATTTTGCTTTTTCAATTACAATTTACATTTAATATTATTTTGTATTAGTTTACAATGCATAGCATATTGGTTAGACAATCATGTACTTTACCCAGTGGTCCTTCTGATATTCGAGTACTTACCTGGCACCATACATAGTTACTACAATGTCATTTTGAGTCTCAGCTATAGGGTGACCACATTTGTGAAGCCTTAACTTATCTTTCCTATTACTTAACAAAAGTAATTGTTCTTTCACCTGTAGTGACTCATAGTGTCATCTGTATAGTCTTAAGACTTCAAAAGTCTTGATGGAAACCTTAACTGTTGAATTGTTTTACATTAAACCTGCCAATACTATGATGTATATGTCTGCATGCATATATATTCATACTATGTATTTACTAAATTACACAATGTAGTAACTAATATGTATACATATGTACTTATTACATATATGTAGTAACCACACATATGTATGAAATGTAGTAAATAAATAATAGGACTCCCTAATTTCAGGAGTAATATAACAAATACTAACTTAAAAAATAGAATAAACTCTATGAAATATTACAAATGCAACTATTTTAATGCAATAATGAGAGTAATTTAACTTCTCCAATAATTAGGCCTTTAGCTAAAAAATGAGTTAGTAATATCACAACTGGCTTTTCAAACTAGTTATTAAATGCTGTGCCAATTTAAATTTGATTCAATAATACTAAATAGTACAGACAAATGACAAGTGCTAAAAGAATTATTAAAAAGTACAAATCAAACCTGGCTGGTAGCACAGTGGATAAGGCGCCCGCCTGTGAACCCAAAGGTCGCAGGTTCGATTCCCCAGCCAGGGCACATAACTAGGTTGCAAACCAGGTCTCCAGTCAGGTCTGTGGCTGGAGGCAGGTGAAACGCAACCATACATTGATGTCTCTCTCCCTCTTTGCCTCTCTCCCTTCCCCTCTTTCTAAAAATAATGAAATAAAATCTTAAAAAAAAAAAAAGTACAAATCAAAGATATGATTCAAATTTGCTAAAAAATAGTCTTCCATATTTTTTTGTCTGAATGTTAAGAGAGATAACAGGGCCACTATAAATTAGTATTAATGGCAGCTGCATGGAAAGAATGTATTAGGGTCATGAGATTAGAAAGTGAACCACGAATGCCTCTGATATGGCTAAATACTGGAGATCTATTTACTAGTGCTATACATGTGAGAAGCATTACTGAATTAAGAGGAGAAGGACTAAATTTAATAAAATGAAGAAACTGCAAATGATGGTGGTTGTCTGGAGCCATTGTTTATAAAAAAGAAATAAAAATAAAATGCAAAGTAAAAAATGTAAATTCATTCCTGAAGCAGCTTATTAGTTCGTTTTAATTCAATGAATATTTGTTAGGCTCTGGGCCATATCCTAGGGATATGAAATTGAATAAAAAGGGTAAAAAAATCCTACCATTTATCTATTTGAAAGATGGGCATATAAACATATAAATACCAAGCCCTGACTGGTGGCACAGTGGATAAGGTGCTGGCCTGCGAACCCAAAGGTCACTGGTTTGATTCCCCAGCTAGGGCACATAACCAGGCTGTAAGCCATGTCTCCAGCCAGTTCCCTAGCTGGTGGCAGGTGAAAGGCAACCATATATTGATGTCTTTCTCCCTCTCTGCCTCTCTCCCTTCCCCTCTCTCTAAAAGTAATAAGATCTTAAAAAATAAATAAACAAACAAACACATAAATACCATTGTTTTCCTTGGGCTGGCTCCTTTTCATCTTTTAATCCATGTACATTAGTTAAAATAATTCTGGTGACTTAAAAAATGATAGTGGTTCAAACACAACAGACAGCTTATTTCTTGTTTATCAGGTGGAGGAGGGATGAGTAAGCGGACAGAGGGAAGTGTCTGCCCTATTTGGTGATCTGAGGAGCCAGGCTAATAAAACCTCTGCTGTTTTCATCTTGTGACACTGCAGGTCTCCACACAGCAGGAGGGGTGAAAGCATGGAGGAAGGGCCTTTTCCTAGGCGTCCTGAAAGGGGTGCATTTCCCTTCTGTCCACATCCCACTGGCTAGCTATGTGCCCAATAAGAGGAGGATGAGAATTTGTAGTCTTTATCCTGTTTCACTGTCTGTCACCCGCTGAATCCAGGGTCAGTGCCCCTCTGGCATGCTTCCACATCCCTGTATTTTCTTTGTTGAATCATCACACTCATTTTACACTCTCTTTAATTGTTTCATTTCTCACTAGACTATAAGCTCGCTTCAGGCAGAGACTGTCAAGCTTGCTCCCAGTTGTAGTTCTAAAGCTTAGCACAGCCCCGGTACACTGTAGGTACTTAATAAATATTCATTGCTGCTGGACCCTCTGTTTTGTCTTCTTTGTCTTCTGTTCACTCCCCAACTAACTGGCATCCTCTTCTGTGCACACTACTCTGTAGAAATGGCTCCCACTGACTTACTGGTAACCAAACACCAAAGATGGCGAGGACTCCTCAGATTCCATCTTATTTGACTTAACACTTGCCACTCCCCAGTGTCTCCTTTCTTTCTCACTCTCTTTTTATATATTTGTTAAGGAGATATTTATTGTTATTTCTTGAATATCATCACTGGCAGACTCACTTCTCCCTACCCCTGTGGCCACCCCACCAGTTCTCACTTATAAATCCACAACTGCAGCAAAGCTCAGTTTCCAAGATGAAGACTTCCCTGGAATTTGTTTTCTGGAAGATTTTGTACCAGCTGGAATTTTTCAACAACTAAACCAGGGGCATGGGCTTTATTCTTGAGTATTTCAAATCTGGGTTGTATTTATAAGCACTCTTGTATTCTTATCACAGAGGAAAATACAAGCAAAGAGAGGGGTCTCTGCCCACCAGAGGGCTCAGACACCAGTGTGCATTCATCTTCCGGGAGCTTAACCTTGAACATGCCATTTAAAAAGCCTGAGCCTTAATTTCTCATCTACAGAACAAGGATCAGATGATCAGTGAGATGTTTTCTAGTTCTAAAATATGGAACCCCTGTCAGAGCTGGAGTGAGTGATGTGTTACATTTGGCTCTGCATGTAAGGAAGCTGATTGATTGGCACAATCACTTGGCCTGTTTGGGTGTCAGGCTTCCCCAAGTGAGAAGAGAGGTGCATGCGAGTTGATTACTTCACCACTCAGGACAAGAAATCATGCATTTTCTGAACATGTCCTGAAGCAAAAGAGCAGTCCAGGATTAAACATCTCCGTAAGGCTTCATGAAGAAGAAGTGGGACTTGCTGGAAGAAAGGAGGATCGTGGGGCTGGACAGCATTAGCAAAAACATAGAAATAGGAATGTGGCAGAATGGCTTGAGCCAGAACAGATGCCAAAGCAGCAGATCCCAAAGTATAGGCTGTGTTCCCCCACTGATCCTTCCAACCACTCCCACTGTTTTGATCTTGCCCTGTTTAAGGTTTAGCCTTGACTTTTCCAGCTTTACCTTCTCAATTCTTATGTGACCTCCTTTTCTGTAAAGTCTTGCACAGGAGAGCTCTTGACTGTTAAGTGCTTGCAACTGCACAGATAAAGGAAAGAATGTATTTTTGAAAGACAGGAAAAATTGTGTGTGTGATCAGAGAGGAAATGCTGGATGCTGGAGATGAGGTGTGTGGAGAGAAAGAGGGAGAGAAGGAGAAGGAAAGAGGGAAGAAGGGAGAGAATGAGAGAGAGAGAGAGAGAGAGAGAGAGGATAAAGACAAAAACACAGAGAGAGAAACAGCAAGAGACAAACAGATGACTGATACACAAAACGAAGAGAGGAGGTAGACTAAGAAGGCAACTGGGGGATAGAGAAAAGCAGAGACTGAAAATGGCAGAAACAAATATTTTTAAGAAAAATTTCCGAGGAAGCAGGAGGATACTAATGGGATTAGCTTTGAAAAGAGCTAATAAGTCTTCATAAAGGAAGAAAAATGCTTTTATTCCCCTTTTGTTTATAATGAGTCATGTTTGGTATATTGTGTAACATTACTTGGTTTACTCTCAAATAGAGGTGGAAATTTGAATGGACAAAAACAACTTTTGCCCATGTAACTACATATGGGAAGGAAATATGTTACAGAAGAACATTAGTCATAGAGCAATTTTTGTACAATTGCTACTTCTCTGTTTCTTTGTTTTGAGGAGGATGAGCTTCTTGGTCAATATTCCTAATCGTAAGTATGGTAACAGGTAGGGATTATAAACATCAACTGAGCCCTGGCAGGTGGTGCAGTAGATTGGCACCAGCCTGTGAACCCAAAGGTCGCTAGTTCGATTCCCAGCCAGGGCACATAACCAGGTTGCAAGCTAGGTCTCCAGCCAGCTCTGTAGCTGGAGGCAGGTGAAAGGCAACCATACAGTGATGTTTCCCTCCCTTTCTTCTCCTCTCCCTTCCCCTCTCTCTAAAGATAATGAATAAAATCTTAAAAAATAAAAAATAAAACATCAACCGAGCTACCGTGTCCATAGCATACAATTAATATATCATTCAAAGAGCTTGGCTTCTTTTATAGCTTATTATACATTTTTAATATCTGAATTCATTTGTTTTTTTTTTTTCTTTTTAAAAAATTTTTATTGTTGTTGTATTACATCCATCCCCTTTTTGCTCCCCTCTGTCCGCCTCCCCACCCACCCATTCCCCCCAAAGTCAATCCCACCTGTTGTCCATGTCCATGGTTCCTTTATACTAGGTTCTTGTGAATTCATTTGTTTTGTCCTGAAAGCATATGAAGCTTTTGAGCAGAGACAGAATGCTGTTATTCACAGGAGTAATTGCATCAGGAACGTATGGCCCGTTCACCCCTTTCAGGACTATGCTGTAAAAGACAGATGTCACCCTGTATATGCAAAAAGGTATTTGCACTAACCATAAGAAATGATGAATTTCAGAGGTTATATGAGGTCTATACAGAAAATATCCAGCCATTGTTAGTATAAGGAGGATGGTTTGCATGACATCAATATAACCTGGCAGCCAAGAAGAATGGACCACAATGTGCATGTGTGAACAATGACAGCTTCACTGTACTAGTGAGTGGGGTGGTAGCTGCTGTTGAGCAAGCATGTGTGAAGTGTGACTGTCACATTCAAAATGACAGTAGACAGAGAGTAGAGCAACAAATCTGCATCAAATTTTGCATGAAGCATGAACATTACTCTGCTGGAAAAAAATCCATATGACTCAGAAGGCTGCAGCTATGGGCAAGTAGTGACTGGCAGCTGACAGGACAATGCACCTGCCCAGGCATCACATCTGTGCAGAGTTTTTGGCAAAACATCAAGTCACCCAGGTGACTCAGCTCCCCTACAGCCTTGATTTGGTGCCCTGAGATTGCTGGCTTTTTCAAAACTAAAATCACCTTTGAAAGGAAGATATTTCAGGCCATCAATGAGATTCAGGAAAATATGAGGCAGCTGGTGGTGACTGGGAGAACTGTGTGAGGTCCCAAGGTGCCTACTTTTAAGGGGACTGAGGTTTCATTGTCCTATGTACAATATTTTTTGCATCTTGTATCTCCTTCAATAAATATATCTGTTTTTCATATTACATGGCTGACTACCATCTGGAAAGACCTCATACGTACCTACTGTCATTTAACTATCCCCATAGTCTGGCAAGTTATTATTATTATCTGTATTTTATAAATAAGAAAACTGAGACTTAAAGAGGTGAAATCACCTCTCCCTCCACACCTACTAAAATCACATGATTTACTATATTGGTAGGGGTAAGATTTTTAGCTCATATTGTTTAACTCAGACAACAATCATGGTTTTCTGAAGCACTGCTTTAAAATTTACTCATTGAGAAGTGTGGGAAATAAGTGTATTTGATCATTGAAACACAAAGTTTTCAGAACCATGAACTGATTTCACATTTTCTCTCATTAAAATGCCACTTTAAAATTTAACAGCCTTCTTTTGGTATGGCTGGTATATGCAAAATAGTATTTTGCTAGGAAAAAATAAGTTAGCTTTTTAAAAAATATATATATTTTATTCATTTTGCTGTTACAGATGTCCCAGTTTTCCCCCCTTTGCCCCCCTCTGCCTGGCACCCCCATTCCTTCCAGCAATGACCCTCTTAGTTCATGTCCATGTGTCATGCATATAAGTTCTTTGGCTTCTCCATTTCCTCTATTATTCTTAATATCCCCTTGTCTATTCTCTAACCACCAATGTGTACGTTTCCTTTTTTCATATCCAGGCAAGTCACCATTTAATTACTGCCTTTTAATTGTCAGCCTCTCAAATCATATTAATACAAAGTTTTCTTTTCATTATTTCAAAATGTTCAAGTTAATTCATTTGTCTAAAAACTACTTTTTTAAATAATATCAATTGCAATATTACCAAACACATGCATAAGTACATTTACACACATACATTTTTTTAAAGGAATTTATCTCCTCTGTTTTGCAGTTTGTACAACTTGGTAAGTGGTGTGGTATATACAAGTGTGGAAACTTCACAGCTGGTTTCTCCCAGGAGGTCTTGCTTTAGAGTTGCCACATGGGCATTAAAAAATGGGCTTCAGCCTGGGTGTATCCAGAATCCACATGGCCAAAAATATCCCAGTCTCTCCAAATGAGAGGGATGAATCAAATACTCTGGTGTTCTAGTTCACCATTCCCACGTCACTGGGGGACTAGTTGATCTGTCTCTCATCAAAGCTATATGAAGGACACCTGGGTGTATAGAGTGGCTGGCAAAGCCTCAACACACCTTCTTAATTGACTTTTTATTCATTTTTACCTGTGGAGAGAGTGAGTCCTGAGTAAACACTGCCCTTTAATGATTTCCCTAAAGTGAGTTGCTCTGGCTATTGCTGGGAAGAAAATCTGGAGACTGTTGTTAAATCTTCAGATTTTTCTGGAGAAAAAGTATATATGTATATCTGCTATACACATATGTGTGTGTATGTCTGTGTATTTTGTGTGTAAAATCTAATATTGAAATTTTCATAACTAATTAAATTATTTTAACACTGTGGACAAAAATCTACATTTGTGGGGTGGTTATAGATATTACATGTTTACTTAGCATTTTCTTTAAACTTTTGGTAAATGAAACAAGGAGATCTGATGACTAAATTCACTAGAACTTTTAAAAATTATTCCCTTCAAGTTCACATGTTTATTTAGCATCATAATTTGAGTTAATTTTTATCACTCATAAGAAGATCCCGTCTTTTTGAGTGATAGTTTGTAGATTAGTTAAAAGAAAGAAAGAAAGAAAAAAAAAAAGAAAGAAAGAAAGAAAGAAAGAAAGAAAGAAAGAAAGAAAGGAAGAAAGAAACCAGGATTTAAAACTTGCCTGGGTTGACACATATCATTAGCATTTTTACTAGCTGAGTGACCTGAGGTAAATTACTTATAATCGCTGATCCTTGTTTACAGTGGCAACAGAAGAGCATAAAAAGTATCCATCTTTGGGTGTATAGCAGGTAGCTAATTCCTCCTATACTCCTCTTTAACTATGACAAAAAGTTATGGAAAACAAAATGGGTTTCCTCCAAGAATATAAAGAAACAAATAATTTTTTTTGTTTCCCTGGAAAACAAAAATTCTACAAATAAATTTGAATAAACAATGCTATACAATGACATAACTGTAAAAATAATAACAGGTCATTTATACATTAGTTTATTTTGGGGTGGGGGGAGTTGGAATCTCTTACATTTTTGTTAAAAACATGGAATGAGAAAACAAATTTCCAGTGCTACTATTTTAGGATTGAGGTCTCCCTGGGCTCCAAAGGAGTAAGGCTGGTTTTTGAGTCTCTGGGAGCAGCTGTATTGCCAGACTGGGGCCAGATCCAAACTATATCATTATTTGGATCTATCTGTTGATGCTTTAAGAGAGTGACCTAAGATGGAATCCCAAAACAAAATAGCAAAGAGGATAATGGAACTGGATTACTTGGATCATTGAAAGGATGAAATTTGTATTACTTTCTTGGTGGTTTGTGTGTGGTAACTTTATTGAGTTGTTTTTCTCCACATGGAACAATGAAAGGATAGCTGGATAACTTCCTTTGTCCTTTTTCTATATCAGAAATTACAATTGATTTATAACAAAGTGAAAATGTACAGAAAGCAAGGAGATCTGGCAACTCAATTCACTACCAGAACTTCTTGACTTGAGACCTGCCTTGTTCAGCTCAGGCTGCTATAACAGAGCACCACATCTTGGTGGCTTATAAACAGCAGACATTTATTTCTGTTCTGGAGGCTAGAAGTCTAAGATTTGGTTACCTGCATGGCCAGGTTCTGTGTCTAGGTGAGAGCCTGTTTTCAAGTCCATAGATGACTATTTTTTCACCGAGTCATCAGCTGGTAAAGGGGATGCAACCTCTATTGGAACTCTTATGAGGACACTAACCCCATTCATGAGTGTTCCAACCTCATGACCTCGTCTAATTCTAAATACCTTCCAAAGACCCCACTTCCTAACACCACCACATTAGGAAGTAGGGTTCCAACATATAAATATTTTGGATGGGGAGAGAAAAGCATTCAGTCTATTCCAAGGTCTGGTAAGACACACCCTCAAGTAACCCCCAAAGAGTGAAACACTTGTATAAGCCTTCCCTTTTGGGTGCAAATGGAACTGGTGACTTATTCTAACATTAATTATGGCAAGGGTGGTGGGATAGTCACTTCCTTGATTAGGCTGTGTTTATGACCCTATGTTATGAGACTCAGTGAGAGAGTCTGCTGCTCGTTTTAGAGAAGTAAGTGGGCCATGACCCTACGACCTAGAGGTAGCCTTTAGGAGCTGATAGGAGCTCCTGGCTGACAGCAAGCAAGGAAATAGAGACCATCTTTCATCCCACAACCACAGATACTGAGTTCTTCCAACAACCGTGTGAACTCAGAAGCAAATCTTACTCTGCTGAAATCTCCTTCAGCCTGACTACACCTTGATTGCAACCTGTGGGAGCCTGAACAGAGGACACAGCCACACTAAGCAACTAAACAGAGATTCCTGATCCATAAAACCTCTGAAATAGTATTCGCTGTTTTAAGCCATTAAGTAGGGGGGTAACTTCTGCAGCCTGAAAAATTAATACAGGACCATATCATTTGCTCTCCTTAGGCTTCCTCAGTTATTCTTTATAAGTGGATGAGATTCGCAGAAGGATAATGCCTTGTAAATGTGCAAGATACACATGTTCCCATGTCTGGAGGAAGTTAGACAAATTTATATGTAATGTTTAGGATTAGAAGTATCATCATAAACTCTAATTCAGCATAGATTTCAGCCTTGAATGCCGCTAATTAATGGTGTGACCTGAAGCCTCTTAGAGCTTTTCTGTCCTTACTTGCAAAATGAGGATAATAAGACCTACATAATAGGATTCCAAGTTTGTATAAAGATGAAATTAAATATGTAAAATGCACTTTGGATACTGAGTAAATTCTGGTTCCCTTTATTCCTCCCCAGCCTAAGCCAATGCACAATCACAAATGTGTGCACTCCCACACCTGCAGACATATAAAGGAACTGGGCAAAATTCTTTTACCTGGATAAAAGCTTATTCTCTATCCTGGTCTGGTTTGAAAAAATTTTTTTTGTCTTTTTAAGTGTGAATTATGTATAACTGTTTTTTTTTGTTGTTGTTATATCAGTATTATGTCAAAGCATTGGGTACATTCTACAAAGCTTTATTTATTCCCATCAGCTTTATAAAATATCTGGGCCTATGCTCTTGTTACCATAGAAAAGCTTCCCTTTCTGTTTGTGACTCAGTATTAATTGCTCTTTCTTGCATGCTGTCACTGGCATTCCTTGCTATCACTAGTATTCCTTGCTATCATAAGAAGAAAATGATGTTTTAAACTTCTTTTGGCTTCACGGCACAATTTTCTCAGGTTACAACAGTTCAGGGGATTGATTATCTTGTCTGAGACATGTGCTGTATATGTTAGCATCTTGTTCAGTCAAGTATTTCAAGTTCAACATGAGACTATAATTTTTGTACATTTTATAAGATACCAGCATCATTTTTTGTAAACAATATATTTTTTTGTAAAATAGTTTTAGGATTTCTTCATGTATATCTTGGTGATTACCATACTGAGCTTGACTTGTATGTTTTAGTGTGGCTAAACTCTTTAGAACATGGGACAAGAGCTTACAGAACCTGGGTCACAAATAAGCTGTGAGACTTTGGGTAAATTAATTTTTCCCTTAGCCTCTACTTCCTTATGTCTAAATCAAATAAGGGTATTGATTTATAATCTTTCTAGCCAAAAATTCAGTCTGGATATGTGGACCATTTGCTCTTTACAGAAATGCACAATATGGATTTTCTTCCCTTTTGAAAATTGCTACTGACAAGAACAGTGGCTTTAGCACTTTTTAAAGTATTTATTGTGCATTGTGCACCTGGTAGAAAGCAGAGCTTGGGAGCCTAGGAATTAATAACCTGGTCTCAAGTCTCTAGCAGCCAATACTAGAGTGTGTGTGTGTGTGTGTGTGTGTGTGTGTGTGTGTGTGTGTGTGAATTATGGGAATGGGATAGAGGGAATGGGATGGAGCCTAATGTCATTTGCAATATTTGATGATTAATTGCCATTAATTGAAGTTCAAGTTAGACATTTAAATCTAAAATTTTAAATTTATCTGACAAAAGACTTTTCTGCTTAGTGGCATGAATAATTACACTTAGTATACACAGGAAGAGAAAGATTATTGAGTTGAGAGTTATGGACACAATTTGGAGAGAGGCTGACTTTTCAGGGACATAAAATCTTCAAATATTTGAACACATCTGTCTATGTCTGTGAATGAGTAAACTTAATTTAGCTCAAATAAATAATACATAGGATTAGTAGGAGTTAGATACAGGTTCAGTTTAATAAAGAACCTTATCAGAGTCAGTGTTATTCATTAATGAGTTGTCTTCCTTGCAAAGGTGTAAAAACTGACAGTTTTTAAGCAAAAGGTAGCTGGATGAATATCTCTTAAGGATAATGTATTTTATGTAAAATTTCTTTATTTGGTGGAATGTTGGATTAAATGAACTTTGAACTTTTCTCCCCATTCCAAGTTTATATAGCAGTTTGTTACATTTGAAACATTATTTTAAAGTTACACCTTTCAGCAGAAAATCTCCTCCTAGGAGGTGCCTAAGACGGTCTTATGTTTAGAATTGGAATATGCAATATCTGCTCAACTATTCACACATTGTTGGAAAGGACTGGATCTCAGATGGAACCACAGTGAAGATGTCTGGCTCTAGAGCCAAAGTCTGAACTTAAAATTCTGGTTAGGTATGTTGGATTAGTATATGTTAATACCCACAAATAGAATATCTTAACATTCAAACTCTTCTCTAAACAGAAAACTATAGGCACATGTCTTAGTCTATTTAGGCTTCTGTCAGGGCAGAGGAATTTCTCTGTCTATGCATGGCTGGACCTTCCTCAGGGTCAGCTGGGGAGACAACTTTATTATTAAACATGTTCCCAGAGCCTTTGGAACGCTGTGACTCTGGAGGTAGCCAGCTTAGCAATTTTGAGCACGCTGATGTCAGCCCCATATGTAACTGTTAGACATTAAGCCTCCTTTGTTCCAATGAGTATATAAGACTGCCCTTGCTGTTAGCTCAGTGTGTACTACTGTTGTGGGAGAGTGGAAAAACTGCACATGGCAATGCCAACTCAATAGTGCCTGACTGCATGGAAGCAGGTGAGTGGGTGTAGAAACGCTGAAGTCTGTCGTCTTTAAGCGCAGCTGTGACAAGGGCGAGTCAACCAAGTGTGAGGACAGCAACACTCTGAGTTGCCTGGCCCTGTGGTTGTTAGTTTGCTACTGCAGTAAAGCATGTAAACTCTCGAAAGGCTTCTTGCAAGTTCTTCACCCCCAGGTGGAGGACCTCCCCACTATTATTACTTGGTGGTCTCACACCTGACACCATGGGACCTGGCAGCTTCTATGAAAAAATACTGGACTGAGTGGCTTGTAAACAACTGAAATATATTTTCACAGTTTTGGAGGCTGGGAAGTTCAAGATCAAGGTGCCAGTAGATTTGGTGTCTGGTGAGGGTCTGCTTCCTGGTTAAGAGACAGTGCCTTTAAACTATAACCTAACATGGCAAAAAGGGAGAGGAATCTGTCTGGGGTCTCTTTTATGAAAGTACTCATCCAATTTATGAGGGTTCCAACCAAACACATATAATGTACAACACTAAGAATGAATGGTAATATAAACTATAGATTTGGGGAGGTAATGATGTGTCAATGTAGATTCATAAATGTACCACTCTTATAGGGGATATTGATAATGGTGGAGGCTGTGTGTGTGTAGGGGGAAGGGCAAAGGGATATTTAGGAAATCTCTGTACCTTATCCTCAAATTTTCTATGAACCTAAAACTTCTCTATTAAAAGTAAAGCCTTAATAAAAAATAAGTTAATTGTTTGAAAAAATTTATAAGAACTTGCCAATTGTAAAAAGCTGACAAAAGCCACAATTCATAAAATCCAGAAAAATATTATTTTTACTAATTAACTGATATAATACTTCTTTTTACTATATTTTTGGCTGCATACTTTTTGAACATGGTTGAAATGTATCTTTTATTATTGATAGTTTAAAAACTATTTTTCAGCTTCACAATTTCTTACTGTTAATGAGTTAAATATATGATGTCTGACCAGAAGGTGACCAGCCATATAATAAGAAAAATACAGACATTTATTGAAGAAGATACAAAATACAAGAAACATTCTACATAGGACAATGACATCTCAGTCTCCTTCAAAGTGGGCACATTGGAACATCACACAGTTCCAATCACCATCAGCTGTTCCATCCTATATTTCTGAATTTCATCAATGGTCTGATATCTCTTCCCTTTCAAAGGTGATTTTAGTTTTGGGAAATGCCAGAAGCCACAGGGTGACAAATCTGGTTTGGAGGGGGACAGAATTACCTGGGTGACTTGATGTTTTGCCAGAAATCTTTGCACAGACATGATACACGTATGGGCAAGTTATCCTGATGAACCTGCCAATCACCAGTTGCACATAGCTGTGGCCTTCTGAATCATCTGAATAGTTTTTGCAGAGGAATGTTTACGCTTATAAAATTTGATGCATGTTCATTTCTCTATTCACTCATTTTGAGTGACATGAACACACAATACACATGCTCACTCTGCAGCATCTACTGCTTCCACTGACTAATACAGTAATGCCTTCATTGTTTATGCATGTGCATTCCAGTCTGCTCTCCTTAGCTGCCAGGTTATGTCAATGTTGCACAAACTAGTTAAAAAAGTTATTCACAGACTACTTCTGGGTTCATATACTATTTCAAACTTTTTTTTTTTTTTAACCACTACTTACATACTTTGAGTGTCAGGCAATGTTCTAATAGTGATAATAACTTCTGGTTCTGCCACTTCCACAAGATGGGGCACCAGATGAGTTGACCCAGTGTTAGCAATGTTCTTGGAAATCACACCTATAGG
Organism: Noctilio leporinus; assembly: GCA_004026585.1. Classification (NCBI taxonomy): domain Eukaryota; kingdom Metazoa; phylum Chordata; class Mammalia; order Chiroptera; family Noctilionidae; genus Noctilio; species Noctilio leporinus. The sequence continues at coordinate 123,917 of PVIW01002338.1, read as the reverse complement.
GCCTGGCTGGTGGCACAGTGGATAGGTACCAGCCTGTGAACCCAAAAGGTTACTGGTTCGATTCCCCAGCCAGGACACATAACCAGGTTGCAAGCCAGGTCTCCAGCCAGGTCTGTAGCTGGAGGCAGGTGAAAGGCAACCATACATTAATGTTTCTCCCCCTTCCCCTCTCTCTCTAAAAAAAATTTAAAAAAAGAAAAAGAAGAAAAGAAAATAAATCACACCTTTACCAGGAAAAGTTGTAGTAACTTAAATACAGAAATGATTGTGAAGCATATAATACTCTATAGAACCCAAATAAATATATTGCTAACTTAATTTCCTCTTGGTCAAATACCAAAATGTTTGTAGCTATTCTAATTCTACGTGATATAAGGGAGAGTTGATGAAAGGGAAGCTGGAGGGGGTTTTGCCCTAGAGAATTGAAATATAAACAGCGTAAGACTCGCTCTTTTAAATCTTATATATTTTTTGTAAATTAAAGGAATCAAAGTTGAGATTAAGATCAGGAATGGTATGGTAAATTTTTGTTGAAAATGCATTTTTGGAGATTACCACAGTTAACCTACAGTTTCTTTTTATTATTATTATTATTATTTTAATTTTATTTAATTTTTAGAGAGAAGTGGAGGGAAGGAGGAAAAGAAGGAGAGAAACATGGGTGCGATGGGTGTGTGCAAGAGGAATGTTCAGTCTGGCACTCAAGCCACTGAGGCAAACCACTCTGGGCATTAATCTATAGTTTCAAAGGCCATATTCACTGTGAATCTTTAATAAATAAATATATTTCTTTAGGTGCATTTCCTAATACAAAAATATGTATTCTTCTTGGATTATCTTTTCAATATTCAACAAAGGGCAATACAGGTATTAGAAGAATAATTATTATAATATTTAGTACTTTAACTCAACAGAGATCAATAAGGTTACAGAAGAATTGTATTCAAGTTTTACTGAAGTAAAATGAATTACTTAAATTGCTTCTGAATTCATTATTTGAGACATTCATGTGCTAGAATAGTATCTTTTTTAAATTTAATTTTATTGTTGTTTTATTACATCCATCCCCTTTTTCCTTCCCTCTGTCTCCTTCCCCACCACCCACTCCCCTAGAATAGTATCTTATCTTGTAACTAGAGGCAGAAGAGAAATGAAGTGACCAATGGAGTTACATTCTAGGTTGGCATTCCTTTGAGTTTATATTCGATCATCCCTTTCAGATCTGATACGCTTTAATTTATTTCATTACTCTTGTCAAATATTGTTGACTGTGACTGTGTTTTCTAAGTTAGTATTTCATCCTTATTTCATAATTAAAATGTGGTATTTGATAGTTATTGTCAGCATTTATGTAAAATGCTACTTACATTGTTTCGTAGGCAACATGACTAAATATTTAGTGGCAGTCAGAACACTCTTTAACATTAACATTTTACATTAGTTACTAACCTATAAACAGGATTTATGCTGCAACAATTGACTAATTGAATTTTTGGCAAAACATTCCATCCTGCCAATAATTTAATCATAAATTTGTGGGGCCTCTTTTTATTTGAACTTTCTACCTTGAAACTACAAGCCATGGTTTATGACGTAAACTGGAAAAGAATTGTAATTTTATTTTAAAAATACAGTGACTAGTATGGATGCTAAGCTAAATCCATAGCTAAGTAGGTATTTCCCTAAATGCTTTTCAAAACTAATCTATTAGTCTTGACATACAATTTGTGTTTTATTAAATTTTCAAATGCAATGCTACATTTCATAGTGATAATTCTTTATTATTTTCCATATTTCTCCTTGACACTCAAACTTTCTGTACACCTATTAGCTAAATAATAAAAACAAGCAAAAATACCCACCAGATTTTGCTTGTATGTATTTTCAATTACGAAAATGTAGCTAAATTAACTCTCAACTGAAATTTTTATTTCTAGAAGAAATGATACAATTCATCTGATATTAGTACCTATTTTCAATAATTCTTCAACAACTCCACAAGGACCTAAAATGCACAACCTGCCATCATTGCTTTGTGCCTGATCACCTTCATGTACTCATTTTCTACCTTACACAGCTTACATGTTCTGTCTCATTATAATCTATCCCCTGTATAAACTCTCAACCATCTTCTCTCTTCCTTCCTGGCAGAACTCAAATTTGGTTAAATCTAATTCCTTAGCACTAAGATCAAAGAACATCATTGGAGGGAAAAACATTTCATTGTTTTGAGTGCTCACGATTAAGTGGGTCTTGGTCACTGACCTGGATCTTTAGTTCGTTTACATTTTTACCATTCCAGGTGACAGTATTATTCCCTCACTCTCCCCTCAAAACTCTTAAGTGTCCTCTCCCTTTCTTTCTCTCAGCTAATGATCTTACTTTCTATTTCATTGCAAAACTAAAAGCCAACTGAAAAGAACATTCACAAACTCCCCTCCACCATTACATCTACCTACAGAGTGACATCTGAACCCATTTAACCTACCTTCCCAATGTTACTCTTCAGAGCTTTATCTCACGGAAATGAATCCCTATACTTGGATCTAGACCTCATTCCATTTCATCACCTCTAACAATTATCCTCTCTTCCATCTTACATATAACCTTAAAGTTAGGCCTTTCCATCATCAGCTAGTATTTTTCTCTCATTTTGACATATTTTTAGTTTGTATTTTATTTCTCTAACTTATATTCCCCAATATGTTACAGTTCTTTAAGCATAATAACTTGTACTTTTTTTTGTACCTATTACAATAAACATTAGCAAGTTTTTGCTTAATTGTGTAACATATGATATGATCTATTAACATTTAAATTTAACCTCTATCTAGGAATTCTTTTATTTTATCCAAATAAAAATATCCAGTAACTGAAAGTGAAGATATAGTAGATCAGTCAATTTTGTTGACTCAATAAAGGGACAACCATGCAATAGTCCCAAATGAACTTGATTTTCAAAAATCAGTGTTCAAATTAAAAAGAAATTCCATGGTAGAATTTCATTTTCTTATATTGCTTAACCAAAAGATAGGGATATTATTTTTATAATACTAGCAGACACAGAATAGAAGTGGTCAGATGGTTTCACTTATATATTAGTATGATGTCCCAGAATAAGATGATTGATAAAAGCGTACACACACAACACACATACATTCATACACAACACTTTCATTTTTGCCAATGACACAGAAAGAACCTTTGTGAGAAGAAAATATTTACTGTGAAAGTAAATCTTGTACATTCTGACCTTTCTCTAAACTTAGGGTGCATCACAAGAGGGAACATAAATAATATTTTTTTAATTTTGGTGCTTATTAGTGTTGGGTACCTTGTGTTCCTAAACTGAGTGCACATGAAACCACAAAAGCAGGATGCAGTGGGAGGGCTGTTAAAACCAGCTGGTCAGGAAATCCATTTGGGGTCAGTAAATAGGTTGTTAATGACACCAACTAACAGGAAGGAGTGAAGAGTACAAAAGGTGGGTATGCGTTTAGGAGTAAAATCAATACTCGTACTTGGTTGGTGTGGTACTTTTTTATAGTTGTGCAGAGAAATCCCATTGTATAGCCTCAAACTGCCAATTTTCTATCATAGTTTAAAATGGTAGAAATAGGACATTGGTTATACGAGAAGAATACTATAGAGCAAACCTGTCCCAAAAATCATATTTGTTTAAAGCTAACAAACAACACACACACCTGCAGAATTTAAAATCCATTTATCAGGTTTTACTACATTTTCAAAAAAAATATTCTTATTAAAATCAATTTCATAATATTCTATGCTTTTGGTTTTTGGAATTTTCTGGAAGCCTAATTTTGTTTCTTTTATAAACAGAAAGAGTAAAGCTTTAATAGGAGAAAAAATTGACCCTCAGATCACTTATGTACTAATTGTCTTGTGAGTTATTTAACCATTCTCTAGCTCAGTTGCCTTAGCTCTAGTTCACCAAATTTCTATCAAAGTACAAGTTAATGTTACTATCTGTCTAGGAAATAAATGCAAATTGCAGTTATTATCATGGTGAATTTTTTATTATCACTCTCAATTATCTAATTAAATATTACTTAACTATTTGTTGATTGAATGTACAAATGAATGAAATAATGAATTAACTGTAAAATTAGAATCAGGAAGGCTACAATCTTAGTGTGATGTTGCAAATGTATGTAGTTTTTGCTTTATTAATAGAGATAAAGAAAATGTAGAAAATTTTAGTGGGTTTCAAAAAGCTAAAGGAAAATTAAAAGATCTTGCAATGTCACAGTCATATATCAGTTACATCTTAAATTTTCAAATGTGTGTTGTACTCCCATATATTTGTAACAAAAATATTTTACCTTTTACATCAAAATAATTTTCAACTTGTGGAGAAAGTGTAAGAATAGTAAAAATAACTATAACAAGATTAATATAATAATATTCATTTCATATGGTTTTAATGAGGATCAAGTGAACATACACAAAGTATTCGGAACTATAGAAGCAAATGAGTGCCTGAAGAACCGCTTAGAACTAATAAATACTGGTTATTCTTTTTCATCTGAACAATGGTGATAATATGAGTGTCTACCTTATAAGATTATTGCATGCTTAATGCTTAGAAATCCAGGGTTTTGCAGCCTAAATTAATTGCAGCACGTGAAAGAAAACCAATCTTGGTTTCTAAGTAAAATCAAAATGACTTATGTGCAATTCTGTTTTGATCTAGTATCAACAGTTATATCAACTTCTCCATTTTGAGTTTTCATAGGCTTCACTCAACGGTGAAGATGAATAGGCCCTGGCTGAGTAGCTCAGTTGGTTAGAATATCATCCTCATGCGCGAAGGTTGTGAGTTTGATTTCTGGTCAGGGCATGTACAAGAAGCAAACAATGAATATATAAATGGGTAAACATCAAATTGATGGGTTTTTTTCCTCTCTCAATCTAAAAATCAATCAATGAAAATTTTTTAAAAAGTGAGGATAAATTTAGTTGATCTTTGCTAAAGCGAATCTGATAAATGATTTGATATTAGGAAAACATTGACTGGTCACATTATTGTTATGTAAAGTGCTGCTGCAATTTTGGCAAACCCCTCCCCCAAAAATCCAGCCCATTTTCAAACTGGAGTCTTTGTACTTCAGGGTGGGGTCTGGGCAGGGGGCACTGGGGTGGGCAGGTTCAGAAAGTGCAGAGTACTCAAGCCCCATGATGAAGATCGCAGACCTTCCTGATGCTCAAATTTCACGTGAAGACTGAAATGTTGATAGAAAAACAAACATGGATATAAATGAAATTAAAATATTATATATATGATAGTTTGTTACTAGTACTGTATGTGTATATAAAGATGCACCTGATTTCTGGATTTAATTTTGTCTCCTGCCCTAATCAGTGGTGATGAATTTGTTTAGCATGGTTCCATATTCTTCATCAAGGAGGCAAGTCTTTGTGTGAGCTCCCCTGTCACTAGTTTGCTCAAGGGCTATAGAGTACTAACTAACTAGTTCAATTTCACTGTGTGTGGAAGAGCTGCTGTTTTTGAGGGCTTGACTTCTGACCCCACATGCTGTCCTGCTTCAACTGTGTTGTCCATCAAATGGAGAATGGCGTTAATAAGAATCTGTATAACTGGGCTTGGTTATTTAGGTTAGTTTGTTGCAAAGCTGAAATGGCTTTTCTCCACATTGAGCTCTGAGTTTTGCTACCTACCTTTTGCTTAGAGGAAGATCCAGGTGAACGCCATGGTTTATTGATGTATTTGACTATGAGTTACTGCTCATCAGATATTGTGTTCCCCCCAAAATACATCTTGAGATGGTGATTGCATGTGGGAAATTTATAAGGGAGTGTTCTTGGGGTTAACTCGTGAAATGGAAGGAAAAGAAAAGAGAGACCAGTGTGGCTGCAATGTATTCTTAATAAAAGCCCAAGCCAACCTTCCTGGGGGTTCTAAAGGTGGAAGGAGCTTGACAAGCTGTCCTGAGCCAGGGCGAGGTGGCCGGGCTTTTGTAACTGCATGTTCTACAGTCTCTGAATGAAGCCTGCATATGAAGAGGGCAGACCCTGTGCCTAAAGGAGGCTAAAAGCTGAGGGGGTGTCTGCTAGCAGCACTTGCAGCAGCTGGGAAGATAAATCCTTTATTCCTGACAGGGAAACGGCTGTGTCTTACAGCACCTACACTTCCCTTTGATGCACTTAATGTTATTCTATAATAGACTTTCCCCCCAATATGCTACCAGCAGAAAATCAGAAGCCAAAAGTGCCTAGAGCCCACAAAAGTTATAATGTATCTCTGAAATCTGGATATACCTACTTCTAGACTCTGTTATATAACTATTATCTTTATTACTTAAGTAACTATTAGTCAGAAATCGATTACTTTTAATCAAAAGCATCCCTCACAAAATATAACCAAACTGATACAGCCAAGCTATTCAAAGACAAGAATAGCCAATAAAAATGTCAACTGTTGAGTTTTTTGTTTTGTTTTTTTAAGATTTTACTCATTATTTTTTGAGAGAGGGGAGGGAGGGAGGAAGAAAGGAAGAGAAACACCAGTGTATGGTTGCCTTTCACCTGCTTCCAGCTGAGGGCTTGGCTGGAGACCTGGGTATGGGCCCTGCCTGGGAATCAAACCAGTGACCCTTGGGTTCAAAGGCTGGTGCCCAATCTACTGAGCCACACCAGTCAGGGCCCAACTGTTGAGTTTTGATGGGGTGAACAGACAGGGCCTCTGCGAGGAGGATATTTGAGCTGAAACCTGAGGCACAGGATGGAGCCAGGCAAGTGATACTGTGAAAAGAGCATCCCTGGCAGAAGGAGAAGCAGTCCCAAAGCCTGAAGCAGAGGTGAATTTGATAGGTTCACTCACATGGTTGTCGGGGGTGGAACTGGTATCTCAATAGCATTTCAAGGACTGTAATATTTGGGCATGAAAATGAGATATTTGAATGTGCTGGATGGAGATTTTTGGATAGTTTTAAACTGAGGTCCAGGCCTTTGGAAAAGGTCAAGGCAAGAATTTGGGAATATGGGAAAGAGCAATGCAAGTTCAGAGCATATCCCAGGACAGAATTTGGCCTGCGAAGCTATGGCTCGTTGTGTTTCAGCTGCTCCAATGATACGGTTTTTGTTTGTTTTTAAGAGAGAAAGTGCTCATGATGCCTAGGGATTTTGTTTTATTTTGCTCACAAATGTTAATATGACCAAGAACAGTTTTAAATGTGAAAGGCAAAGGGAACAAAAAATATTAACTAAATGATTATGGGCCCTGGCTGGTGACTCAGTGGATAAGGCGCCAGCCTGCAAACCCAAAGGTCACTGGTTCAATTCCCAGCCAGGGCAACATAACCAGGTTGCAAGCCAGGTCTCCAGCCAGGTCTGTAGCTGGAGGAAGGTGAAAGGCAACCATACATTGATGTTTCTCTTCCTCTCTGTCTCTCTCCTTTCCCCTCTCTCTGGAAATAAATAAAATCTTTAAAATAATAAATAAATAAATATGATTTAGGAAGAAAATATTTGTATAAGAGATTGTCTGCAATTGCCAAAAGAAAAGCAATGATACTATGTTGAGAATAAGACTTACTGCAGAGATATATGTGTGTGTATTTATATAAATATGAGGTCTGTCCTGAAAGTATTGGCCACACAAACTGTTTTAATTATATTAATATTGGCTCAATACTTTCGGAACAGACCTCATATATTAAAGGAAAAAAACAGCTTTATGGCATCTTAAGTGACAGAAGCATACCAACAGAAGGCTATATTTTACTTTTATGAACAAACCTGGTAGAATTGAAGCTGTTAATACTGTTATACTGAAGGTCAAAAATTGTTGGAAAAATCTTTCCTACTTGTGTGAAGATAAACATAGAGAAACTAATTAAAGATAAAAGTAAGATTCTATGGACTAAGAGTTTAAAAAATAAGATGATTCAGGACTGACAAAAAGCTTTCAGACATTAATTTCTTAACTATGCAGCACCAATGATGCCAGTCTGTAGATAAATTTGCTAAACTCTGTCAGTAATCACTCAGGAATTACGGAAAATTGGAAAGATTGTAGTGTCAGCCAGGGTTCATGGCAGGAGACAGAAACATTGTAAGTAGGCAGATATTTAAGACAGTACATTGGATGCTGGCAAAATCACTGGAGGTGAGCTCTAGTCTTGGCTTCCCAGAATGATGCCCAGGCAGTCCAGACCTGAATCATCAGGGAAGCTTCCACCTCTGAGAGCATGATAGCATCAAGTTTCCAGAACACAGGATTGTGACTGAGATTCGGGAATCATAGGACTGGAACTATGCACTCATCATTGCTGCTGTCATCACTCCATCACACTGGAACCCAAAGTCCGCTGCAGCCTGTGCTTCAACTCCTCTCACCTAGGAACCTGGAGAATGACTTGAATAATTGTTTTAGGAGAATATCTAATATATCCATGAGACCTTGCTTGCCAGCCATGCAGTGTTAGAAGATGACCACCTCACCTTTACAAACCACTCATGACAGGACCTTATTAAAATCTAAAGCACTAGCTATAAAAACACCTGGGAGTTACATATTTAAATCAAGTCTCTTCAGTGAAGGAAGCTATGATACAGGGAGTCAAATGCAAGTTCAATGAGCCAAACCACAGCATTCCTCACAACTGTAGACAGGGAAACAGTGTTATTTTTTCAGAGGGAAGAGATGATAAAAGACATCTGTTGAACCTTACATTGGTTAATTCCTAGTCTTAAGAGATACTATGCGAGCCATTAGGAATAGTTGCAATGATCACTGGGAACAGAGATTGGTCCTTAAAAATAAATCATTCTGGATTGCTTATTAAAGTGGTAAGTAGTAGAATTGCATGGCTACAATATATCTAGATTTTAACCAGGCTTTCTTTTGTGGGTGGAATATTCTGATTTCTTTTCTGTTTGTTTTTTAGATTTTTTTATTGTTGTATTACATTTATCCCATTTTTTTCCCCACTGCTCTACCCTGCCCCATTCCCCATCTCCCCTCCCACAGTCAGCCCTACATGTTGTCCATGTCCGTGGGTCATACATGCTAGTTTCTCAACTAAACTCTTCCTCTTCTTTGCCTCTCTCTCCTCCTCTCACCCTTCCCTCTGCACACTGAAGTCTGTACCTTGTTTCCATGCATCTGGTTCTGTTTTGCTTTTTTCTTTGTTTTGTTCATTAGTCTTCTGTATTGGGTGAGATCATATGGTATTTGCCTTTCACTGACTGGCTTATTTCACTAAGCATAATACTCTCCAGTTCCATCCATACTGTTTTCCACAGTGGCTGCACCAGTCTGCATTCCCACCAGCAGTGCACCAGGGTTCCCTTTTCTCCACATTGTGCCAGCACTTGTTTGCTGATTTGTTAATGATTGCTGTTCTGACAGGTATGAGGTGGTACCTCATTATTGGTTTAATTTGCATCTCTCTGATGGCTAGTGACGTTGAGCATTCTTTCATGTGTCTATGGGCCCTTTGAATGTTACTTGAGCAGAAACTTCAGTTTGACGTTGTCCTCTTTGTTTATTTGTTCCTTTATTTCCTTTGCACTTGGAGAAGTATCAGTGAAAATATTGCTTCATAGGATATCTGAAATTTTACTGCCTATGTTTTCCTCTGGGACTTTTATGGTAGCACACCTTATGTTTAACACCTTTATCAATCTTGAGTTTATTCTAGTGTATGTGTACATTGGCAATCTAGCTTAATTTTTTTGCATGTCCCTGTCCATTTCTCCCAAAACACTTGTTGAAGAGGCTATTTTCACTCCATTTTATGCTCCTTCCCCCTTTGTTGAATATTAATTGACCTGAAGTCTTGGGGTTATTTCTGGGCTCTCTATTCTGTTCCATTGATCTCTATGTCTATTCTTATGCCAGTACCAGACTGTTTTAATTACAATGGCCTTGTCGTATAGTTTGATATCTGGTATTGTGATTTCTCCTACTTTGTTCTTCTTTCTCAAAATTGCTATGGCTATTTATGGTCATTTTTGGCTCCATATAAATTTTTAAATATTTTTTTCTAGATCTGTGAAATATGCCATTGGTATATTAATAAGGATTGCATTGAATCTATAGATTACTTTGGGTAGTATGGACATTTTAATGATGTTAATTCTTCCCACTCATGAATATGGTATATGCTTTCATTTATTTGTATCTTCCTTAATTTCTTTCTTCAGTGTTCTGTAGTTTTCTGAGTACAAGTCTTTTATCACCTTGGTTAAGCTTATTCCTAAGTATTTTATTTTTCTTGTTCAATAATAAATGGGATTTGTTTTCTAGCTCCTGTCTCAGATGTTTCATTGTTGGTATACAAAAATGCCTTTGATTTCTGAATATTGACTTTATATCCAGTTATTTTGCTAAATTTGCTTATTAGGTCAAGTAGGTTTTTGGTGAAGTCTATAGGGTTTTGTATGCATGCTATCATGTCATCCGCAAATAATGACAGTTTGACTTACTCCTTTCCAGTTTGGATACCTTTGATTCCTTTTTCTTGTCTGATCACTATGGTTAGAATTTCCGAAACAATGTTATAGAAGTGGAGGGAGTGGACACCCTTGTCTTGTTCCTGATCTTAGGGGAAAAGCTTTTAGTTTTTGCCCATTGAATATGATGTTGGCTTCAGGTTTCTCATATATGACCTTTATTATGTTGAGGTATGCTTCCTCTATTCCCACTTTGCTGAGCATTTTTATCATAAATGGTTGCTGTACTTTATCAAATGCTTTTTTTTATCATCCATTGATATGATCATATAATTTTTGCCTTTCATTTTGTTGATGTGGTGTATTACATTTACTGATTTGTGACTGTTGTACCATCCTTGCATCCCTGGGATGAATCCAACTTGATCATGGTGCATGATCTTTTTAATGTATTGCTGGTTCTGGTTTGCCAATATTTTGTTGAGAATTTTAGCATCTATCTTCATTAGAAATATTGGCCTGTAGTTTTCTTTCTTAGTTGTGTCCTGACCTGCTTTGGGGATGAGAATAATACTGGCCTCATAGAAAGAGTTTGGGAGTCTCCCCTTTTCTTGGATTTTTTTGGATTAGATTGAGAAGGAGAGGAGTTAGTTCTTCCCTAAATGTTTGGTAAAATTCACCTGTGTAACCATCTGGTCCAGGGTTCTTGTGAGCTGGGAGTTTTTTTGATTACTGCTTCAATTTCACTATTTGTTATTCATCTGTTCAGGCTTTCTGCTTTTTCTTGATTCAGTTCTGATATATTATACATTTCCAGAAATTTGTCCATTTCACCCTGGTGGTCAAATTTCTTGTCATATAGTTGTATGTAGTAATTTCTTACAATCCTTTGTATTCCTGTGACATCTGTTTTGATTTCTCCTCTGCCAATTCTGATTTTGTTTATTTGGGTCCACTTTTTTTTTATTTGATGAGTCTAGTTAAAGGCTTGTCAATTTTGTTTATCTTTGAAAGAACCAGCTCCTGGATTTAGTGATTCTTTAAATTGTACTTTTAGTCTCTATATTGTTTAATTCTGCTCTGGTCTTGATTATTTCCTTCCTTCTACTTGCTCTGGGCTTTATTTGTTGTTGCTTCTTTAGTTCTTATAGCTTTATGACTGGGTTGCTTGTATGAGTTTCTTCTAACCTTTTTAGGCAGGCCTGTGTTGCTATGAATTTCCCACTGAGGACTGCCTTCCCTGTGTCCCATAGGTTTGGGCTGTTGTGTATTCATTTTCACTTGTTTCTAGAAAGTTTTTGATTTCTTCTTTGATCTCACTGTTATCTATTCATTATTTAATAGCATATTATTCAGTCTCCATGAATTAGAATGTTTTTGTTTGTTTTCCTTGAGGTTGGTTTCTAGTTTCAAGCCACTGTGATCTGAGAATATGCTTGGTATGATATCAATTTTCTTGAATTTGTGGAGGCTTGTCTTGTGTCCTATAATGTGTTCTATTTTTGGGAATATACCATGTGCATTTGAAAAGAATGTGCATTTTGCTTCTTTGAGGTGAAAAATTCTATATATTCTATATATATATATCAGTTAAGTACATTTCATCTAGAATTATGTTCAAGGCCACAATATCCATGGTGTTTTGTTACTTGGAAGATCTGTCCATTGTTGTTAATGTGGTATTAAAATCCCCTACTCTAAGTGTGTTGTCGATATCCTTCTTGAAGTCCTTCAAGATTTTCCTTATATATTTGGGTGCTCCTATGTTGCATGCATATATGTTTATTTACATGGTTATGTCTTCTTGATGGATTGCTCCCTTAAGTATTATGAAATGTCTCTCTTTGTCTCATTTTATGGCCTTCATTATAAAATATGTTTTGTCTGATATAAGTATTGGTATCCCAGCCTTTTTTTCATGTCCATTTGCTTGAAATATATTTTCCCAGTCTGTGTTGATCATTTGTTCTTACCTGGGTCTCATGTAGACCGTGTATATGTGGGTCTTGTTTTCTTATCCATTCAGCTATCTTATGATTGGTACATTCAATCCATTTACATTTAAGCTTACTAATTCAGGTACTTATTCATTGACATTTTCCCCTTTGTACCTGTGTTCCTCTCTATCTCTCTGTTTCTTCATCTTTTTGAAGCAAACCCTTTAGCCTCTCTTGCATTGCTGGTTTGGTGGAGACGTATTATTTTAGCCTTCTTTTGTCTGGGAACTCCTTCTTTCACTTGGCATTTTGAATGAGAGCCTTGCTGGGTAGAGTATTCTTGGTTACAGGCCTTTGTTTTCCATTACTTGGAATATTTGTTTGCCATTCCCTTCTAGTTTGTAGTGTTTCTGTTGAGAAATCAGCTGATAGACTTATCACAGTCCCCTTATAAGTTATTAGCTGTTTCTCTCTTGATGGTATTAGGATCCTCTCTTTATCTTTGAAATTTGCCATTTTAATTATGATCTGTCTTGGAGTGAGTCTGTTTGGGTTCATCTTCATTGGGACCCTCTGTGCTTCCTGAACTTGAGTGATGTTTTTGATCGTCAAGTTAGAGAAGTTTCCTATCATTATTTTTTCAAACAGCTTTTCTATCCCTTGCTTTTCTTCTGCTTCAGGTATCCCTATGATATGGATATTATTGCGTTTCATGTTGTCCTGTAGATCTCTTAAAACCTCTTCATTCTTTTTCATTTTTTTTTTTTTTTCCATTTTGTTGTACTGTCTGGGAATATTTTTCTACGCTGTTCTCCAGTTTGCTGACGCAATCCTCTGCTTCCTCTAGCCTACTTTTGATTCCTTCTACTATTTTCTTTAATTTGGAAATTGTGTTCTTCATTTCCTCCTGGCTTTTATTGATAGTTTCTATGTCCTTTTTAATGCTGGTGTAGTTCTCAGTAAGTTCCTTGTAGCTTTGTTGGAGTTCTTTGTAGTTCCTTTGAAGTTGTTTGTAGTTCCTCTGGAGGTGCTTGTAGTTTTCTTTGAGCTCACTGAGAGCTCATTGAGTTTCTCTATCATTGTTATTTTGAATTCTATAACTGATATTTTGCTTGCCTCTATTTCATTCATCAGTCTTTCTGTGAATTCCTCCTTTCCTTTCTGTGATGAACTGTTTCTTTTCTCCTCAATTTTAGGTGTCTCTTCTTGTTTGCATTTGCTTTTCAGATTGGGCTTTTTTGAGTTCCTGTCTTTGTGATGTGACCTTTGTGATGTGATGTGTAGAGGGGCACTTTCTTTACTTCCTGGATCCAGCTCTGATGACATCAGATTATTCCTTAGTCTGGGCCCTAGTCAGCTTTTGGAGCCACCCAGAGATCTACTGTTTTTGTCTGGCTTTCCATTTTTAATCCAGTTAATCTGTCCTCACCTGTCAGGTATAGGTTCTGATGGGCAGGACAAACTTATTCAGTTGTAATCCAATCAATCTGTGATTAGCATCCAGGCTCAGGCATCACTAGGGTGGGGGACAGGTTGATTCCAATGGGCAAGGCTATAACGTCCCCTCAAGTAGACACCCTTTGGTGCAATGTAGTCTGCTTGCAATGTGGGGGATGAGTCAGAACTAGAACCCCATTGGCTGCTTTCTCATTTCTCTCCTCAAAGCCACTGCTCCAAATTCTCTTTAAGCATCTTTGTCTACTCTGCCCTTCCTCCGCTGAAGCCCAGGGTAAATGGGTGCCAGAGTATTTTCCTGTGTGGTCACTTTAGTAAATCTCTATCTCTAGCGCTCTTAGGCTAGCAAACTCCACAGCTTTTTTCGATTTTCACAGCTAGATGCTTTTTACTTTCAGCTGTGTTGCTGTAGGCTGGGAAGCCCAGCTAGGGGCCCACTCTTCTCAGGTGGAGCCCCTGGCTTGGTCCCTTCAGCTGCTGCTGGTGGTGAGAGACCAGCTAGCCCTCTCACATCTCCACAATTCCTACTTGTCACGTTGTGATGAATCAGCCTCTTCTATTCTGTCCCTGGTTATAAGGCTTCTTTCTAGCTGGTGTTCTGTTGGTTATTCCAGATGATTTCCCCCCCATTATATTGTAATTCCAGATTGGTCTGGGAGGAGATTGGTATAGCTCCACCTATTCCTCCATCTTGGAAGCTCCCTCTTGACAAATCTTTTATATCATGGGGAAACTTGTAAAATGTGATTAAGATAGTGGTATAGTTAAATGGATTTTTAATTAATAGACAAACTAAAATGCTGCTTAGTAGGAACAGGTCCAATTATAATACTTGCCATAGGAATTTATACTTTGTTTTGCCCTGTATTACACAATGACTCCAGCAAGGACATCAATCTTTAAAACTAGTGATAGTTATTATTGAGTGCTCACTCTAGGTGAGACACTGTAGATATGTTACACTGTTATTATTTCTATTATAAGTGTGGGAAAACCAGAAAGCACAAGTGGGTTGCCTATAGCTTTGTATCAGGGAAGCCACATGCCAAGATTTATACCTACAGTTGCTTTAAGGAAGAGGTAACAGAGGGAGGGAGAGTGCACAACATTTCTAGGAGAAACTGGCCCATGTTGTACCTGCCATAAAGCCAGGGAATGGCATTTTCTCAGTTGTCACCACATGAAGTCCATTGTGGGCTCACTATCTTACAGGATCTAATCAGTATCTCAAGGACTCATACTCACATTTCAAAGCTTCACTAAAAACTCACATATAAAACCAGATGCCAATTTATTAAATTATGAGAAATGTAACAGTCAAATTGACCAAATATGGGCAATATTCTTGCATGCAACATTCTGAAAGAGAGCCTGATAAGCATAATGTTCATTTCAGAGGACAGAATCAGTTTGAGGAGATACTGATCTGAATGCTAACTGGCTGCAGTCTGACCATCATAATAAGGATGTAAACATTTGCTGGTAGATGCGACCCCTGGACCTGCCTGGGAGACAGTGTCGTATTTGGCCAGGCAGTATCAGAATTAGCTTTTCTAACTCCCTTTTATACACTTTTATGACCCATTGTTATTCTTTCTTTAGATATTTTAATCATTTTAATTAAATTGGTTTGGGTTAAAATTTAGGAATTTTTGTTTGTTTTTAAGGTGACTGTTCAGATTAATGTACTGATGGTACAATTTCTTAACTTTAGAAATGATAATTTCTGTATTTCCAAGTCCATAATTGTCCTTGTGCAGCAGCACCTGTACTCTCAGGTCCATCTGACTTCAATGCCTGTGCCATTGGTAAGTTAACAAGAACAAAATGGAACAGAAGAACCAATGCCAACATACAGAGTTTAATAGCAGCATAGATTTTTTAAAAAGGCAGCATTTTGACTTCACATATGCTCACTGAGTCATTACTGTGTGATATGTAGTTATCAACTAAGCCAGGATAGACTTAATAGTATTAACTGTGTCAACAGAAATGAATGGGCTGGTAAATGAATGAGAGTTGATAGCCTGACCCTAATCTTCATTGACCCTCCATGCCTAGAGTGACAAAGTTTATTTAGTTCAGGGTTCACATCAGACTGGAATATATTTAGAGAAAACTGACCAGATGGCAATGAGGCTTGAAATCACATTTTGACAAATGGTGGTAGCACACTGGTATTATTTAGCTTAAGAAAAAAGAAGAGACTTAGGGGAAAAATAAGAGAAGCTAAGCATTACTGAGTATTTGAAGGCCAGGCATTGTGCTCAATCTTTTGATGGATTTCAAACATTATAGGTCTATCATAATGAAAAGAGAATATTTTATTTTGAGTTGTCCAAGAAGGCAGGCCTGGCAGTAATCAATATATTCCACAGAAAGACAACTCTGCTTATCTGAATGATGACATTTCTAACTCTCAAAGCTGTGCAACAGAAGGAGCTGACTTGATGTTAAAGGGGTTCATGTTTGTGGAGATGCGCAAGCAGACACTGGTCAGACTTTTGATCGAGACATTTGGGAGAGGAATAAGTATTGAACAGAGGCATAGATCAGAGGACTTTGTCCATCCTTTTCCTGTAAGTGTATCATTATCATACAATACAGTAATACTTTTTGGTTGTCTTTTAATTTAATTCAATTAATTAAATGACCACTTCCAATTCAATAGATTAATTGAAATGGTAGGGGACACTAGATGCTGTATTATTCTTGGAAACTAAGACAATCCTTCCTGGCAACTCAGACAATTTAGCACAACTCAGAGTTGCAGGGTTGGGAAAAAACGTCCTGGGAGTAGATCACCAGGTATAACAAGACAAGAAGACACCCACTTCCTCATTTGACCCCAGAATCATATATTCAGAGTATGGGAGAAATAGTACTGTGTATTGATTGATTTTTTAAAGCATAATAAATGATCATTCTCAAATAGTAATTGGTTTTTCTTTCCTTTTTTTTTTTTTTTTTTTTAAAGATTTTATTCATTATTTTCAAAGTAAAGGGCAGGGAGGGAGGAAGAAAGGGAGAGAAACATCAATGTATGGTTGCCTTTTACCTGCCTCCAGCTACAGACCTGGCTTGCAACCTGGTTATGTGCCCTGGCTGGGGAATTGAACCAGCAACCTTTGGGTTCTCAGGCCAGCACCTATCCACTGAGCCATCAGCCAGGGCAGTAATTAATTTTTCAAAGCATAGTAAATGATCATTCTCAAATAGTAAGTGGTATTCATTTCCATGTTTGTATTTAAATAATAAATATTTTTTATACTTCTGAAACCCCTCTGATTGCATTCCCTATTTTGAGCTTTGTTATTGTTAATGGGCAAACTTTGAGTATCAACCAACCTGTGCTTTCATGGAAGTTAATATCTACAATGGCTCAATCTAGGATTCTGAACCTCAATAATGAGGTGTGAAGCTGAGAAAAGAAGTGAAGAGAATCCAAGTTTTGGTGATCCAAAAGCTTGTCAGGAGTGTTGGCAGACTGAAGTCAAAAAAGAGTGCTGAAGATGCACTGTTAGAAAAACAAAGATGGGCACAATGATTACTTGAATAAATTCATATCATGGGGGAATTAAAATCTGATATAGTTGATATAATAATGAAATCTGCTCTTGGTGATGATATCAATTTTGAAAAAATCTGCAAAAAGCTTGATTCCACTGTGACTGAAAGAGCAACTGCAAGATTAGCAACACACCCTGTTCTGAAGAAAAACATAGATGTGCCAAAAGCTGCTGTCAGAACCTTTAAAGATTCAAGACAAAATGACACCGAAGTTCAGTCATCAAAGAATGTTTTAGAATAAAATTATTCTAGGGATACTTCACATTCAACTGATGATGATGGAATTAAGTTACAGCACTAAGGAGGTATTATCAGTGAGCAAAAAGACAGAGAAGACAAAATATCAGCAAAGAAACCAGTAAATAGTTCAAAAGAAAAATAATAGTCAAAATGGAACATGGACTCAAAACAGTGGACATTCCAAATTCTCCATCAAAGCCTTCTAAAAAGGATTCTGTGGTTCCCTTTGAACCCCAAAAGATGCATGATAACCCCCAAAATGAAACTGTTATGTCAAACAAGAAAGAAGAGTCCAGTAGCTCACTTGGTGATAACAGTGGTGGAGAAGAATTACATAAAGAGAAGGAGCATTTTGATGATAGCAGAGGAAATTGTAGTTATTTAAAATATAGATCACCTTTGTTAAAAGTTATTCTTGTTAGCAAAACTAATGTTAAGGTAATAATGTATATCATGGGTATACAGATAATAAATTATATAAATACTAATTTTTACTATTGTTTAAAAAAAATAAAACAAAGAATGATGGAGCTAGAGAAAACCTAACTCTCACATATTACTGGATGAGAAATTCAAGCACAGAGAGATGAAATGACTTGCATCCAGTCACATAGGTAGTGGGGAAGCTGAGCACTTTTCTCTTCTGTTCTCATTCACTGATGCAATTACATACTATCTTCTTTCTTTCTTTTTTATGTATACCCTTGCAAATAGAATATTTTTATACTGATCACTCAAATTTTTATTCACAGCCTTGTTTACCTGTGACCTGAGGAGAAGGTATTTGAGTAAATTCCTAAAGTAGTTTTTTTTTTTTTTACCCATATCCTTAGTTCTGTAGGCAGGAATTCTAAGGGCTCCTTTGTTCTTAATTGTGGATTGTTCTTGGATCTCTGCAGTGCTGCATATGATGCTGTCCTTGACAGAAACGTGGCCATTAAGAAGCTCAGCAGACCCTTTCAGAACCAAACACATGCCAAGAGAGCATACAGGGAACTGGTCCTCATGAAGTGTGTGAACCATAAAAATGTGAGTTGTTACTCTTAAACTTCTGGAAAATGTGAGGTTGTGCTATCAAGGAAAGAAAATTAGTGTGCCAACTTGAGTAGGAAGAGCTTTACTTACTGTGCAATTTCTGTCTCTTATGGTTGTTTATCCTGCCCATATGTTAAATTTAATTTCATTGTCCTCATGGTAGCTTTCTGTTTAAAAATTATCTAATAACCATATGATGGATGGGATGGAGGGGATGCATTAGATATATATTTTCCTTGTTATAAAATTAACCATATTTGGTTATTTTGCTCCAAGTTAACTAGGGAATTTTATGCCTTCCCAAAATAAAACAAACAAAATTTATTTTACAGAACAGCATGCAATCTTTCTTTCTTTCTTTCTTTCTTTCTTTCTTTCTTTCTTTCTTTCTTTCTTTCTTTCTTTCTTTCTTTCTTTTTTTCTTTCTTTCCTTCTTTCTTTCTTTCTTTCTTTCTTTCTTTCTTTCTTTCTTTCTTTCTTTCTTTTTTTTTATAATTTCAATTTAATTACTAACAGGTGAAGATTTTTATCTCCTTTTTCTTTTAGCTATTGTCTGGCAGTGGCCTCCAACTGCTCAGTGCAACTTGTATTTTGTAGGTTGAGCAACCCTGCTGGAAGATATTTGCAAAGCACTTCAGAACAGGATCCTCAAGAACATGTTGCATCAGATCTCAGTAGGGTACAACCATGATAGGGCTTTCTTCACATCAGAGTATAAGTTTTTTCAACCATAGGCAGAGGCCTCTAGAATTCTTTCTATAGGTTTGTTTTTCTTAGTAATGATAAATGGGACATAATTCATTATTTTAATAACAAATATTATTTATTATAAATGTTACAACAAATATAGCACATACATTATTATATATAAATATATAATAAAAAGAAGTTATAAATCATAAAAACTGTAGAAACAATAGCTATCATAATTCCCTACAAGTTTTTCTTGAGTAAGAAAATCACAGAATATACGAAATTATCAATGTAGGTTTATAAACAAGTGATTTTGTCATAAGGCACATCTATCATTGACACTGGAAGAAGCAAATATGTGAGTGTCTAGTTGAAGGATATTTGAAATACAGATATGTGGATTCAGGCCCAATGACATTGTTCTTTTTTTCCTCTGTTACACTACTCCAATGACTTTTTAGTTCAGTCATTTGACAAATATTTGTTGAATGAATAAAATGTGCCAGATATAGATCTAGATAGTCTGGGCACTAAGAACAGAGCAGTGAAGATAACAGAGACAGACTCCTGCCCCTGTGGAACTCATGTTCTAATGATGGAGAGGCTCAGTCTACAAAACAGATTAGTAAAAGTATAGAATGTACTAGTAAGTAAAAGCAAATAAAGAAGATTAAAAATTCTCATAATTATTGGGTGGGGTAAGGTTTTCTTTTAAATAGGTTGAATAGGGAATAAAATGCCTCATTAAGAAAAGGAAATTTTATGAATTATGTACTTATCTTTAATTTGTTGACACAGGGAACACAATATTTCTAAAAAAGAACATGAAAATAATGGAAAGGATAATTTAAAAAAATCATTCTACTAAAGCAGTTTGTTTTCTCAGTATGATAAATAAAGGCAAGAGCAAAATAAAAGAACCACATGACCAATGCAATCTGTTTTTATGATAGAAAGAATGAGAAATACCATGGGCAATGAAGCAACTGTATGGAAAGTTTTGCTAGTTTATGTTTGTATATGTTTATATTTCTCTAATCCTCCTTCCAGCCCTTATAATGCAATATATACATTGTAAAAAAATTCTCACTTACTGAGAAGTTGAGGGAATCATATGCCCCACTCTTGTTGGGGGTTCACATGTATATGAAATATGGGGGCTCACATTTATAATATGTAGAAAGAAATTCCAAACTGAAATGATAATTTCCAAATGGCATCCTACCAGCTACCACCTTTTGTGTGTGTATATATACGTATGCATGTATATATACAAGTTTAAGGATGTGCATTTCTAGAACTTGTTAACAGAGAGGTAGTAATTGAACTTCCTCTCTGTTAGTACTTGTAATATGAAGTAAACACAGTCAGAATGCAAAATTTCGTTGATGCTGTGGAAAGTAAAGTAAAACAGAGAAATAATTCCAAATAAAATTTTAATAACAGGGAAGAACATTAATTTAGAAAATGAATACCTAATTCTAGGAAGTGGAAGCCAGGGTGATTGTGGGGCCATGACAAATAGTGACTCACATCTGTGCATTTTAAGATACTGGAATAGAGAAACCAAATCAGATTCCTGCCTGGAAACTGTTCAACAAAAATGGAAATACCTTTGATGATCTGTTTTTAAAGACAAGATTTTAAATTACTCGTTAGTAGGAATAAGAATTCATAAGAGAACAAAGAAAGAACAAAGGAGAAATCCTCAAAAGGAAATCAAAGAAGGTGGAAGTGATTTTTTTTTTAAAGAGGAGACTAGGAAAAGGGAAAATAAAATATATAGTGGTGGGGAATTAACCTCTCAAATTAATAAATCTTGATTTATTTAAAATTATAATACTATTTTCTTAATTAATTTGGATTACCTATTTATTCACCAAGCAATATGGGTTGTCTCTATTATGTTGAATATATATATGTCCTATACCTAGAATATGTTCCAACGAGAGATGTACCACATAAACTCTTTTCAACCCAGGCTATAACTAAGTATACAGACTGACAATGTACTTTAATAACAAGCCTTAAAGATAATTTGAAATAATTTTATTTCTATATGTATATTCCATACTACAAGACTGCTTTAGTAGAGAAAACTTTGGGATTTTGTTGTTATAGCCATAGTCATATATATGAAAATGCTGGATGGTACTGTGACTTTTTTTCTTAATAATTCCTTAACAAATAAAACTACTTAAGGAGTAAAAATCTTCCTCAGAATTGACTACTTTCCTCAGATGTTTAAAAATAATTTTGTTTTATCTTTATTACTTTATGTGTTTCCAAATCATTTATGAGGTTTACAGAAATTAGTCAATTAATATTTTAAAGGTGTATAAATCTTAAACTTGTACTTATCCAATTTTTGTGAAATGGTTGCATCTATACTATGAGTAGAAGATTGTTATATATATTTTAAATCTTATTTCCTCTTGGCACATTAGTGTGGAATAGTTAGCTGAAACAAATTTTGACTTATTTATATGTGCAATCTATTTGGAAATATGACAAAAGGTTTTTTAAATTTATTTATAAAAGAAGGTAAAATTCTTTACTATCTAATATCTAAAATAAAGTAGGAAACAAAAAAAATTAAGAAACAGAATTTTGACACTTTTAAAATATTTTCTACTAAATTCATTATTGATATCCTCCAAGATAGACTTTTCCCCACACATATGATTGGAATGTTAGTTTAAATAATATTTGAGTATGAAATAGAAGCAAAATAAACTAAAGTAACAATGCAAAAAAATCCTGAATTGGAACATCACCTTGAATTAGGGCACCACCCTTTGCGCTAGGAGGAAAACAATGGTCTTGCTTAGTTTTATTGGGTGTTTCACTACTGCCTCACTTTCCCTACATAGCTTTCCTTCTTTGTTTAATTACATTCAGCCTTATATTCCACCAAGGAGAACTGTACCCTAAAGCGATATCACAATTATATATCTACCCTGACTCTTCCTTTTGCATAAGAATTTGAGCTTTATAATTGTATTTTAAACTGAAGGCTTATCATATGTTCTGAGTACATTTTTCTGTGTTCTAGAATTTTTCCAACTTTTCTGTTTCCATCATAGAACTAGTATGTGACTTTGGGTTGGAAAAAATGCTAGCCTAAATATGCTTTTAAAATAATTTATTCTCTCCTCTTTTCTTTCACTCCTTCCTCTGCCCCTTTCACTGTCTTTTTTCCAGATTATTAGTTTATTAAATGTCTTCACACCCCAGAAAACACTGGAGGAGTTCCAAGATGTGTAAGTAGCAAAACTTATGAAGGGAAGGAAAATATAGCACTCTAATAACTCAATGGAAATTGACAAAAATCAAATCGATGAAATCCATTGTAGAAATCAAAGAGGAATGAAGGCTAGCAGCAAATGAAAGGACTCTAGTGATAGGACAGAGGTTCTGTTTCTGGTGTTACTTTTTTGGAAAGATGCTTTTGCTTCTTTCTGGCCTTCTGCATCCTTATGCTTTGTTGTTCCATATTCTTGGTTCAGTTGGGGAAGATTTATTATTTATTATCATTGATTCTGTGAGCTTTTTAGAATGAGTCAATTCACTTTGAGAAATAACAGAGGGACCTAATAATTATTTTTAATATATATTTTTATTTTTGCGGTACCTTTGACTTTGTATAAAAAGAAGTGTAGTGATGATAAGCAGGGGAGAGGAAATAAGCACTGTTACTTGTTTAATACAGACATATTTAATTTCATGGAAGAGGCTACTTTGAATTTTTTTCTTATTTGTACAGTTATAATACTTGAGAAACAGTTTCAGAAAATTTAGGTAAAAGTGCAAACAAGGTGAAATAGGAAATATATGTACAGGAACCACACACGAACAAGGTTGCCTTCTATTGGCAACTCTGTGGTAGAGTTACCATGCATAGTATGTATGCAAAACTTGAAAGTCTTATATTCTTCATTTAGTCAGATGTGGAGCTGGGAAGTTAGGAAGATTTTCAGATTTAGGAGAGGATTCTGAGTTACTTGAAACACTTCACACGTGATCTGGAACTAAACTGTGGATTTACCTTCCAGTTACTTAGTAATGGAACTGATGGATGCGAACTTGTGTCAGGTGATTCAGATGGAATTAGACCATGAACGGATGTCTTATCTTCTATACCAAATGTTGTGTGGCATCAAGCACCTTCACTCTGCTGGAATTATTCACAGGGTAAGAACACCTGCTACAGATTGATAATTCAGATGTTTTAGAGAAAAGAAACCAACTATAGAATTTCTTTACACAGGGGTCTAGGTTAAATATACTGTCCTTCCTTATTTCTTTAACAATAGAATTAGCACATGGATCACTCATGTGTAGAAGGAAATCTTAAACAACAGTTATACTGTAGTTGCTTTTAATGTTTTGTTTCAGCTCATTGAGAGTTAGCTTCTGAGAAGCCTCATGTTTTCTAGCCCCTTTATTAGCAGAGGTTGCATATGCAGTTGTTATAGCCATAAGACAGTGCATTTACGCAATTTGTTTCTGACAGTGTAAGCAGCTGCCCTGATCTGCTTTCTTGTCACAGAAATGAAATATAGCTGAAAGGTTTATGTTGTCACAAGGAAAAAGCTAACTAATGACAATAAATTGTTATTTTTTCTGAAAATTCTGTCCAAGATGAGCCCAAATTGTAAAAATGATAATACAATTTTCTTCTGAGCTTAAAAAAGTTTAGGTTATTAAAAAGAACCTGAAAACTAATTGTAAACTTTTGGGCAGTGATCATTTGTTTTATGTAGCTTGCAGTGAGGGGAGGGGCATCAGTGCTATTGCAAGACCACCACGTTGATCATGAAGATGGAAATGATGTTTCCATTGGACGCTGGCTTCAAATTCCTTCTCTTGTTTCTATTGTCAGGATTTAAAACCAAGTAACATTGTAGTCAAGTCTGATTGTACATTGAAAATTCTCGACTTTGGACTGGCCAGGACTGCAGGCACAAGTTTCATGATGACTCCTTATGTGGTGACGCGTTATTACAGAGCCCCTGAGGTCATCCTGGGAATGGGCTACAAGGAGAACGGTAGGGATGCTTCAGAGTAGCAGCCACAGAGACTACAAAGGAAATGTGTACATGTTTCAGCTAGCCAGAATGATGTTCTCTCTCATGTATATGAATATTTTTAATAGGGCTGCCAGCTTTCATATTCAGAGTTTGATTTTTAATACTATTAGATAGAATCACTCATTAAAGATATGAAGGATGTTTCTGAGAAGTAAACTTTGCTAGAAAAGCACTAACATGTTATAGCTAAAATGAATTGCCAATAGATACTAAACAGTCAGTGGATACTAATGAGCACACATGCTGTAGAAAAACTGCCATTTAGGTTGCAGCTCAGTTCAAAGTGAGCATGAAAACAGGAACATGTCTATCTATTAGATTTAACCATTTGGCTTTGTGTCATGCATTCGGGTGATGGCTCTAGGCCTAGGAAAAAACAAAAAAATACACTACAATCCTTGGAGCCAGAACCTTCACAAATGCACAACAAATACTCAATTTAGAGTAATCCAAATTGTTCAAGTAGAATAAGAGTTTCTTTACTACTTTAACTGCTCCATAATAATATTTAGAGTAGCAATTACCTAGTAAATTTTTATAAGTTCCAAACATCAGAGAGAGAGAGAAATATTTTATACCACTACTTCCATAAAGAAAATTTAGTATTCAAAAACACTTTAAAAGAGAAGGTAGAAAGAATATTCAAAATGTATTCCAATGTGATTTATTGATTAAAATGAAGGGTTTATAAGTACCTATCAGAAAGCATTGCAGTATATTATTTTGAAAAAAATATCTCTAACAAATAATATAGCATATTTAATACATTTATGAAAATTTGTTTTAAATTAAGTTTTAAATTAGGATTTTCATATGTATGTAATATTTTTCATACTGATTTTACACTCAATTCTGTCTAGTCCTAGCAGTCAATTTTCAAAATAAGTTCTATAAAAATAATTATGATTGTATTTTTACATGCAGGTTAGCTATAGGGTAGTTTTATGAAAAATTTCTGACCACCAAAATTAAAAATTATTTTGTGTGTACTTCCAAATTAGAAGAAAGATAGTACTCTTGTACATTTATTCATTTAAAAAAGTATTTAATAAATTTACTTTTAGACAGAGGGGAAGGGAGGGAGAAAGAAAGGAAGAGAAACAACAATGTGACAAACATCAACCAGTTGCCTCTCATACGTGCCCAATCAGGGTCCAAACCCAACCTAGGCCAGTGCCCTGATTGGGAGTGACCTTTCACTGCAGGATGACACCCAACCAATTGACCCACACCAACCAGGGCTATGCATTTGCTGAGAAGAAAACAAAATATCAGCTTCTAGGAAGGTCAGGTTCGCTTTGGTAGACATGGAAAAAATCTGTTGCCTTTTCACTTGGAATAGGCTAATCTAGTTTTCTTGCCAAGGCAATGCTACATCTCACTTATTTAGAAAATCAGATATTTGTATATATTTTTCACAAGTTATTTTTAAAATCAAACTAAATTAAATAAAAGGGAAACCAATTTATAAAGTCAAGAAATCAAACATCTACAGAGGTCTGAATTTGCCTATTATGACTTTCCAGATCTTTACTGCACAAATGAAGCATAATCTCATTTCTTCTCCTTTCCTCACCAGAAAGGGTTGCAAGTTACTACCTTAGTTTTTGTTTGGTCTTTTGTTTGTTTGTTTTTTATCTCTATATCCATGGAAAAACCACATCTAGCACCCTTGTGCTGTTCTCCCACTTGCAAATGGGAGGAAGGTTATCATGCAGAAAACCCGCTTGCTCCCACATCAGGCATGCCCAGCTAACCTGTGCACCTAACCCTGCCTTCCTTCCCCATGGAGCGTTTCAGCCTAATGATTTTGCCCCCAAGTGCTTTTTGCCCTTACTAAAAAGATAGCTGGAAGAGGGGAAAAATTGGGAAGAGAAGGTGAATAAGTATGACAACTGAGAAATAAATATGCATATATAATAATTTTTAAATGCCTTTAATATACCCTTTTTTTTTAAACTTTATTTCCAGATGACTCTTTGAAACATGTGCTAATGCATCTTATACATTTTTTGAAATATTTCAAACAGAAGCCAACACTGGTATTTATTAATAAAAATTACTTCTGAAGGAAAGAACTAGGTCCTGAAACCACGATTTGAATATTTCTGCCTTAAAACTATCATTCCATCATTTCCTAGTTTCTTGGATTTGGTTGCATGTACCAAAAAAAAAAAAAAAGTTTCTTTTCCTCCCTATTCCATGTGACTAACTGGAGTAGAAAATGCCAACAGCCACCCCTACAGGTTGGTGAAGATAATTTTGGTTTAGTTATGGCTTTCCCATGCAACCATTTCATGGCACTAAAGAGGCAATCTAAGGCACCTATAAAGTAAGTTTTTAAAATTAATTTGAGCTCTAATACTAGACATTGGTTATATAATATTATAGAGCTGGTTTCAATTCATCTTTTTAGCCAACTTTGGATAAGAAACAGAAATTGTAACTTCTAATCAAGCTGTTCTTTTTCCTCCTTCTTCAGAGGCAATCATCTTAGTTAACTTTACTTTCCTCCCTTTTCTTCACTTCCCTGTCTCCTGTTCTAGTGGATATATGGTCTGTGGGATGCATTATGGGAGAAATGGTTCGCCACAAAATCCTCTTTCCAGGAAGGGACTGTATCCTTGTACCTTTTGCCACAGCTTTACATGTTTTGTGCTTTCTCCCTTTAAACATATAATGGTTTTACCAGGAGAGTAAAGATAGAAGCAAAAAGTTGGGTAAGTCATGTAAGTGATTTTTAAGGAAGTGGTAATTTCTATAATCTGACCAGTACCGAAGCTACCTATTGGGATGATTTGTGTTAATTAAATTTCAATGGACTTTTTCCTTCCTAAAATATATTTTTTTTTGGTCTACAATTCAAAGTAGCTATTTTTTCATAAATAAGAAAGGCCTCCAAATCTAAAATGATTAATATATATTTATTTTTTTTGACTGGAAAAATAAGTTAGTATTTGCAAGTATTTTCCATCTGCTTTCTAAGACTATTTTATGTATCTACAGCATTTAGGCATGGTAATTTCTCTCCTTGCTGACATCTTAAACTGTTGAATTTCTCTTAACACTATATCCAATCTTAAATAGGGCACTGTAGCATTTTCTCCTTAAAACATGAGCTTCTGTATTTAAAAATTATAATTATTATTCAAATTGCTGGGTGTCTGGAGGGTTTAAAATAGGCCTCCCTCACTTGACTTGGATATATGACAGACATAGGTAATTACTTTTCCAATGAAATTTAGAATTTTAAAAAGAATTGTTGATTTAGTTGTACAACTGAATCCTGTACTAGGCTTCATCAGAAATTTGTTAGAGTGATTATTTATAATTTGGAATTATTAAATGAGCTGGTACATTTCTGTAATAACCAAAATCTTACTCTCTAAGAAAGGTTCATGTGTGTTATTATAATATGTAGATAATAAAGTTTACATATTAATAGAGGATATACTGTTTTTAAACACAGAAATATCCTGCTAATGCACAATAGTGAAATCTAAGTACAACAGTTGACAACTTTCACAATAATAATGCAAGACTGAGTTCAATATATTTACTACATATGACTTCTTTTAGGAAAATAATAAACATGTGAACTGTAACTCTATTAAATATTGTATTTGACTAATAAGAAAGCTTTATGAAGGGACTCTTTTATCATGTAAGAAAGATTTTGATTGTTATTTACTAGAAATAAAAATTGAAGAAAAAGTCTATGATAAAAGCAATTTGGACTCAATGGGAAATTAATACCACAATGGGTATGCAGTTATGTGGGCATTTAACTATTCTGCTGGATATTAATGAGATATTCTCTAAATTCCAGTAATAAAGTAAAAGCAATGACATCTTCTAGAACTGTACTGCCCAGTAGGTAGCCACTAGCAACATGGGCTCTTTAGCACTTGAAATTATGGCTAGTTTGAATTGGGATGTGTTATATGTGCAAAATGCATGCTATATTTTGAAGATATAGAAAGAAAACATGTAAAATATCTCATTAATTTTATATTTTGAAATGATATTTCAATTTATATTATTTATGTTTTGAGGATCAATTATATAGCCAACATAGTTAATTTTAACCATATTATAATTCACATTTATACTTAAATATACTGATTTCATATAAAAGTAGGAATTTTTTCCCTTTGTGCTTTTGACTTCAGTGTATAATACATTTCAGATCAAAAAAATAAAGGAACGTCTTAATCAGAACTTAAAGTGAAATTACACAACCATATCTCTGTAATCCTTTAAATTAGTAAAATACAAAGTCAGAATGCCTCATTTCCATGAGGCATTGGTATAGCTTCTTAGATTTTCATCAGCATAGTTTTCTGAGATCCAATTTATCAGGCTTCCTTTTTTACCTATTTTAACAATGTTAAATTTAAAAGTTGGTAAAATGAGGAAAAACCAAAACACTTTCAATCCAAAATAACCCTTCAGAAAACCAGCAGGCAAAGATAATAGCACCATACTGATAATTTTTATTCTTCTGAAAATTGTTTGCTTGGAGTATTTTTCCCCTTTTTATTTTAGCTTATACTTTAAAACAGTGTTTGTAACAAATTAAACTGTGCAAAAATCAATAAAAGTATGATCCTAGAAACTCTATATCCTAATATACAAAATACAGTACACTGTAATGAGGGTTTGCATTCTGAATTCCTTTATCTCATGCAATAGTTATAGAGAATATCAGTCTTTCAGAGCTTAGTGCCCCTTATAATGAGCCAGAATAAGGATCTAAAAAGTAAACTGAGAAGTTACATAAAGATTTTATAGTGAAAAACATTTTGCTTAAATTAAATTCTACTTAAGTATGAATAAATAAGTTCTAGAAGAAATGAGTTAGAACTGCCATTGTATTGAAAATGTATCAATTTGGATTTGAATACTTAATTCACTTTACCTATACTTAAAATTATAACTTAACATCGTAAGTTATGACCACATTTAAAAAATAAATTAAACCATAGAAATCCCTCTGAAACAATGAACAACACATACTTTGTTTTTCAAGTGGAGCTGCTTCATTAATATATACATAAAATCATTTTATGAGTATAGTCATTTACCAAGAATTGTGAGATAAAAAGCATTAAATTAGCTACACTAATTTGAACCATTATGGTCAGACACAAGTTGAGGGGCTAACGGAGGTTTTGTGTCAGAAGAATCATACCAATATTTTAGTATCTAAATTAGTCCAACATTTGCTGGAATATAAAAGATGAGTATATATTAATAAAAATATAAATGATTCCTTGGCTACTTCCACAATTCTGCAGAGACTTCAAAAAACAATCATAGGTCCTCTTATCTTATATTTAGAATTATTAAGAGTAATTTATATTGAGTTTCTCCAAGACTAAAAAATGTTTGGTAATATTCTATCTTTGCCATCAACGTTATTCCACTCTCCACAGAATTTTGAGTGCCCTCTTCTTAATTTGATTATTTTACTACTTTGACATAGTGAGAAATCTTATGAAAATGTCATTGATGACTAAAGTGTTAATTAATTTCCTACATTAAAACTGTATTTGAGAGAGATCCAAGATGGTGGAGGAGTAAGTGGAGCTACACCAACCTCCTCCCAACACCAAAATGGAATTACTACTTAATCAAGGAGAAATCATCCAAAATAACCAACAGAACACCAACTGAAGAGGTCTTATTACCAGGGACAGAACAGAAGAGGCTAATTTATCACATGACTAGTAGGAAGTATGGATACACAAGAGGGCTGGTGAGGCTCCATGGCAAGAAGGAATACCCAGGAAGAGTGCAAAATGAAATAGAGGCAAGCACACTCTCAGACATGGAATTCAAAATAATGATGATAGAGAAGTTCAATGAGCTCATGGAGTTAAAAAAAAAAAAACCTACAAACAACTCCAGGGGAACTACAAACAAACCAAGGGAAGCTACAAAAAACTTACTGAGAACTACACCAGCATTAAAAAGAACAAAGAAACCATTAATAAGAGCAAGGAGGAAATGAAAAATACAATTTCTGAATTGAAGAACACAGTAGAAGGAATGAAAAGCAGGCTAGAGAATGCAGAGGGTTGTATCATTGAGCTAGAGGTCAATGTAGAAAAAAATTCCCAGGCAATGCAACAAAAGGAAAAAAGACTGGAAAAGAATGAAAAGGTTTTAAGAGAGCTGCAAGACAACATGAAACAATAACATTCGTATCACAGGGATACCAGAAGGAGAAGAGGAGGAGCAAGGGATAGAAAACCTCTTTGAAAAAGTAGTGACAGAAAACTTCCCTAACTTGAGGAGAGAAAAAGTTATGCAAGCTCAAGAAACACAGAGGGTGCCAAGGAAGATGAACCCAAACAGGCCCACTCCAAGATACATCATAATGAAAATGGCAAATTTCAAAGACAAGGAGAGAATCCTACAAGCAGCAAGAGAGAAACAGCTAATAACGTAAGGTTATCAGCTGATTTCTCCACAGAAACACAACAAGCCAGAAGAGAATGGCAAAAAATATTTCAAGCAATGAAAAACAAAGGCCAAGAATACTCCACCCAGCAAGGCTGTCATTCAAAATGGAAGGTGCAATAAGGAGCTTCCCAGACAAAAGAAGTCTAAAGAAATACATCTCCACCAAACCAGCATTGCAAGAGATGCTAAAGGGTCTGCTGTAAGAAGATGAAGAAACACAGACAGACAGAAACACAGGTACAAAGGTAAATGGATTAAGTGCACCAATCAAAAGACATATGGCAGCTGAATGTATAAGAACCAATTTTAACTTATGAATGCTTTCATATGATCTTGCTATAAATAGATTTTACTAAATAAGGTACAATTCTGTATATTACTTGTATCTGCATTACTGCAGGTGAAGTTTTCTTAGATTGGAATCATTTCACAATATGGGAAAATCAGGTTACTTGCAATAACTCAGAAAAATTGAATGCAATTAAAGAAGAAGAAAAACCTAAGAAAATGTGGATGTATATTACATAGAAGACATGCTATCTTTCTTATTCACTGTTACAAAATATGTGCTTATT
Organism: Noctilio leporinus; assembly: GCA_004026585.1. Taxonomy (NCBI): domain Eukaryota; kingdom Metazoa; phylum Chordata; class Mammalia; order Chiroptera; family Noctilionidae; genus Noctilio; species Noctilio leporinus. The sequence continues at coordinate 92,405 of PVIW01002338.1, read as the reverse complement.
TTGTATAGATTGCATAGATTTTGTTAGCAATTTATGTTTTAAATAGCTTAGCTACCAACTAGACATGGCACATGGGACATTTGAAATCAGTTAATCTTTTGGTTAGGAAAGATGCTGAGAATGAGGACCGATTTGGATGGAAGTTGCAAACTACTAAACTACATGATTTGTGTACATAGACAATATATATTCTCATATGAGCATGTAAATTAGATGAGATTCCTTTCAAATAGATTATGGAAATATACATTTCCAGCTTTGAAGGCCCCAAACTGAGGATGCTTGGGGAAAGGAATTAATACTATAGTAAACTTTATTATTGAAATTTGAACATACCTAATCTCTACCTCAACAGACTCTTAAATAGTTCAGGGTTTAGTTTAGGACCACATAGGAAGTCAACCACAAGTTTAAAAAATAGCTAGAATACTATTCTACAAAATCATTTAAATCCTAGGGATTTTTATTTTTTACCTCAACTTAGTAGACATAATAATTTCTACTCTGGGGACCAGCTGAGCATTACAAGTGCCATTATTTCTGAAGTCTTTAACTTGTAAAACACATGTAGAGGAAAAACAGAGTATTGAAACAAGTAAGACCTGTGCATTGCCTAAATAAATAAATCTACTATTTAAGATGGAAAACTCCGAAAAGAATAAGTTGTAATTCCAATGGCTTAAAATAAAGTTGAGTTGTATTATTGAAGTGGGGAGGGTTGGACTCAAAAAACAAATTCACTTTTTACTATGGGTTTGGGACTGTCTCTAGGACAACTTTCACCAAAGTGAGTTCTGCAATACACCATTTCTGTAATATATTTCACAAAAATAGCATTCCAGAGTAAAATAAGTATTAAAGAAGAAAAAATCTGCTTAATTTTGCTACAATATATCTAAAATACTATCATTTAACATGTAATAGTTATGTAAGCTATTGGCATACTTTAAATTTTTTTGTATTAACTCTTCAAAATCCAGTATGTACTTTAAATATGTGTAAAAGTATGTATGGGTGTAAATGTATTTTTGCATGTGTTTGGTAATATTGCAATTCATATTATTTAAAAGAGTACTTCTTTAAAAAAATGAATGAATGTACGCATTTTGGAATAATGAGAAGAAAACTTTGTATTCATATGATTTCAGAAGCTGACAGAAGGCTGTAATTAAATGGTGAATTGTCTGGATGTGAAAGAAAAAAATAAAAAGTGCACATTGGTGGTTACAGAATAGACAGGGGGATGTTAAGAAGACCAAAGGAAATAGAGAAGCCAAAGAACTTATATGCATGACTCATGGACATGAACTAAGGGGGGCATTGTTGGAGGAATTGGCTTGCTGGGTGGAGGGGGGCAAATGGGGAGGTATTGGGACAACTTTAATAGCAAAATAAATACAATATGTTAATAAAAATAATAAACATAAAAAATAAAACTGTACTTGAGAAATATTGCATAGGTTTCTAAACTATGATATCAGATTACTAAAGTGTAGGCTAAATAAACAAACAAATATGCATATTTGTTTTTTCTATTCAATAGATTGATAATTTTTTAATGTCTGAAGGAACATTATGAAATACTTAATATTATGCAGTTTTTAGTTATACAAACATATACCATATTACATTCACTTTTCACTATAATTTTATGATTAAAACATATTTCACACATACATGTTGACAATATATAGTATTGCTAAAAAGTCTTAGACCTATGCTGAATTCAAGCTAGTAAGTAATAGATATGGTAGGTCCATTACTTTCTTTACACAACCCAATTATCATCTGAGGTATCAGTGACTCTACAATTCATTCAGATTAGTTTAATTACCCATAGTAAAGAAGTGCATTCTTTCTACCTTATTTTTTCCATCTTACTTCACATGGCAGCACCTTATTTGAGCAAGGCTTGTAATGTCCCTTTATCTAGAGTTCTTGCCAGAGTTTTCTAAACCTGGATGATGTTAAAGACAGACACACCATCTTCAGACCTCAGCTATATTATCCCATTTATGCTGAGAGCTGGAATGCCAAAAAAAACCACCTCTCGCCTTTTCCTCTGAAGGCATGAGAAATTTCAGTTAGGATGAAAAACATATATACCTATAACCTTGCCAAAAAGCCATCGTTAAGGAACCAGTATATAATTTTTCAAATAATATATTTGAAGAAATAAAGAAAAATCTTCAAATTATTTGAATTTCACATCTTTTTTAAGCTCAAACATGAAGATTAGGAATAATTAAAGTAAAATAAACAAAAATTGGAGGTTGTGGATTCCTCAGATTTCCAGCAAAGATGGAGGTATAGGTAGACACACTGTATCTCCCTCAGAAGTAGACAAAATTTACACCTCTCTCAAAACTAAGTAGACACAATGCAGAAATTTCAGAAAATTGAACTCCATAGAAGTACAACAAATAAATAAGTAAACCAATACTCAGCCAGACAGGTTAGAGGGGTAGAGCTGGGAAGGAGAAAAGTAGTGGCAGCACCAGAGCTGAGGCCACAGCTAAAAGCACAGCCATATATTTAAACCTGGGAAGTGATCCTGGGGCCAGACTGTACAGCCCACATTGCTTCTGACTGTGAAAACCAGTGTGGATTGGGGTAGAAGAAGAAATGGATGATCTCAATGGACAAGAGACATTGATTCCTCTAAGACCCCTTCCCAACATACAGTGCTACAATGTGGTGAAATGGGTCACCCCTTACTGATGTATACCTAAGGCTCCGCCCCTTTCAACATAACAGGTGCAACAGTTATACCTAAGACACAGAGGCAAACTCAGGAGCCTGTCAAAGTGAGGAGACAGAGAAGAATGGCTCAAGAAAGGAAACAGATCAAGATTCCTGTGGGAGAACTAAGTGATGCAGAGATAGCCAACCTAACAGATGCACAGTTTAAAAGTTTGGTGATATAAATGCTCACAGACTTGACAGCTATGCTTGAGTATGACAAATACAGAAGGGAAGAAGTGAGGGTTAGGCTGAGGGAAATGAAGGAAAATCCATATGAAACCAATGATATAGGAAAGGAAACTGGGGTTCAAATCAACAATTTGGAACATAAGGAAGAAATAATTGACCAGTACAGAATGAGGAAATAAGAATTTTTAAAAATTAGGAGAGGCTTAGGAACTTCTGGGGCAACTTTGAAGGTGCCAACATCTGAATCAAAAGGGTGCCAGAAGGAGAAGAGGAAAAGTAAGAAATTGAAAACTTGTGTGAAAATATAATGAAGGAAATCTTCCCAAATTTGGCAAAGGAAATACACGTACAAGTCCAGGAAGTGCAGAGAGTCCCAAATAATCTAGACCCAAAGAGGACCACACCAACAAATTACAAAAGAAAAGAAGACAATTACCTACAAAGAGGTTCCTATAAGACTATCATCTGATTTCTCAAAAGAAACTGCAGGCAGGAAGAGACTGGCAAAAAGTATTCAAAGTGATGAAAAGCAAGGACCTATAACCAAGATAGCAAAGCTATCATTTAGAATGGAAGGGCAGATAAAGTACTTCCCAGACAAGGTAAAGCTAAAGGAGTTTATCATCACCAAGCCATCATTATATGAAATGTTAAAGGGGCTTAAGAAAATCAAAACTATGAATATTAAAATGACCACAAACTCACAACTATCAACAACAGAATCTATAAAAATAAAGACAAACAAACAAAAAACCTAAATAAACAACCAGAATAGGATCAGAATCATAGGTATAGAGGTCATTGGGAGGGTTATCAGTTGGGAGTTATCAGGAGGACAAATGGGGAAATGGTGCAGGGAATAGAAAACATAATTTGTGGGTAAAAGATAGACAGGGGAAGTTGAGTGATATAGCAAAAGATAAAATCAGGAAACTTATATGAATGACTCATGGACATGAACTAAGGAGGGTGTGATTGCAGGATGAAAGAGGGGTCTTGGGTAAAAGGGAGCAAAGGGGAAAGAAATTGGGACAACTATAACAGCATAATCAATAAAATATGCTTTAAAAATTTGGAGGTTTTGGATTAACATATCCATCTAGTGCTGATAGATATTCTTAGTCCTTTTTACCTCCATGAAATAACTGCTTGCTTCTTAATAGTTTTTCAACTAATGCCACACTATTATTTGAGACTGTTCCCTAGTAATGAGACATTACAGGATTATTTCAAACAGTATTTATTAGACTTAAAAGAATGAAAATCATAGAAGAAAACATAGGCAGCAAAATATTGGACATTGTTCATAGCAATATTTTATCAGATAAATCTCCCTAGGCAAGGAAAACAAAGGAAAAAATAAATGGACCTATATCAAACTATAAAGTTTTTGCACAGTAAAGGAAATCATCAACAAAATGGAAAGACAACCCACAAAATTAAAGAACATAATTGCTAATACATCTGATAAGGGATTAATACCTAAAATTGATGAAGAACTTACAAAACTCAACACCAAAAAACCCAATTAAATATAGGCAAAGGACCTGAATAGACACTTCTCCAAGTAGGACATACAATTTGCCAATAGAAATATGAAAAGATGCTCACCATTAATCATCAGAGAAATGCAAATTAAAATAAGATATCATCTCACATGTGTCAGAATGGCTATCATCAATAAATCAACAAACAAGAAACCCTGGTGGAATGAAGAGAAAGGAGAACCCTATAGTATTTTTGGTGGGAATACAGACTGATGTAGCCACTGTGGAGAATAGTATGGAGATATCTCAAAATATTAAAAATTGATCTGCCCTTTGACCCAGGGATCCCACTTCTGGGAAAATCTCCAAAGGAACATAAAATACTAATTTGAAAGAATATAAACACTCCTATATGTTCATTGCAGCATTATTTACAATTGCCAACCTATGGAAGCAGTCCATCACTAGATGATATGATTAAAAAAAAACTACGGGACATTTACATTATGATATACTACTCATCCATAATATAGAAGAAAATTTTACCCTTTGTGACAGCATGAATGGACCTGGAGAGCATTATGCAAAGAGAAATAAGCCAGTCAGAGAAAGACAAATACCATATAATTTTACTCATACGTGGAATTAAATGAACAAACTGAACTAACAAGGAAAATGGGGACAGATTCATAGATAAAGAGCAGGATGTTAGCTGGTGGGGAGGGGAGATTAGGGGTAGTGGGAATGAGCAAAAAGGAAAAGACTCATGGACATGAACATCAGTGTGATAATTGCTTCTGGGGGAGAGGGTAAATGGTAATAAAAATATATAATAAAAATTAAAGTAAAAAAAGTTGTAATTTTGACTTTAAATAAAGTTGGGATGTAAAAACCCAGTAGTTATTCTTTCACATCCATAAACAAATTGCAGATAATCATGAACAAAAAGATTATTCATTTATTAATTCCCTCTTTGTTTTTGTTTTTTTTTTAATTTTGATTATTTTTAGAGAGAGGGGAAAGGAGAGAGGCAGAAAGGGAGAGAGACATCAATGTAAGGTTGCCTTTCTCCTGCCTCCAGCCATGGACCTGGAGGGAGACCTGGCTTGCAACCTGGTTACGTGCCCTGGCTGGAAATCGAACCAGCCAGCAACCTTTGGATTTGCAGGCCGGTGCCTTATCCACTGTACCACCAGTCAGGGCACCCTCTATGTTTTTAAAAGAATATATTTTTAGCATCAATTTGCTTATTATTCCTTTCTCTTATTATTATTTTGAGAAAATCTGAGTGAGACAGGAATCACTAGAATGGAAGCTAGGGATTTTGAGGGGATCTCAAAAGATGGAGGTATATGTTTATAAGAGGAAAATCCCTTCTTCAAGGCATTTAGAATAGACTAGAGTCCACTAGAGTGGCAGTCCCCAAACCTTTTGGCTCCAGGGGGCTGGTTTCGTGGAAGACAATATTTCCATGGTAGGAGTGGGGATGGTTTTGGGATGATTAAAATGCATTACATTTATTGTGAACTTTATTTTCATTATTATTATGTTGTAATGTATAATGAAATACTTACACAACTCACCATAATGAAGAATCAGTGGGAGCCATGATCTTTTTTTCCTGTAACTAGATGTTTCTATCTGGGGGTGATGGGTGACAGTGATACCCAAAGTGTGTTATGTCTAGTCTACTCCATAATCTCAGTTTGGTTGCAGTTGCTGCAGAAATGCCTGCTGCACAAAGATAGGATGGTGGAAATGAAAGAGGCTTTTCAACGCCTTTGTGGCAATCTCAGGATATTCCACCTTAACTTTAACCCAGAACGTATGGAGATTTCAAGTTGTCTCAAGCATACTTTTAAGGCCACCATCATTTGTAATCTCAAGCAGTTGATCTTCTTCTAGCATGGGCAAAGTTGGTTCACCTGATCTATTCACAAATAAGTTTCATGTCCACTTCTTCCCAGTTCAGGGGTCTTTTGTGGTTGGAAAGTAATGTTCAAACCCATCTGAAAGCTGAGATGGGTGATTGTGCACTAGATGGGAGAAAGAAGGCCCTGGCTTGATCTCTTTCAAAATCTCTGCTAATGTTTGCAATGTCAAAAATCCCAGTATTCACTTATCACCTCCATAATTCCAGTTTGTCTTTAAAGGCAGTCACTTTATCTGCCAACCTGAACACAGTTGTCATTTTCCCCTGAAGTAACAGATTGAGTTCATTGAGCAGGTTGACTATATCACACAAGTAAAGAATTTTGTGAGCCATTCTATGTCACTGAAAGATGCTGCAAGCGGTGACTATTTTTCTAAAATAAATCTCTAGAGTGGCTTTCATAACTCAAAAACTCTGGCTAGGGATCTACCTTTAGAAAATCATCGCACTTCTGTATGTAAGAGAAGATGTGTGTGCTCTTGTCCATCTCCTCAGAGCTATGCAGACAGTTGTGAGCTAAGGGAACTTAGGGTACTTAAATGTGGTTGGTAATTTTAATCACTTTAGGCAAAATGTTGTTAGGTTCAGGTGACATTTTTTGTCTAGCCAGCATTTCTCTATGGATGACACAGTGTGCAGACTCACATTGAGAAGCAACCTTTTTGACCCAAGTAGTGAAACCAGAAAGCCTTTCAGCCATGGCACTCACTCTGTGCATATATGTAGTAACACAAAATGACCAATTCAGTTTTTTCCCGATGTATAATCATTCAAAGACTTGAGTAGTTCTGTTGCTGTGGTGTTCATTGGCAACAACAATGCACATGACATATCCCCATGTATATCCTCCTGAAAAATATATTGCACAAAAACAAACATAGTGGCCTTGTTGTCAACCTGGATTGAGTACCATGGTGACTCATTAATCCTCTCTAACATTTATGCCTCAATATCCTCTGCTATTTTATCAATCCCTCTAGTTATGGAGCTGGTATAAGGAGGAATACATGCCACCTTTTGAACTGCAGCCTCTCCTAAAAGTTCATGACAAATGTCCTTAGCAGAGGATCAATTCTTCACCGAAAGTAAAGGGCTTCTTAGCTTTAGCAATGCGGTGAGCCGCTAAGAATGATGCTCTCAGTGCAGACACATTTGATTAAGTGGCGGCCTTCAGTAACTGCTTCTGTTCTTGGTGTTCACGGTTTTCTTTTAAAAACTCCAAAGTCTTGTTTTTTAATTCAGGATGCTTGGCCCCCATGTGGTGAAGTAGTTTTGAAGGTTTCATAGCTTTGTTGGATAGCTGGTCACCACACACTATACAAAACAGGTTGGAAAATGTGAATTGCCTATTGCAATGAATCTGTAATTTATGGAGGACTCTTGGTTATTTTCTTTTAAATGCAGCTTTCTTTTTGTTGGCAGTCTTAAGAGTCTTTTTGCAATTTCATCATTGGGTCTTCCCCTCTTTTCAAAGACACTCCCAGCAACATTTTGTTTTTTACTCATTTTGGTTATGGTTAGCATATGGGTTTACCAAACTTATGACTGAAACCAGTGTGCAGTGTGGGAAAGAGATGTGGATGAAAGTGGTAAATATGATCATTGGCGGGCTGCACACAGACTGAAATAAGTGTTGAATTCTGACTCAAAGCCTGTCACCAGATGCAGCTATACAATTGAAGTATATCAGCTCACTTGTCACTATAAAGCCTGCCACCAGATGCAGGTTGTCTCTTGCCCCCATTGATAAGGTTTAGATATGAGTCTGCAAGCACTTGACTTATGATCTCTGTGCAGTCAAACCGCTCTGCTAATGATAATCTGTATTTTCAGCTGCTCCCCATGAGCTCTAGCATCATGGCCTCAGCTCCACCTCAGACCATCAGTCATTAGATTCTCATAAGGAGCTCACAACCTGGATCCCTCACATGAGCAGTTCACAGTAGGCTTAGTGCTCCTGTGAAAATCAAATGCTGATACCGATCTGACAGGAGGCGGAGCTCAGGCAGTAATGGGATTGATGGGGAGCCACTGTAAATACAGGTGGAGCTTTGCTCGCTCACCTACCTGTTACTCACCTCCTCAGGTTGGGGATCCCTGTACTAGAGGGCAGGAGAAGGCTTAAAGGTCGCAAAAGGAGAGCCATACAGTAAGGAGGCAGACATGATGGAGGGCAGGGAGAACAACTTCTGGGGTGGAACAAAAGGCAAGAGGTTGAGGAGCTGCACCTCAACCCCTTGATGCCTTGAAGAGGAAGCATTCAGTGCTATCATATACAAAGCTCCACTTGGGCCCTAGAAGTTCTCTGTCTCCTGGAAATATGTATATAGAAAGGTTTAAAAGCATCTTAGTTTTGCTTGTCCATGGATAGTTCTATAGACAGAGTACTGAATCATTTTTTAAAATGAAGTGAGACATTGAGGGGGTAAAACTACAAACAATAATATGCATTTCTTAGTCATTACTGTGACATTGTACTTAAAACTGCCCTTGGTCCATTTGGCCCTTAGGATAGAGTTCATGAATGGTAACACTTACCGTGAGACTCTTCCCTTCTGCAGTTAAAAATAAGTCTTGAGCTCAAATGGGAATAAGTCTACAAAACTGGTTTCTGGTTCTGTTCACTTTAGCCATGTGACTTCTCTCCAACAATGTCAGTTTACTTTATAAAATACCTTCTTGGCTATCTTACAGGATTGCTATGATGATAGTCATTCGATACATATAAAACATTAATTATTTATAAACATACATATACCTGCAAATACATTTAAAGATAAGAAACTCCAATTTTTAAATTATAAAGTTATTTTGGGGGAACTCTAGCTAAAATAACCTTCAAATTGAGTTAGATAAAGTATTTAAAAATGGAAATAACTAAAAGGCCACTTGAAATAAAAAATATTATGTCAAATAAAGAGAAACCAAATTGTGATTTAGACAACAGGAAAAGGAAAGAAACATATGTTGTTTTCCATTTACTAAAGCTCTTCCACAAATTGATGTACAGAATGAAGAGAGCTTGTATTTAAGTTGGTGATAATGTGAGACACTCAGAGCCAGCATGCATTATTTATTGATCAGAACATAAAAAGTTGAAAGAAAAATACCTTTTCAACACTAAGATTTCTATAGATTATTTATTTATACACACTGCAGAGCTACATGGATTTTCAAAGATGACAATTAAAAATTTTTGGTGCAGTAAAAATATTAAGTATTTTTATGATAAAATAATTTGTAAATTCATTAGTCTGTAATTTTATTTATAATGTCATGTAATTATATTATAATGTAATATAAACCGAAAGGTTTTTCCCTTTATTATAAAGTTCAATGGATTTTTCTGTTTTGTAAAAAGCAAATAAAAAGTATAACAAATAATGGTTAAAATTAATAATATAATTCCGCAGAAGTTATAAAGAAAGAAAAGCAAGTTGAATATGTAGATTCAAAGAGAAAATCTTCCTTTAATTTCTCAGCATTGTGTTCCATGGAAATTGCTTATTTTTCTTACTTAGATTCATATGTGCAAAATATGTATCTTCTAAGTTTATTTATTGTTATCAGTAATCTTTTCTAATGCCATTTTGTACTGAAGTTTAAAACAATGTGCTTTTGTTAAATATCTAATTAAATTTTTAACATTTGAAACATAAAATGTTTCAAAGAAAGTGTTCTGGCAATAGAAAACCATAATAAATTTTGCTGTTTTATTTTGAAGTATCCCAAAAAGAAAATGTGTCTAAGCACATTGTCTGAATTCTATGACAAATGAATATAGAATCATGTTAAGGAGAAAATCAGTGTGGTTTAAAAATCGTGTTACTAGAGCTACCAAAACGTTTGTCAGGTTGCTGGAACGAAGCTCACATAGTCCAAAAAATATCTCTCATCAATAACAAGCTAAGCTATCACACGGAGTGTAGAAGTAGCAGTACATTGCTTTCTTCATTTAGATTTAAGCTGCCAAGTCCTACATTATGTTATTTCTGTCTGTTGGCTAAAAGTAGGTAAAAGGTAATTTGGTATAATCTAATGCCTAACAAATGATATGACACGAGGTTTTTCTTACTTAGAAAATTAATAACCATATTTTGTAGCACCAAAACTTACTTAACATTCATTTTAAGAAGAGTGACTCAACTTCTTAGTGTTAAAGTTGCAAATGAACCTGCTTTCTCCCTATAAGAATACAGATGATGGTAGGGGAAACATAATGAATTAAAATAAGAAAAGCAAACAGTATTCTACCTGGGTGGGGTTAGTGTGCAAACCTTTTATGGTGACCCAAATACTGTATTGGACTTTCATAGAAAGCATCAAAATTCAGTTTCCAAAAACTGAATTTGCTAATTTCACCTGTTTTTTTTGCACAATCGGTATTCATTGGAATATCTTAAAAATTTCATAAAATAATTCAGTCACCTTGACAAACATAAAGTTTGATGCAGTGCCTTTATCTTGAGAAATAATCCTGTCTTGGGTATATAAAAATCTATAAAAGTTAATATGCATATATTCCACTTTCATGATTCTTAATGATAGAATGTGTCATTCCCAGGCATAAGCCTTAGCACTTCGGTGCTATAAGCATGGATAGTCTGTAGGTATTGTGAATAGTGAGTGAAGTTAAATGGGAATTGGAAAAGCTTCCAGAGTAATTATCACCTGAAAAAGATAAATTAAAATAAAGAAAATGTAATTCAATATATATTCATCAGTTCAGATATAGAGTTTATTTTTGGATGATTTTTATGCAAAAAGTTTATGATCTATTAAGTCTATTACGGGTTCTGACATGAAGTTAAATGTCTAAAAATGGTCTGCTTTTACTTTGGAATCTTTGCATCCAGCAGAGCCACACAAAGGAGAACTGGGACATACACAGTTATCAATATCAGCTATTAAACCAAGAACTATCTAGAACCAGTTGAGACTGGAGCAACGTAGAGACTGAGATTCCATTTAGGCCTATTGTTATTGTTATTGCTGTTTAAAGGCATAGGGGAAGAAAAAAGAAAACTGGTGATATTAGTCTGAAAGAAAACTATGCCTGTTTTAGGATATGTGATCAGGGATTGTAGGTTATATTCACATATAAATTTAAGATTATTATTTGGATGAGGGAAATAACAGGACAATTCCTGTTTCAATAATGGAGAAGTCTACAGAGTCGATTGAGATTCACTATGTGGAATGCCTTTCTAAAGGGTTTCAATTTTGAGAACGATCGCCCAGTGAGTAGTGACTTCCTCATTGGAAAGATTTTAAAATTATAAATAGATACATGTAACCCCCATATAACACGGCACTTCTGTAACACAGTTTTGCTCTAACATGGTTTGGAAATTGGGGAAACCCCTTGTGCAACAAAGCACCTTAGGACATGGTTTCACTCTAATGCAGTTTGAGAATTAGAGAAATCCCTGAACAACATGAAGTGATCAAAAGCAAAAAATAATTCATTCAAAATTAGGGAAGATCCTGAACAAAATGAAACCTAGTAAGAGCTTTTAAGAGCAAAACATATCTCATTTGCAATTAGGGAAATCTCGAACAACGTGGAACATAATAAGAGCTTTTTTTAAGAGCAAAAAAATTTAATTTGATATTAATGAAATGTATAAAGATTTCTCAGCTAAAAGCAAGCAATTTAAAATAACAGATTTTTTTTTTTTTGTAAAAAGTACAGGATAAAAGTCAAGATAATGCTGAGGAAAGTTCAGAGGTTGAAGATATCTTGTCAAAAACAAAACTGCCTTGGTTAATAGTGCTTAGTAGCATTGATGGAGGAAACATTTAATACATATTAATATGTTATAGTTTTGGTGAAAATTGCTTTAATAGAGATATTTCTCTTAATTATAATAATAGTATGTTTTAAAATTTTTTGGAAACTAACCCCCGTTCTTTGTTTCATATAACATAGATTTGCATAACACAGCATTTTTGGGAACCTAACAACCATGTTATATAGGGGTTACCTGTATAAGATATAACATAGAGTATAAATTTAAAATGAATAAATCTTTCATATATATAATTTCAATACATATTTAATTCACAATGATATATAATTAATAATTAATGAATACCTACTATGTACCAGACAATCTAAGAAGACTTTTATGAGGCTTAATTCTTTCAAATCTTTTAAAAATTCTATATGAATAACTACTATTTATCATTTATATTATAGAAGATGAAACTCAGATGAAGAGAGATAAAGTAATTTGGCCAAAGTTACACTATTAAAAAGCAAGGGAATCGGTTCTCCAGCAGAGAAAAAAGGAGTATCTGTCAAAGATATTATAGAATTAATATTTTTTTGCATTAAATTTTAAAAAATGGGAATTTTCTAAATCACAGGTTTGTGGCAGAAACAACCTTTACGACCATTTCCCAGAAGTTTGGATCGATGCAGGCAAGAAAAAACCCTTGAATTTTTAGCTCTCTGTATTTTTTGTCCATCTCTTTCCCAGTATGTATAATAAAATACATTGCAAATAGCAATTTAGTCAGACTGGTACTTTGGGGAGTATGATAAGAATACTTGCAATTCAAAAACAAATATATTTTCAGAGACTTTTTTCTTTTTCCCTTTAACTCTTACCAAAAATAATCTCACAATACCAACCTCTTGTAAGACAGATATGATCCTGGAATTACAAATGTGTTAATAATAAAGGGGTGCACAACTGTTTGCTCTATCTTTCCCTGATAACTTTGCATGTCAAGTCACTTGCTTTCCTACAATGAAAGCAAAACAAATTTGCTTCTCTGTGAATGCTTATCACCTTCAAAGCTGTAACAATTCCTCTGTGCTGATCACTCTGTTTAGGAGTTAAGTCAAAGTATAAGAACTACAAGTTTAACTTGAGTGAGATTGTCACACTGGAAAGAATCTCCCGAGGAAATCCTTAAGGTCACGGCCAAATTACAAGATGTTAGCTTGAGGAGTAAATGGAGCAAAATTATAGGGTGTTGCTATTTTAATGCCTTTCCCTATGTGCCCCCCACCCCAAATCCTTATTCTTCTAGGTTATTTCCCGCCATAAAAATGATCCGTTTCTCTTTCTGACTTTTCAGTGGGACAAGTGAGTAAACAACTATGGTTAAACAGAGAGATTTCACTATTGTTTTGCTTCTCCTTTCCCCATTTTGTCCCACCCTGTGTCCCCTCTGCCCTAGCTTCCTGGTTTTAAGTTCTGGATGATAACTTGCAATAGCAGAGAGACATTATAATTTCACCTTAAATTTTAGGTTTCTTTTGATTCACAGTTTCAGAGAAAAGTATCAGCTCTCTGTTTATTTCCTGTTGAACCATCCTGTTTGGAAACCCCAGCATTTCTTATGTTGTAAAGCAACAACGTTTCTAAGAATAAGGCTTCCTGTGTAGAAATTTGCTCCCTTGCTAGCCCTCAATGCAACTGGGACAGCATATTCCCAGTCATTCTTGAACGGGCTTATCACTTCCTGAAATGCATTCATATTTATAAATAAGAGTAAATGTGTTTTGTAACAGAAACCCATTCTTTTGAGGTTGTGGGTAGCTTTTCCTTTCTTCTTTCAAACGTGGTATACAAAATAATAAAAACTTAACTAATTTGTGTGTTACCCATATTAACACAATAGAGTAATTTACGATGTGAATCAGTAGGATTCAAGTAGATGAATGCAAAGTAGACCTTTTAAATCAGAAACTAAATTAATCATTGAATTATAATTGTAAAATAACATGAACATACATTGGGTAACATTGTGTGGTGTTTTTACTTTAGTTTCATAGAATAGAAGGCCCTGATGTTCTTGTTTTCTCCCCTTTTTACTGTTTTAAGAGACAAATTAATGATCCTAAGCCTGGCCTCTTATCCAGCCAGTGGAAGGTCAGGCCATTGCTGGTGCCTGGGTAGTGAAGTATTTTCATTTATTTACTCTTCTATTCCTATATTCTTGTTCATCTTCATGTCATTTTTGTTTTCAGTTGACATGTGGTCAGTAGGGTGCATCATGGGAGAAATGATAAAAGGTGCAGTGCTGTTTCCTGGCACTGATCGTATCCTTCTTAGCAGCCAGCGGTCTCCTATGGGTGTTATTCTCAATCAGTTTCCTTTGCTCTCAAACACAGTCCTGCTGATGGTAAACATTCGCTGCCCTCAGAGGGCTTCTGTGAGACTCCAATGCCAAATATTCACAGCCAGCATCATGTAAAGTAACCGTGTCTCTTGGCAAGATCTTATGTGAATAATACAATACTAAATATGAAATATTAAGCATGGTGTCAAAAGGACTACCTTAATTGAGCCATAGAATCTAATAACAGTATTATGCCATTCATTGTTTTTTGTCGTAGATGTTTTAACATTATGTTCTATTAATAGGTAGATAATAAATAACATATTATAGTTTTAAGACAAGAATTAGCTTTCATTTCAAGAAATATTCACTTGGCATAGAAATTTAATCAGATTCACTCACAAATATGATGTATTTATTTTAATATGTACTCAGGGAGCATGCATATGAGTTTTATTTTTAAATTGATCGCCAAACTCTTCTAAAATTGTCTTTCTCGTTTACTTCATTTATAGGAATGATTCCTCCAATCCTGCTATTATTTTATTCACATAATTAATAAATGCAATAATTAAAACCTCATTAGTAATAGTTATGTATAATATCTGAAGAAATAAATGTATATCACTTGGATAAATAAAAGAAGAAACAAATCGTTAGCAAGTGAAAATTCCAGAGATATGAATACTGTGTGATTAGTATATAGGTGTGTAATAACATTTCTTTAAGTTAGTTAAACACCCTACTACCCTCAATAATTTATAAACATAACATGTCCTCCTCGTACTTAAGATAAAATTGTTACTTAACTGATCATAATTCAAAACTGAAGTCAAACTTATAATAATAGGAGTTTAATAAATAAAGTAAATATAATTACTAATATTGCATACCCTCACCATATTATGATTAGCCATTTAACTTGAGGATTAATATATTACATGTTTTGTTATATAGTTTCACACTTATATTCTCTGTATTAAAGGATCAGTTTAGAAAATGACTGAATTAGGTATTCATTTAACTTTTATTGAATGAAAGAACTTAACCAAAAATGTTTTATTTCATAAAAAATGAAGTTTTACTCTTTGTTAACTTCCATTCTTACTAAAAGCTTTTTTCTAATCTTATATATAACACACATCCATTAAAAAAAAATTTCTATTTGCAGCTGTCTCCTACATACACATTTTATGAAATAACATCTACAAATTCACCACATTCATGTTAATATTAATGCTATTGAGAAGTATGTTATCTGATAAAAACTAATTTCATTTATTCTAAAAAATTATGGACTTGAGTTTGGCCTTTGGACATAAATATGGAATGGTACTTAAATTTTGGCTAATTTTAGACTTTGATGAAAATCAATTCAATCTGTTATCTTTATATCCACTTTTTCAAAAGTTCATTATTGCATCTGTAAATTAAAATGATAGGTTTTCATTACTTTCTTTATATTTTCTATTAAATAAAATTGATTGATTTTTACAACTGTATTTCACAACAAATACAAATCAGCATTTCTTAGAATCCATTCCTTGGCAGAGGTTGTTTGGGTGTCACTTCTTAACTTGGGTATCAAATCCCTTACAAGTAAAGCTTTAGGCTGTTGCTAATGTTCAAGTCTCATATGAGGTGCCCTTTCAGTGCTTGAGCTTGA
Organism: Noctilio leporinus; assembly: GCA_004026585.1. NCBI lineage: Eukaryota > Metazoa > Chordata > Mammalia > Chiroptera > Noctilionidae > Noctilio > Noctilio leporinus. The sequence goes on along the minus strand of PVIW01002338.1, from coordinate 76,306 downwards.
ATATTTGATATTGAATTATTTCTGGAGTTACAAATGTATTGGGATACATTTGTAAATTTCTCAAAGAGCAAGTTGAAAATTATTTTCTAATGTGTCTCCTTGGAGGGTAGGATGTAGTCTTTTAATAATTTCAAACCTGTTGTTTAAAGTTTAAATCAGTCTTTTTCATACAAGTTATTAAACTGAATAAAATTAACCTTTTACATGCAAGACAGATTATTTTTAAAAACTCACTATTATAAGTGACTTATCTGAAGAGGCATTAAGATTATATTTGAGTTTATTATATAGAACCTTTAAAATGGAGCTGAAAATACACAATATGTATACTCTGCACCTGTGCAATACATCATAATGAATCATATCATTTTTAATCAACACATCTTCATTTTTATAAATATATTCTCAAAATAGATGATTTCTAAAAGTGACTGCATTATAAACTATGCAGGTCTTTTAATAAATAAATTAATGTAACAACAAAATTTAAAATAGTAATAAGGTCTTATACTTTTTATCTTTTTTTTTTTTTTAAAGATTTTATTTCATTATTTTTTAGAAAGAGGGGAAGGGAGAGAGGCAGAGAGGGAGAGAGACATCAATGTACGGTTGCGTTTTACCTGCCTCCAGCCACAGATCTGACTGGAGACCTGGCTTGCAACCTGGTTACGTGCCCTGGCTGGGGAATCGAACCTGCGACCTTTGGGTTCGCAGGCCAGCACCTTAACCACTGTGCTACCAGCCAGGGCTTTACTTTTTATCTTTTATGCCTAGAAAATCAGTACATTATTTTCAGAATTGAGAAACTGAGATAGCCAAAAATAATTTTTTAAATGTTATATATTTATATGATACTTTATTAGCAGATATATTTTAAAGTACATATTAATTGAATTTTATTCAATTAAAATATGTTTTTAAATCTCTACAAGAGAATCAGAAATTAGCTACTGAGATAATTTTCTTTTGGGATCTTTCCTAATGAATTTCATCATAGCAGACATTTTTACTTTTAAAATTACAGGATATTTTATACAAGCAAATTAACATTAAATATATAACTTTTGAATAATATCAATAAAATCACTCAAGTTAAAAAAATAGAACATTACCAATAAATACCTATGAATCTTTATGTGTGCCTCATCACTCATATTCTCTCTTCTGTCTACAGAAGTCACTACTCTCCCAAATACATGCTTTTACAATCTCTTTTACGTTCCTTATATTTTTACCACATAAATATTTATCCTTAAAAAATACAAGCTTTAATTTTATGTCATATATTTAATCATCATCATTATTTTATGACTTGATTTTTGAAAAGTTAACATTTTTGAGATTTACCCCATTGATGCAATAGGCATAGTTCATTTTCATATCTGTTTAGTATTCTTGCTTATGAATATTCTAAGGCTATCCCATTCTCTATAAATAGGCTTTGGTATATATTCAATTTAAAAAATTTTTATAAACAATAATGATATGAATATATGTCTCTATGAGTACATGGGCAAGGTTTTTGTTTCTTTTTATAGATCCCCAGACTTATAGGTGTGAACATTTTTAATTTGACTCTGTAACATCAAATTGATTTCCAGAATAGCTGTATATAGATGTAACTATCTGTTTCACAACCTTACCAACTCTTATTATTGTCGGATTGGTTTTTATACCAATCTCTTGGATATAATTTACATTTCCTTGACTAATTTACATTTCCTTCACTACAAAGGAGGTTAAGTATCTTATTTATTGGACATTAGTATTTTTCCCTTGATAAAGTAGTTATTTATTTTTGACTTTTTAAACAAATTTTTTCTATTTAGTATTTTATTGATTATTAGAAGTTCATTATATAATTGGTTACCTAATCTTTGACAGATTTATGTGTTGCAAATATTTTCTCCCATTATATTTATAGTGATATTGAAAATTTTTTGATGCCTTGATATTGTCTTGTAAAGTTACTGTGAATACTTTAAAGTAGAATGTTTTACATTTAAGTCTTTAGTCCACTTGTAGTTAATTTTTGTGCATGGTGTGAAAGAGGGATCCCACTTGTAGTTAATTTTTGTGCATGGTATGAAAGAGGGATCCCATTTTTTCTACTTTCTTTTACTGACCAGAACATTCTTTCTTCACTAATCTATAATGCTGCCCCTGTCCTAAGTTTCCACATATTAGGTGAAGGGCTAATATATTCTGGGCTCCATATTCTGTTTTTTTTATCTATGTCTGTATTATTATTATCCTTCCTTAATGAATATAAATGTATCATATAGGCATATACCAGGTAGGGTTAAATGCTTCCTTTTTTAAGCCTTTTAAGAAGTATTTTAGCTATTAATGAATTACTGTTCTTCCATAAAAATGTTAAAATTGGCTAGTTCACTTAAAAATGCTTATTTATAATGGAATTATTTTGAATCTATTGCTCAATTTGTAGAGAAGTGCTATTTTAATTAAGACATTTTAAAATCCTTTGCTTGAACATATAAGAATCTGAGCACACACTGATTTTTTGGTCTTATTTTTTTAGCCTCACAAATTGACAACATTATAATTTTACTGTGTGTAGGTAGAGTTTCTTGAGATTCATCCTTTTGATTATTATTTATTTATTTTTTGGGGGCGCTTACCATTACTCCTTGCACTTCTGGTTCTTTATTTCTGAGTTTATTTTCTTTCTTTCCAAAGTATGTGTATTTCGTGGGAGTTTTTCATGATAAAACACTGTTTTTTATTGAATGCTCCTCCTTTAAAGATAGTTTAGTTGGGCATAGAATTTGACATTGACAATTATTTTCTTCCAACAGTTTAAAGATATTATTCCATTGACTAAATGTTTCTAACATTGCTGGTGACTTAAATAGTCATCTTTGGAAATAGTTTTTCCCTTTTCTTTGACTTCATTCACAATTCTTTTTTTTTTGGTCTTTGCTGTTCTGCTGTTTCTATACCATGTGATTAGGTGTGGGTTTCTTTTTATTCATCTTCCTTGAGATTCACTGCATTTTCCCTAATTTCAATCTATCCCCAATTCCCACAATTTCTCAGCTTTTGTTTTTTTAAACATTTTTCTCCCCTATTTTTCACATTTATTTGTCTTCCAAAAAAAAATTTAAAAAAAACTCTGATTGGACATAAGGTAGGCATTCATTGATTCAACAAATATTTTTTGAGCACCTACTGTGTGCTGGACACTTTTTGTTTTCATATATATACCAGTAAATAAAACTGTCATGAAAATCATGACATCATGAAATATTTGACATCATAAAATTTAGAATATAAGTCACAGTATATTAGAACCTGATAATGGCTAAAAGCTAAGAGAGATCAAAATGTGAGGATGGGGAGCATAGATTGTCTCATGCATTTTTTAAAGTTTAAATAAGTTTTGTCAGATATGCCTGACAAAATGGCATATGTTCTTGACTTCATATAAACTTGATTGTATATTCTATTTTTTTCAAGATTTTATTTAATTTTAGAGGGAAGAGAAGGGAGAGAGAAAGAGAGAGAGAGAAACAGCAATGTATGTGTGTGCCTCTCACGCACCTTAACTAAGGACTTGGCCCACAACCCAGGCATGCCCCCTGACTGGGAATCAAACTGGAGACTCTTTGGTTCACAGGCCGGTGCTCAATCCTCTAAGCCACACTAACTTCCCTTTTACATAGTGTCATACCCAGAAATCTTCCAGATAGGGTCTCACAGATCAGAGTACAGTGTCACTACTACTCCTTTAAATAGAATTCTCTGTTGGTGTTAGAATCTATATTAGCTCCTTTGTTTAATTTATGTGTTTTATTTACCAATTTTAAAAGGACCTCAATATTTTTCAGCTATGAAACACAGATGTCAAATGTTGCTTCCCAGTTTGGAAATGCAGAGACAGATGCAGCCTTTATGGAGCAAGAATATCATACAATTTAAGGGGGGAGTGTTATGTACAAAAATAATTAACATTATACAAAATTAGGTACAGAGTCTTATAAGGGCATGTGTAATGAGAGGGTCCAAAGATTAACCTTTAATAGCTGAATGAAAATTCTACCATTGTGACACATATATTAGATTTGCTTACATGTGAAATGTTTTTCCATTTTTCTGCTTTAAATAACAAATAGATTTATAAGACAGACTGTACAAAGATCCATATATGTCATACTTTAAATACCAGCCTTTGGATATTTTGTGTCCCACAGTACCCCACTAGCAATCTGTTACCGGTGAACAAATAGCCTTTTACTCATATTGTCAGCTTTGAGTTTTGGATGTGTTCTGGCTTATACTATTTCCTCTTCCTACAGCCGATTATAATGAAAATGAATGCTAGTTACAATTGTATATTAAACCCCTTTTTCACATATCATATTACCAGCACTTGAGAGGAAAAGAATATATTCAAATAAAAAAAGAGTAGATTTTTTAAAGGAACAAAACCAAACCATAAAAATCTGGTCCCAGAACTCTGTCATATGTGTGTATATATATATATATATATATATATATATATATATATATATATTTCTATTCTGATCTTTAAACTTGTCCTAGGAATTGAGAATTTTTTTGAGAGCAAGTTTTATCAAAGAGAAATATGAAGTAATTACTGAAATATATTTTCAGGTATTTAGAATTTTATATTGAGTAGCTTTTGTATTTTCTGTGAACAGAATGTCACAGGCAGTAGCCATATATACATTCAATCCTTCCTTAGATTTTGATGGATGGAATCTTTCTTCCACTGCTGGAGCCTAAACTTGCCATGAACTATATTCCCATGGTCTTTTCAGCAGAGTTACATGGAGAAATGGGATTAATGTTAGGATATTTCTTTTCTTGAAGTATTTTTCAGGTGAAACCCCTACGTTTTTCGTAGAACATAAGTGTGGAATAAACTTTTGGTGAATTTCAAGCCATCCTAATTTGTATCATAAAACTGAAATATGTTAGTACTTTTCTTTTTTTAAATCCTCACTTAAGGACATGCTTATGAATTTTAAAAAGAGGGCAAGGGAGGGGGAGGGGGAGAGAAACATAAATGTCAGGGACAAACATTGTCAGTTGCCTCTATTAGGCGCCCCTACTGGGGACTGAACCACAACCTAGGCATGTGTCTTGACTGGCAATCGCTTCAACCAATAGAGCCACACTGGCCAGAGCAGTACTTTTTTCTTAAATCTGGATTTAGTAATTAATGAGAAACTGTTAGCATATTCTATATTAGTATTTCTCAAATAGATCCCTGAAGCCATTTGGATTGCAATTACTATTGGTGGGTTTTTTTCCCCAATAATATTAGATCAGACCTATGGACTCAGAATTATATAGATCCAGTGGGGAAAGGGAAGGGATCTGTATTTTGTAAGTTTTATGTTATAAATATTCAAGTTGGGGAACTTGATATATCATGATGCCTGACACACGACATGCATGTCTCTACTTCCTTATTAAATATTCATTGCAGAAATGACTTGATAGTAGTAGTTTTCCTGCTGGGCTGACATAAATCCACATAATAATACCCAACATAGTGCTTAGGCAGCTGGATGGCTTGATGGATAAAATAACCTTTCTTGCAACTATTCTTAGGTAACATAATCTTTAAAAACATAGTTAAGAATTGGAACAAAAACACTGATGTTCTTTAAGTTGCAAATAGGTCTCAGAAAATTTTGCACATAAATATTGAATATAAATAAGTCTTTGAGTAGAGTAGAAAGCAAGTCTGATTTTATGAAAGTGTCAATGCTGGAAATAATATTCATAATATCAAAAAGTAATCAACTATGGGGTAAAATATAAAAAGAAGATACAGTTTTTCAAAGGGCACATATAATGAGGCCATTAAATACTTTTTCATTCCACTTCGTAGCTTCTGAAAGCTTAAATGTGTATTGTATAAATTACATTAATAATTATTACCTAAAATAACCAGAAAAAGGTAAGGTATTTTTTGATACACTATGTTCAAGGTAATTTGTGATACGTTTTAGAAAGTTCCCAACCAAGAAATTTAAAGTGAAAGGTATCCATGAAATGTAATTTCTTATCTCATAAATTTTATGAATAATTTTCAATCTTAAGATTTCAGATAATTCAATTTTACAATTCACATTAACTTTGTAATGAATATCTATTACAATACCAGTTATTGAAGATATTAGTTAATATATAGTCAATATTTGCATATTATCTTGTCTTGTTACACTCTATAAAATCAAACTTTTTGTAATATGAGTATTTTATATAGTGAATTTAGAATTAGATGAAGAAATTGACTGTCATAATTCATATAAAATGATAATTTTCATTTTTAACTTCTATTAAATGCTTTTGATAAATAGGCTAAGAGTGATGATTTCTTTCTGAAATATTAAGTAAAAATTATAAAACATATGTATTGCTTTTTTATAACTGCACAAGATAGATTTTATAAATAGTTGGATCCATATGTATGTAGTATAAAAATAATGACTTATGAGAGTTCTAAAGCAAATAAGTCCTTTTACAAAAATATTTTTGGCCATTTAAAAAAAAGTTTATCATGTTAACACATAAACATAAAAAAATCTAGTTGTTGTTTTATGTATTTTAAAATTTTATTTTAAAGATTTTATTTATTAATTTTTAGAGAGGGGAAAGGAGAAAGGCAGAGAGGGAGGGAGACATCAATATATGGTTGCCTTTCACCTGCCTCCAGCTACGGACCTAGCTGGAGACCTGGCTTGCAACCTGGTTATGTGCCCTGGCTGGAAATCGAACCAGAGACCTCTGGGTTCACAGGCCGGCTCCTTATCCACTGTGCCACCAGCCAAGGCCTACAATATAATAGGTTGTTTGGAGTATTTTTCCAATTTTTAAATGACACATTAACAGAAAATATGACAGTTGCTTTGCCTCTATTTTTAGATTTTCATCATCTGTAAAATTCTAAGAAAGTTTGTCATTGATTAAATAGTGGCTTGGCAGGACATGGTAACATAACCGTATTGAGAGTAGACCTCTTTTCATAATTTTCAATGCAAGCACTTAGTATTTATTTAGCTGGATTAATATTTTCTATTTAAATTTGTTTAAGCAGTTAAAGCTTAATTTTATCCATAGCACTAACATAAGCATTTGTGTAAGGAGTAACTTTTAACTTGAATCTTTTTGAATTTTTTAGTTTCCTTATTTCTAAGTATTCTGATCTATCGCTATATTCTCATGGCTATTCTTCAGTTTTTTCCATTTTTACTTCATTTCCCGATATTGCACAATCATACGTTTTCTCATCCCAGTAACTAAGAGGATATGTAATAAATTTTATTTAGCCAGATTATAAAGGAAGTAGAGTAGGATTTGCAAATTAGCTTGATTTTATGTGTGAAATATCCTATCTACTTTGTTTGCATTTTATATTTATTATTGTTATAGTTAATTTTGTCTTTTGTCAGGACTTGCTAATCTTTTTTAGTCCAACTGTATTGAACAGCTAGGGGTAAGGAGTTTAAAAACCTCAATTAATATTGTAACTTTCCTGAACTGTTGTAAATTACATGAGCAGAAATGAATTAATTAATGTTACTAAAGGAACAGAGTTTTGAAGAATAAATCATGTCAGGGGAATACTGCCTGTGGTACTGGATTTAAAAAGAATTTATAAGGCTTTTATCATTCATTGACACATTGCAAAGGAATTATTTGAAATAAATTTCTTTTAGTTGGTTCTTCATAGTTTTCAGTGGAGATATTTATCATTTACAAGCCTTTGATATAACAAATGTTAATGGTAAATAAAAAAGAGAATCTCAATCAGTAGGTATATCTGTCAAAGAACTAGTTCCCATCTAGGGGGTTATTAATATTCATAGAGAGTTAATTTTTCTGTGAAATTCTGCATGCTTAATGTCCTTTTGAATTATATGCTCTTGGATGGTAATCTGTTGTCTTAAATTGATCATTTGACATTTATGCTCATATCTCTTATTACACAGGGCACTCCTAGAAAATAGGTATGGAACTGTGACAACTTTGATAAATAGAAAATGTTTAAGTCTTTGGTGAAGAATTTAATGAATTATTTTATTACCAAAAATTATATTGATTCCATAAGAAATGCATATGAGTAGAAAACATGAACAGATGATGAGATTTCCTATTTGATAGAAAAAGAAAGAACAAAAATCTTCAGAAGAATTTGAGAAAAATGTAAATGACTAATTTAAAATATTTGTGTATTCGTCACTTTTAGAAAAGAAATGATTGAGGTAATTTCATGATAAAAATATGATGTGTCATTATATTTTTCTTCTTTTATATCACATGGTAATATAGAAGTTTATCTTAACATAAGAGATTCTCCTTGTGTCATTAAATATATTTTCACTTTTACAACCCAAAGACTATCTCACAATATCCTATTTTGTTAATTAATTCTAGTTCTCCAATAGTGTATATGTTCCAAAGGGAATTAAAATTTTAAGAAGATTCATTGGCTGACAATACTGATTTTATATTTTTGTCCTTTATTGCTTATTAAAATTCCAGTCACGTTGATGAGTGGCCAGGATCTGAGAAGCAGTTATTCTCCCAACTAAGTGAAAGGCAAGAGCTAGTAGCCTGTACTTCTGTTTGCCCTTAACTATTCAATTCTCAGATATTGACCAGTGGAACAAAGTAATCGAGCAACTAGGAACACCATGTCCAGAATTCATGAAGAAATTGCAACCCACAGTAAGAAACTATGTGGAGAATCGGCCGAAGTATGCAGGACTCACCTTCCCCAAGCTCTTTCCAGATTCCCTCTTTCCCGCTGATTCTGAGCACAATAAACTCAAAGGTAAGCCCATCAGGGACAACTTCAGAACCACTATGTGGATGATGGGCTAGAGAAGTAAATAATAGAGGCACCTCTCTAACTTGAACTACCTTAATTTAAGAAGAGGTGCATCTTTCTTTTTTATTGTTTCACTATAGTTTTGCTGGATTGAAAAGACTTAAAATAAATTATTATTAGCTAAGACTGAGAAATTTTATAATAGTGAGTTTTTCATTATGATGGTTATTTATTGCAAGGTTATTAAAAAATAATGTAATACAATTATAATCACAAGTAGAATTACTATGTAAGTGCTAAGGGAATACAGTAGGAGATTAATTAGAAACTAGTAGTTCTAGGACTACTTCAAGGGTTTCTAATAGAGTCGGAGGAATATTCTGGTTCAGGAGAGGTAGGTCTTAAAGGAACTTTCTTCTGAAGTGGAAATGGTGGAAGGTTTTAGAATTGTCTGGATATTCATGGGCAAGGATAATACTGAAGTATGCAACGGTATGGTCCAGGTTAATTATTTCATGGAGCTTATTTAAAATCTTAGAATTATTTTGCAGTCTAATTTGAGGACCAGTGTAACATATATTGAAATCATTGTTTCAATTCTTTTATAACCTGGAAAATACTTTCAATACAAGATTTTTTGTTGTAAAATCTTGGAGAAGCAGGTGTCTGAGTTTTATTTATATTTTAGGAAATGTTTAACCACGTTAAAAAAATTTAGAGTGACAAATGAGATTTTACCTACACATTTTGTATTAATAAGTAAATCTTCATACAACTATGTCTGTAGTCATGAACTTTTGTAACAAATCTTAGTTTCTTCACCCACAAAATTGGCATAATAATGCCTTAGTCACAGGAATGGAGACAAAGAATAACATCATATCAAGTATAATACAAATAAAATTCTAATTCTTACTTTAACTTAGGACATTTCTGAGAATGTCCTAAGTAATTTTGAAACAAATTTGACTTGGCACCACCTCACATTATACCTAGCACACAGTGATCAAGTAAACATTTAGCATTTTGTAAACTGAACCAAATCTTCCACATCAATTTGCTTACTAAATCTTATGTATTTTTTTTCTCAAAATCTCCCCCCACTTCTATGTCCTTAAAGCTTCTGTTCCTGTTGAAGTCATCTACATTTCTCTTATCCTCAAAAATATCAACCCTGACCTTTTTACTTCCTTTAACTGCTTTAGGGTTTTTTTTTTCCTAGCTCAGAAAAGCTTTAAAAATGAGTAGTCTACACTTACTCCTTCTACTACCTTTAAAAAATGATTTTTTACACTTATTTTTATTTATGTGAGCAATATATGTACATATTTTCTCCTTCTCAGAGGTATTTTCAGTTTGTTGATTATCTTTACAGACCTTTTCTATGTATTTATATATATAAATAGAGAGCAGGAAATATTTCTTGTTGAGAAGGGGAAGATTTACGCACATGGCATCATGATCTGTAGATCATTCTGTAACTTGTTTTTGCCCTTAACAATATGTCCATGTGAGTATATGAGGTCTCTTCAGAAAGTACCCACCCAAGTACTCTGAAAAATAGAATTTATTGAAGATACAAGATACAAGAAATATTGTACATAGGACAATGATGCCTCAGCCCACTTTAAAGGAGGCACCTTGGGACCTTACACAGTTCTCCCAGTCACCATCTGCTGCCCCATTGTCCTGAATCTCATCAATGGTCTGAAATCTGTTCCCTTTCAAAGGTGATTTCAGTTTTGGGAAGAGCCAGAAGTTGCATGGCATCAAATCTGGTCTGTAGTGGGGCTGAGGCACCTGGGTGATTTCATGTTTCACCAAGAAACTGTGTGAGACATGATGTGTGAGCCAGGCGCATTGTTGTGAAGAAGCTGCTAATCACCTGTTGCCCCTAGCTGTGGCCTTCTGAATCATCCAAGCAGTTTCTATAGAGAAATGTTCAAGCTTAACACAAAATTTGATGCACATTTGTTGCCCTACTTGCTCAGTCATTTTGAATACAATGGTCACGAAGAATACATGCTCACTCAATAGGGTCTACTGCTCCCACTGACTAGCACAGTAAAGTTGTCATTGTTTACCCATGCGCATTCCAGTCTACACATTCCAGTCTACTTACACTCCTTGGCTGCCAGGTTACATCTATGTTGCAAAACTGTTCTCATTATATTAACAATCATTGGATGTTTTCTGGATAAACCTCATATACAGATCTACTGCATTCTTTTAAATCACCAAATACAAGTCCAAGGTATGGTTGTTATCAAAGGTCATTTAATAACTCTGTAGATGGACATTTAGACTGTTTTAAAACTTTTTTATTCCATAACATATGCTGCAGTGAACTCTCCTTCTGTATATGTTACATGAACATGTGCAGTTGTTTCTCTAGGCTGTATAAGTGGAACTGCTGTGTCATAAGGTATTCGCCTTTTAAACTTTAATAGATACTGTCAAATTTGTCCTATAAAAAATATGCATCAATTCATGCTCCTACCAATGTGAATGAAATTATCTGGTATTTGTGCATATTATACCACCTTTTATTCTTGCAAATCTGATGGATAAAAGTACATCATTGTTTCATTTTTCATTTCCCTAATTATTTGGTGAAGTTACATGATGCTCAGGGGGAAGGTACTAGTTCTTTATTTTTTTAATTTCCTCTCCCTCCAACAAATTTCCTCACCAAAATCAAAATTTTACCAGTTATTTTTCTCATTTATCATTTTAGCCAGCCAAGCCAGGGACTTGTTGTCAAAGATGCTAGTGATTGACCCAGCCAAGAGGATATCAGTGGACGATGCCTTGCAGCATCCATACATCAATGTCTGGTACGACCCTGCCGAAGTGGAGGCGGTAAGGCTATGGCTTCTTTTATTTTCCTTCCCCAAACAAACCATAGTAAATGGGTGCTCGGTAGTGAAAACAGAATTAGACCACTCAGAGGGACCTTGATGAAATTCCTAAGTCACAAAGTTATTACTTCCTCTCTATAGGTTATTTTCTTCTACTTAAGTTTTAAATGCAGTTCTTTTAAAGGATTTCCTATGAGAGGTGGTGATTTCGTCCAACAAAGCTTAGCTGCCCATAAAACTCTTCCATTTGTTTTTGTTAAATTATTAACTCCCCCTTTGTGTTTATGAGCCTCTCCTCATACAAATTAAGTACCAGAAACTATAATAGAGGATAAGTTACCTCCCCTATTTCCTTGATAATATGACTGCCATTAGTAAAATGTGGCACCAAAAATATTTTGGTTATAAAGCTTATGTCAGACCATAGGGGACTTTGTGAAACCTTGTATAAATTAGATGAGAAAGACTGGGTATTTCAATAAGACCATTATTTCAGGTTGATTCTAAAATGACTACTGCAGTAAGGCATCGCTCCATATATTTTAAATCCAGGCACAGTTTAAGAATCTCCTCAGAAGCATAACTCTTTCCTTTTTTTAAAAACTATTTTTAGCTATTTAATATCTTCTTTTCATTCACTTACATCTTAACCTGTTTTCGTTTCTCAGTGTGGAGTCTGGGTTGTGCAGCACAAATGGGATAGTGTTGCCTCATTGTTTTATAGGCCTTCTGATGGGAATGTCTTTTTGTTCCTCTTTTAAATGTTATTATCAGCAATGTTACCTTTTCCCCCATCATCAAAATCTTTAGAATGCTTGTGCTAAAGGATCTAATTTTTTTTTACATAATACCTTCAAATCACTTTATTTTATTTGGTTCTTAATCTTCTATTTGAAATACTCTCTTTGCTTATTTTCTAGTATCCTTCTCTGTACCCCAACTTATTCTTGCTTGAGCAAAGTGTGCTTTGTTTCAGCTTCGTTTCCTCTGCTTCACAGTGTGCTTGCCTATGTCAGAAATGCTAGATTCAAACTGACATAATTTTTACCCTTTCATTCTCCATGGAGAAATGAGATCTGATAGGTGGGAGAGAGGACTGGGAAGAATCAAATTTTATAGACGTAATATTAAAAAAGCTCCTTTTCATAGCAACCCCATCCTTAAGCATTCAAAAACATTAGAGTCAACAATTCAATGATGAATGGGTCTCCCAATTGTGGAAACAGGTGTATAGTCCTTGATGGCATCTTCTTAAGATCTGGTCTCTTCAGCAGTTTTACAGTGATGAGATTTCATTTTGCCTCAAATTTTTACTGATTTGATTTGATTTTCACAAAATAAAAGTCCTAAAATGAAATATTTCAATTGTAATTATAATGATCTTAAGACACACAAAAAAGTGTTGTGATAACTAAGAAAAGGATCTTTTCTAATCGCTCATTCTTGAGAAATATTTCCAAAGGTATTCTTGGGATAGAATGAAGTAATGAAATAAGCAAGATAAAGTGTAATGTATATGTGAAAATTAAGTATGATATTCAAGAAGATATTTTAGATTATGTTGAAAAAAATTTAGACAAATTATTTGAAATTGTTGCTCCTTATTTATTTTGATAGTTCAAATTGCATGGCACATTTTCCCCCTTACATCTAATGTAATGTGTATAATCTGTGTTTAATGTATATGGCCTAGAGTTTAAATGGTGTCATAAAGTCTGCATTTGTAATTCACTTGTAATTATGTTGCCTATAAAAGTGATGGTTGCTTAGAATCTATAACAGTATTTAATGAACGGTCTCAGTGAGCTTTTAAATTTATTTCAATGTTTTATGAAAAATTTATTTGAAGGATAAATGATGAAATTTAGGGTACTAAATTGGCTAGAACCTTTTTTCAACCATTTTAATATTGTCACATTGGGGCATGGATACAATACAAGACTTATGACTTGTAAGAGGAGGATCTTATTGAGCCTGAAAGTCAAGGAAAAAGGAACAGTTAACAATGGTTTTGAACTAGCTAGTATTTACCAACTTGACTAGGATCATTAGTTATACAAGGGTAAACATTTTACATCTGGAAATGTTGCAGTGAATAGGGTGAAATCCTGGCCATAAGGCAAGATTAGTTTATTACTCTATGAAAAGTATAACAGAGGTCACAAGTAAGGATGTTAGAAGCACTGATCACTATGCTTTCTGCAACATCCTTAGAATTAATCACATGTGAACATATTTTCATGTAAGATGACCTTCTTTACAGACACAAAGCTGTAATAGAATCAAATGGTCTACAATCCAAATAAATGGAAGTATGGAATAATCAAAATTTTCACAATTAAGAGTCATCAGAATATCCTAGTTTAAACAGCTTTTAAGTAACTGATGTTAGAGAGGGAGGGAAATTCAAAGATAAGAGAAAACTTAAATAAGTTTCATTGGAAGAAAACGAAGGCAAGTGGAGTTAGGGATAGAGGAGAAAGTGGAAAAGATGTGATGGCTTCAGGAAAAGTAGGAAGAAGAGTAGAGAAATGCTATGTGTACTAAGCTATTAATCATACCACAGGCTATCATCACATTTCCAAAAGAGCCAAAGTGCAGAATGAAAAGAGAATAGCATATGAATGTTGTCCTAAGTCTGAGAGAAAATTATTCATGTAATCTATGAAGTTGTAAAATTTAAAAATCAGGTGTTAAGGTTACTAGTGATCTATCTGTGTAACAGTACATGAAGATTTTAAAGTTATGACTGCTCTAATTTTAGCAAGTTTTTATTCAGATAATATTTAGAATAATAAAATCATGTGTCCCACATAGACCTCAAAGGTCACGTTTAACATCAATGCTGTTTCATGAAACAATTGAAAGACATTCAAACTTTCAGTATTCATCAAAAGGGCAAAGATGTCATACACACATGCGACATATTGAGTTGTATGCATCTTCATAGACATAAAAGATGGGTTATATTTAAGTTTCTCTTCTGCCACTTCCTACCTGGTCAAGTTTTTTAACCTTTCTGCCACTTAGTTTCAAGTTTCTTTTTTAAACAAAGAATAGGGAACAATCTTACTTACTGTGTAGTATTCTTCTGAGAATTTCAAGAATTAATGTTCATAAAGTGTTTAATATAGTATTTGGCAGCTAGTAAGTGTCATATAAATTAATATAAATTAATATGATTCTTATTTTTATTACTATCCCTATAATGACTTTTACATACAGAGCTTTACTAAGTTTTGATATTAGTAAAGGCAGATAGGTATTTGGTAAAAAAGACCAGCTGCACAAGAAACTGCAGAGATATTCTACAACATTAAAAATAATCACTGACAGCCCTGGCTGGTGGCACAGTGGATAAGGAGCCAACCTGTGAACCCAAAGGTCACTGGTTCAATTCCCCAGCCAGGTCACATAACCAGGTTGCAAGCCAGGTCTTGAGCCAGGTCCTTAGCTGGAGTCAGGCGAAAGGCTGACATACATTGATGGCTCTCTTCCTCTCTGCCTCTCTCCCTCCCCTTCTCTCTGAAAATAATAAATAAAATCTTTTTAAAAATCACTGAAAAATGGTCCAGTTCCTACAAGATTTTAAAATGTTTCCTTTTCCTTCTCCTCCCCCTCCTCCTTTTTCTTCTTCCTTTTTTCCTGATGTGTACCTACCCCTACCTTCCAAGTGCAGGGGAATCCTGTGCTATTAGTTTAAATAAAAATAAAGACAAATGCTATAGTTCATAATTCCTCATTGTAACTATCATTATGAAACTAGGGGATATTTAGAGCTATTTGTGGGAATCAATTTGTAACTCTGTTGGAGGGAAAGATGGAAATAGTGAGGATTAGTTGCCGTGCTTCTTATAAGATTCTTGAGTTTAGAGACTCTCATGTTAGAGGTTGGCCTTCACCCTGCAACCTCTGAGAGCAGAGGTATAGAGAGGTATAAGTATTTTCACAGGCTAAGGAGTAACTGCTTAATTAAGGCTCAAGGCATATTAAAAAGAAAAATTAATAACATTAAATGTGATCATTTTTTTGAAAAGTTTTATTTCTCTCAGACTCCAGAACACCCTGAGAAAGTGCCTAAGTGCAGAAACCTTACTAATCTTCCCTGTGGTTGGTCTGCATTGCTCCGGGACAGGGGGAGGGGAGAGAAGAGAGGGGGATGGGGGAGGAAGGGGAGGGAAAGATGTGCTCAGCTACCAAACCATAGGCATCAAAACTCCAAAGAACATCATAAGGAAGCCAATTAAAACTTACAGAGCCAGAGAAGGTCCTTCCTTTATTCCTGAATTCATGACAAAACGGAAGGGTCACGACCTGATGCTGGAACCATCGTCTAAGAGAGATTGGGGCAGGAATCAGGCTCACAGCCAGCAGCGAGTGCTCAGTCAGACCCATGGTTGTGCTGAGGCCTTTGTCTCAGTGGGGCCCAGAGACAGTCCTAAATGGTTTAAACACTACTCTGGAATCTGGGTAGGGGAGCAGGTTGAACCCATCAGGCAGCTGGTTTCTCAGATTCTGTCCTCCAGTGGGTGTGCCCTGGCTACTTGAAAACTTGGGAGGGCTGGCAAACAGCATAGGTCCTTTTCTGTGCAGCCAAGTCAAAGTTAGAGGAGAGAAACTAGAAGAGAGCATGGAACATGGGGCTGCAGCTGAGGAACAGACTGAGAAGAGAAGCTGGGCGTGTTTGCATCTGGAACAGAAATACATGTACCATTCTTATAGAGACAGAAGGGAACACTGTGACTACTCTAAATCTAACCAGTTTGGGTGGAGTTTGAATAGGGAAGCAAGGCCAAAGCTGCACTTGTTTATAATTTCTTACCTAATTCAAGATTAATTTGGGAATTGGGATAGGGCTGGATGGGAATATCAGCTGCCTATACAGATCCTGAGTTAAACAACCTGATCATCAGATTCCTGGTGAGAGCATACCCTGAGAAACGGAGCAACACTTACATGTATTAGTGCTGAAGTTCAATTAAAATAAGCACTCAGAAAATGTAAACAAAGAATACTTAGTAATGTTACATAGTTACTGTTTGTTTATAGCATAAGGTAATATGAATTATTTACTATTCCAGTACTCTAGGGATTCTGGTTTTTTGTTTTTTTTTTTGTGCCTACAATGAAAGAATTTATATGAGCAAGTTACTCTATTATATTAAGATATTTTATTGCAGAGCCACCATAGATTTTATGCCCATTGAGCAGAGTTACAGTCAGACATTACTCTAGCCTTCTTGTCTGCCATTGTGTCTTATTGGTCATTACCAAAGAGAACACATAGAAAGGATGGGCAACTATGCAGGGAATACATTCTTTTCAATATTCTTGTTACATAGATATGTAAATTTTATGTTGCGTATATCTGGAAAACTTCCCAAGATAAACCTTAAATGAGAGCTTAGAGATCAGTATAGAATAGCTTTGTGCAGCATTCAGCAAATATCCACATTCAGAATATCAGCTTTACTATTGTGAGCAGCTACAGGTGTCTGACACTGGAAATTATGATGAGGAGAGTACAGTAAGGCTGGACATGGGATCAGAAAGCATTGAGAAGAGAATCAGACCCTGTGGTCAAAGTAATACAGGTTCCAGAGCTTGGTCTGAGCCATCCCAAGTAAGAGCTGATACAGATACTTGGACAATTCAGATAAGGCAGGCAGTTAGGGCTAAATCCAAAGAGACATTTGGTCTAAAGTTAAGAGATCTGAGCAGACATCACACCACACCAATGTGGCAAAAGTAAGGATATAATTTGCACCAGTTGAGAGCCATCACAAACCCTAGAGCAAAGAGGTGGTTTGTAGGAGCCCAGGTGTGTGTAGTGAGGGCCTATCCAGCGGGGGCTGGGGTTGTGGACACCCAAGAGATACAGTGGCTCCTAAAAAGAGCAGTGGGGGTCCACACCCTGGCTTCTCCTCACTCCCCCATCTATCTCCTAGTGGTATCTTTCTCATGGTGGCTGATACTAGCCCTCAGCCAACTGATAAGTGAACCTGGAAAGGCACGTGCAGGGATATCTTTTGAGATACAGAGCAGATAAAGGAAGCGTAAGGACTGCATCTGTGGGCAAATGGGCCCAGGGCTGGCAAACACCTATTCATTATTTCCTCATTTGCATCTTTGAAATCCCCAGCTAAGTAAGTGTTAGCCACACTTAATCCGATTTTGGAAGTTGGAAGAGGTTCTCAGGGGCCTCCCTAGTAAAAGTGTGGTAAACAGTAACCCCTATAATCCCTAATAATGGTCTCATTTCCTTATGTATCTTGTGATTTCCTGCCAAGAAATCATAAGCACTATAGCAATATGAGGGTCTCGGCATAAAAGTATTTCCCATTGGGCCTTCAATTGCATGTGTGTACTTCCTTCCTTTTATATGTTGATGCTACCTTTTCAGTTGTTTGTTCTGGGGCTGAGCCAGTGCTGGACCACCTGTGCATGGGGCGATGGGGAGCCAACTCGGCCATCTGTTTCCTTTAGGTCTCTTTAATTGTACTCTTCTGCTGTCAAGTAGGTAAAAATAAACTAAAAAAGAATTCTATCTTTCCTTCTTCTTACTCACCCCTTTATTTCCTTCTTCTGTGTCTTTCCTTCTCTTTTGAGCCTTTTACCTTTTTTACCCAGCTCCCTATTGCATAGGCTTTGATTATTTCTTAGCAGCTTAGCATTTATTCATTTATTCTGTAAGCAAACTGTGTGCCCCACACTGACCTAGGTGCTGGTGATCCAGCAGTGAACTTAACAAAAAAACAGAGTACTTGCTTTCATTGATCTTGGTGGGTTTTTATTCACTCAATAGCTGTGGAAATATTTATTGATTAGGAATCTTATAACTTATCATCTTGGGATATAAATTTCTCCAAATGTGGGTAATCTGTCTTATTTGATGATTTCATTTGTTTAGTATTTAATTTTCTGACTGTAAGAAGAAGCTCTAATAACTTGTCCTTTAGGTGTTTATTAGTTGTAACTAAATTGCAGTAACTACCTTCTAATCTTTAACCAGATGTGCATCAGTTGCTTTGAATGAACAAATTATGATTACCTATCTCTAGCTATGATTAAAAAACAAACTGTTTGGCTTTAAATATAAATTAATGTATCCTGGCCAGCTTTTAGCAGATGAAATGCATAGATTATTATTAAATAATCAAAGAATCTCAAAGGTGGCATACTATGTAATGGAGAGACTTCATTTATAGTTTAAATATTCATCTATGAATATGTTGACAATTTGGGGCCTTTAAACAAAATTCACGTGGTTGGAGATGATGGTGGGGAATTAACTATTTTCATTCTCTAATTCGCCTGAATACATTCTTAAAGTAAAATTAATATTATTGATTATGAATATTGTGTGTTAACCTGCTCTATTAAACCTACTTTGTGAATGAGTTTTTGTTTGGCGTATTTTCATTTCTGTTAACTTAGCCAGTTATCTTCTGCTGAATTCTCTGGAGTCCCTAAGTTCCTAAAACAATGTGCTATGTGGTAGGGATGGGCTTATAAATAGGTCTAATTAACTATGTATTAACTACATCTGTAACTTTAGGAATAAGAAAATACGAATTTGACATTCTAATATTGAAACAGTTTTGTCAATAGTTGTCTACTTTTTGGCAATAAACCACTGAATAAATTATGTACATGCTTACTTCAAATATTTTATAATCTGGTAAGTCTAAGTTTGTGTTGTGTTAAACATGAAGTACCTAGGAGAGATGAATTGAATGAGGTATAAATTCATACAGCTGTCTGTATAGGCTCGGACCCTCCTATACAAAATACAAAAAAGGGATTAAACTTTTTGTAATTGACATTTTCCTTAAGTGAGGAATAGCAAAAGGTTAGATCATGTCCTTAGTACAACTTCTGAATAATCAATCTGAAATTCAGAAATTTTTGTTTTCTGATTTCCCCCCACAAAACACAGATGCATGCTTAAAACAGTTTATATATGTTTTTTTTTTGTTTGCCTTTATGTGCTGGAGAAGAAAGCTGGATATGAAGTTTGTTATGTAAACTTTAATAGTGACTTTCAAACTGTAGAAAAGTCCTTGTAAATATTTAAATAAACATAACTTGCAACATTTGAGTTATTTAAGGATTTTTTGTAGTAATCTGAAATTTTTCATTGAGGAAGAAAAACACTATTTAATCAAAATAATAAGAAACTAGTTTCTTTTAACATTTAACCAATAAAAAGCCTCCATTGCTTTTCAGTAAAAGAAAAAAAAACACTGCATGGTGCTATGTCTCTGAGGATGAACTGAATTTTACTAGTGATCTTAGTACCAGTTTGCTTCTTCATGTATATACTGTTATAACCACTCTCAGTATGTAAAGAACAAAACTACTGTATTTTTTACATCCTTTCAGAGATTTTTTTTTTGCCTTGAACTTAAATTTGGAAAACTTACAAAGAAGGTTTTTCATATTTCTAACTACATGTATCATGATATGTGATAAAGCATGTCAGTTGCATTTTCTCAGAAAAGTCCTACGTAGAGCTTTTATAAAGGGAAATACCCTTAACAAGACTTCTCAGTTTCTAGCATTTTAGCAAATCAATAAAAATATTAAATATTTCTACATGTAGGGCAAACTACCCCATTACAGAGTGAGGAAAAGGACGATTAACTATAATACTTGAAACTTTTAATGTTAGTGATTTCATTCCACAGTATGTTATAACATCCACTATGTGCCTTAAATTAGACAGTTACCATAAATATTTCCCAAGTGCCCGTCACCAGTCTGGTGCATAATATGTGTGCAGGTCATGAGTGGCCTTTTGCTGTCAGGAGCTGAGAACATGACGAGGTTACTAAGAGCTGCTGGAAATGAAGCATCATTAGTCTCCTCTCCGGTCTAAAATTGCCATTATTTAAATTCCATTTTTTGTAAGACTAACTGTTGCTACGAATTCTTTTAAATATGACTTTTTCCTACTGACATAGAGTTAATCAGCTGGCTGAATCCCTTGCTCAGCTGTTGCCTCCATCTGTCCTGCCACAAGGACTCCCTCTTTGAGTCTTATGCTTTCTTATTATTGCAGCATGCCTCCCGCTGTGAAAAAGCAAGTGTGACACCCTGGCAGGCTTAACCTGAGAAATAGTTTAGAGCCATTTATCTGTCGTGGAAGAGCCTTTTAGTGTGGAGCTGAACTCTAAGTAGGTTTGTTATATTCAGAATATGTATAAATTTAGAAATATGTAAGAAGGCACATGACCTATAACGGATATGAATTTTATGCACCCTAATTACGTGTTTAATTATAGAAAGAGCAATTCATATTTCCTGGTTCTCATTTGCTTGGTGAAAGTCAAATGAATATCTCTAATTCCTAATATCTGCCGCTTGTGGAATTCTAAATTTCCATCTGTTCATGCTGATGTAGTCTTTCAGCAGCAAAATGTGAGCAATTTACTAATTGCCTTCCAGAAAAAAATGTAACTTAACATTACATTTCTCATGCCCAGTGCCTCGGCTGTCAAAGTAAAGATTCTTTTTGAATCACATTGGGATTGTTTTGCTGCCATGTAGCACGTTGGTGGGAATTTGTTAAAATATTTGTTGTACATAGAGTTAGCTACCTGCTGTTAGTGCCTCCCTTCCCTACATGACATAAGAAGAACGTGTACTTTACTTACACTATTTATAATTTTAGCAAATTATTCTGCTGGGAAAAAAACACGTTTTGATTTCAAATCATTGGTATATTCAGAATTCATTGAACATTAAAAGTTCTTGAATATCTAAGCTGGGCCAGTTGAATAGTTCATTTTCAGGAGATGACGGTCTTGCTGACTGATAGGATCTGTGTTCAGGTTTTTCTTTTCATGTCTTCTTGAGCCCTTCAGAGAGTGACTACTGTTAATCTCTTGAATAACCTACTGAAGAACAAGTCTTTTAAAAAGGTACAGAGGGAAAAAATATATTTTTCTAGAACATTGCACATCTGGTGCTCTTTAAAAGGCTGTTTTAAGATCCTGTCAGATTCTTCCAAATCTATGAATTTTTTCTCTTCTTTCCTAGTTGACCTCTTAGGTATTGTGTGATCCACTTACTTAATGCAACAAAATAGGAATTTATGAGAATATATTTTATTTTCTTAGTATTTTCATCCTGGGAAGAAAAAGATTATCTAATTGTGATATCTATCTAGGATGCCACAAAGTAGTGTAATCTACATACTATGAAAAAAACAAAAACAAAACAAATGATGCTTTCATCTTTTAGGGCTGCTCCTAAGAGATAAGCAAAGAAGTCAGTGTTGGAACTTGTATAGTGTCTGCCAATGAAAAATTACCACATTTTATATTAAGAGAAATAATACAAAGAGGGAGGAGAAGAGAATAGAAGTATGTCAGAAGAATCTCTGTTATCTCGTTTAACCTTGAGAGAAAAAGAGATCATAAAAACGGCTAATCTCTAAGAAACAATTTATTTAGTAATTTGCATTCCTGCCTTGTTTACCTATCTGCATTGCTGTAAAATAATCAAACAATACTGTTCCCTTTTTACAATTTTTGTCTGTCATGAAAGAATTGCCTCTAAACTATTATGTGTATAATTTCAAGGATGGCTCTAAGCCACTCCCACCTATCCTATCATTATGAGTGTTCTCAATATAGAGCCTTTGTTGACAAAGAAACTGATTAGGCTCTGCAGAGGTGGTGATGTTTTTTTTGTTTGTTTTTTTGTTTTTTGTTTTTTGCATGTGTTAGTTATGCATAAACTTTGTAACTTCAAGGTCATCCTCTTTCTATTCTCAACAGTAACATTTATGTGGTAGGTAGGCCTGTTTATGTTTCTGAATCTGCTGTGGTTTGCTACTTAAAATGTATTTCTTTGCTCCCTCTACCAGATTCAATGAGGTTAAGTTGCATAATAGATTTTTAATAGTATATTTTTCTTTTTTTTTAAATTCCAAAATATACAGGTGACTATTCTACCTGATTCAATGTAAAAAAATGGTTATTGCATCCACATGCTGTGCTGAGCACTGTACCAGAGTAGATTCACGAGCGAAGGAGGCATTTCCCTGCCCTTCAGAGCCCACAAGGCCTCACTGAGCTCTCTTATCCTGGGACTCATTAACCCCTAGAGGAGCCTTGGATGGGCCCCGAGGGCTGTGAAAAACATCCTGAAATGATGTGCCTATAGTTAGTTATGTATGCACAGCTTACTCCATATACTTTTATCTACAAATTTAATTCTCAATGCTTTGAAAAGCACTCTTCTGGTAGAAAAGGTTTTGGATGATGGGGCTATAACAATATGGATCATTTACTGTTAGAGTTGACTATTACTTATAGACATAACCCATAGACTTAATGCACTTCTTAGAAAATATCAACTTATCTCCTTCAGGTAATTTTAAAAACATATTTTATTTAATTTTTAGAGAGAGGGGGAGGGAGAAAGAAAAGAAGAGTAATATCAATGTGGGTTGCCTCTCATGCACCCCCAACTGGGGACCTACCCTGAAACCCAGGTATGTGCCCTGACTTGGAATCGAACCAGTGACCTTTCGGTTCACAGGCCGATGCTCAGTCCACTGAGCTGCACCAGCCCAGGCTGAGGTAATTTTTTGTTTGTATGAAAATACCCTTGCATCAGTAAAAGTCCCACCTTTTTAAAGAAAAATTATGTAGGGGGAAGTAACATAAATATAAAGCACTATACTTTCTATTTTCATTACTGTAACATTTAACATTTATTGAAAGTATAAAGAAGTTTCCTATGGTCCTCTGCAAGTTAAAAAAAAAAAAAATTTTTTTAAGGAACAGAAATTACCAGCTAATGTCCACTTTTCACATAGCAAGTTCTTTTCTTCTTTGATGCTTTTGAGAGTTCATTTGGCAGATTGGTTTATAGCTTTATGGAGGATTGTTGTACAATGAATAACAGTTTATGCAAATAACTGGTCCAATTTTGCTCAAACCTTGTTTCCACTTTGTTTCTCCTGACTAAGGACTTCTTTTGTGCTATCCATTTTTCTCTGCCATGTCTGTTTCCAAAGATTTTTGGTTATGCATCTATTTCCTAAGAAGGTGGTTATGTTGTATAGGCAACATAAAAGTTAAACAAACAAACAAATGAACAGCAAAAACACATAAAAGCCTTAAATTTCTTTACTGTGAGGAGGAAATCATAGGTTAAATTAATCAACCATCTGTTTCACAAATCATGCTTAGAGTCAGTGATGCTCTCAAAGTCAGGGAGCAAATTGAGAAGTTTCACATTCTGGGAGAGAGGGAAAAATTGAAAAATATAATCCTTAACGATGCTGAAAATGAATATGTATGGTTATGTGGAAACAGTCAGTTATTAAACCTATGTGATGTTTGTTTGTTTATTTATTTATAGCCCAAATGAAAACTATAGAGATGAAGTCAACATGCCATCAGGATTGTATTAAAACCAAAAGTCTATAGACTGGAAGTTTGAAGAATCACTAAAAGGATAGGCAGGACACATTCTTAAATGTTAAATCATGGTAACCTTCCCTTTCTGGGAAAAGACTGAATCTGAACATTTTCTTCTCAAGTGTGGAACCACTGCTAAGTGCCCTAAGGCACCGGCTATACATGAGGGGAAGGTAGAATGGACTCTTCCAATGGTGAGACAGAATATTGAAAAGGTTACACTCCCTTTTTATGTCTATTAAAAGTTTACAGTCTCTCACAGAGTGTATGCCATAATAAAATTATGTTCCTTTCTAGTGGCAAGAAGTCATAGAATGATGAAAAAACATTTCTGTAACTTGATACAGGTTTAATATGAGGCACATAGGGTCATATGTGTAATATTGGTACATGATACCTTGTAAAAATGAAAGTTATTATTTGTGGAAAATACTTTTAATTGCTAATCAAAAGAACTCCCTCCCAAATTTCCAATTTCAGGGAGAATCTGATTTCCATTTTCATGTGCTTTGGGAGAACTGTGCCCCTCTCATGTTCCTTTGAAAGAAGTGGGGCATCTTTTCTGAAGATACCTGAGATGTTTGTTATCCTGCATTAAATTCAGCAGAAAGCACTTTTGATAACTTTTTTTAATGGCATGTGCAGGGGAATGCTCTTTTCATCATATAGCAATTTGTCACCATTTATATTTCAGAAGCAAACTTGTACGTGTTCCCTACTCCATTGCTTTATGACTCCTGAGAAGTTTATTCCCAACCAGAATTCTTATTCTTACATATACATTCACAGAGAACCTTAAAGTCATGAACAGATCACTCCACAAATAGAAGGCTTAGCAACCTGAGTTAGAAATGTGGCTTGTGATGAGTTCATTTCTAATACTGTGGCATATAATCTAATAGCATCTTTAAACCAAGGGATTCCAGGCAGGGAAAGAAGACAAAAAGCTGTGCAGAGTGGGGAGACCAAGATTATGAGTCAGAGAAATTGTAGAGCACAGTGGGAACTACTCAGGGTCTACAGCTAGAAACTCAGACTCAACACCTCATCCTACCCTGGGAAGATCCACTTTGGTTATTCTCTAAATTTTTTATTGAGTTTTAATTATACATGGCTATTGAAGGTTTAATATCTGGGCTCTCTATTCTGTTCCATTGATCCATGTGTCTATTCTTATGCCAGTACTAGGCTGTTTTGCTTATACCGGCCTTGTAGTATAGTTTAATAATGGATATTTTGATCTCCCCCTATTTTGTTCTCTCTTAGGATTGCTGAGGCTGTTTAGGGTCTTCTTTCATTCCATATGAATTTTTGGAATATTTATTCTAGATCTGTGAAGTATGTCGTTGGTATTTTAATAGGGATTGTGTTGAATCTATAGATTACTTTGGGTAGCATAACATTTTAATGATGCTAATTATTCCAATCCATGAACACAGTGTATGCTTCCACTTATTTGTGTCTTCCTCAATTTCTGTCTTTGGTCTCCTATAGCTTTCCAAGTATAGTAAATGGGATTTTTTTCTTAGTTTCTCTTTCTGATAATTCATTGTTGGTATATAAGAATGCCATCTATTTCTGAATATTGTCTTTGTATCTTGCTACTTAGCCAAACTCATTTATTAGGTAGGGTAGATTTTGGTAGAGATTATAGGGTTTTCTAGGTATGCTATTATGTCATTTGTTAATAATGACAGTTTTACTTCCTTCTTTCCAGTTTGGATACCTTTTCTTTTTTCTTTTCTAATTGTTGTGGCTACAACTTCCAGTTACTATGTTGAATGAGAGTGAAAGTGGGCACCCTTGTCTTATTACTGGTCTTAAGGGGAAAGCTTTTAGTTTTTGTCCATTGAGTATGATGGCTACAGGTTTCTCATATATGTCCTTTATTATGTCGATGAATGCTCCCTCTATTTCCATTGTGCTTGGTGTTTATCATAAATGGGTACTGAATTTTATCAAGTGCTTTTTCAGTATCTATTGATATGATCATGTGGTATTTGTCTTTCATTTTATTTATGTGATTTATAATGTATATTGATTTGTGCATCTTATACCATCCTTATATCCCTGGGATAAATGCCACTTGATCATAGTGTGTGATCTGTTTAATGTATTTATGTTGAGATATGGTCCCTCTATTTGCATTTAACTGAGTGTTTTTATTATAAATGGTTGCTGTACTTTATCAAGTGCTTTTTCAGCATCTATTGATGTGATCATATGATTTTTTTCTTTCATTTTTTGATGTGGTGTATTATATTTATTGACTTGCGAATGTTGTACAATCCTTGCATCCCTGGGATGAAACCCACTTGATCATGGTGTATGATCTTTTTTAATGTATTGCTGGATCCAGTTGGCCAATATTTTGTTGAGAATCTTAGCATCTATGTTCATCAGAGATATTGGCCTATAGTTTTCTTCCTTAGTTGTACCTTGACATGGTTTTGGGATTAGAATAATATTGGCCCCATAAAAAGAACTGGGGACTCTTCCCTCTTCAATTTTTTTGGAAAAGGTTGAAAAGGATTAGCAGAACTTTTTACCTGTTTGAAAATATCATTAATCTAACACTTTTATGTCATGTCCTAAGATTTTTCAGAGATATCAGTGCTAGGAGAGGAGAAAAATTGTAATTTTTAAAATTGTATGTTTTTAAACTAATAAGGATATTTTTTTAATTGAAAAATACTAAGTTTTAAGTTAAAATCCACTTGTATTCCAATAATGGTAATTGATTGTAGGTGTCACTTTTCTTTAATAAATTTTCTAATTTTGTAACTGTTTCTATATTCACTGTGCATTCCCATCCTAGGGCTACTCATTTATACTAATTAGATCAGTATGCTTTTCTCTGGTTAATATCTCTAGGATGTATTGTCATTGAGTCAGGTTACTGATATAGGAGTGTTGAAATATTTGTCCCCCTGTTCATTTTACTTCTGTGTTGTAATTGGAGGGCAGAAGACATGTGGCCTTAATGGACTGACTCAGCAATATTTTTAAAAATATTTTATTTAATTATTTTAGAGAAAGGGGAAGGGAAGGAGAGAAACATTAATGTGTGGTTGTCTCCTGTGTGCCCCCAGCTGGGGACCTGGCCTGCAACCCAGGCATGTGCCCTGACTGGAAATTGAACCAGAGACCCTCTGGTTTGCAAGCCAACAATCAATCCACTGAGTTACACCAGCCATGGCTGACTCAGCAATGTTTGTGTTGGTTTTTCACTCAAAATATTTTTTAGCCCCTGTATAGCTAAACATTTTTGTACCATAAATTATCATTGAGGCTAATGTGGCCCTTTGCCTATATAAAGTCTTGCACTAAAAGCTGTTACTTCTCAAAATTTTAAGTTAACAAATTTTCTTTAGAACCTTCTACATGCCATTAGCATATCACATATTATGTTGAATTAATCAATTTTAATGTTTATCTCCCCCAAGTTTACTGCTCTAAAGTTCCTTGGGAGCAAAAGTTCAGCTTTGCCTACTAAGAGGCTGATACATATTGTATTGTCAACACATGCCATTTGAATTTAATTGAACTGTACTATTCTGAGCACTTCTCTAGTGTTTTTAAAACCCCTTTTCTTTTCCAATCTTATTTAAGCCCCAGAAATACCCTCGAAAATGACGATTGTCTCCAACTAATGTTACTGACCTTACCATTTAAATATATTTTTATTCTAAGTATTCCACACAAACACTATCTCTATCTGGACCATGTAGTAGCCTCTCTTTTGTCTCTCAGCTCCATTCTCCAGAGAGCCAAGAGCTTTCCTTTTAAAGTGTAAAACAGGGAACATAATTCATCAGGTAATACTCTCCAATGGCTTTTGATTCTAAAACTATTCATCATGGCTCACAAGTCTCTGTTCAGTGTTGTTCCAAATTTTATTACAATCCATAGTAAAAAAAAATGTGTTTTATATTGTGACCCAGCATACACACATACACACTCATTTACACATACACAGATACTCATTCACACACACACACACACACACACACACGCACTCTAAGGAGAACCTTCATACTGATATATTCTATCTCAGCCTACTCTTTTTGGTTACATAAAAAGTGTTAGTAATGGCCTATCAATTTGTTTCAGGACTGCACTTATGCTTGACTTGACCTGGCCCCTGCCTATTTGTCTGATTTCAATTTCTGTGTTCCCCCTTTCCACTTGGCTGCCATGTACTGGTTTCCTTGTTGTTTCCACTTGGCTGCCATGTACTGGTTTCCTAACCGAGCTGAGCAAGCTCTCTGTCAGGGTCTTTGCATTACAATTTCTTCAACCTGGAACAGTTTTGCTGTGAGTATTCGTATGGTTCTCTCCATTACTTCATTCAAATATTTGCTTCATGTATTATCTTCTCAAAGAAGCCTTGTGAATGCCTATTATGTACTATGTATAGTGTTAGACTATGGTGAACAAAGATAAAAACTTCATTCTCAACATTTGTCCCCATAGTTTATTGAGTATAAAGCAAGTACATTTTGAGAGATAAGAGCCAAAATGCCAAAGCTTATTGAAGCACACAGAAAAAAACTCAATTCAGTAATGTGAGTTAGAGAAGGCTCCTTGGAGGGGCTAATATCTAAGTAGAAACATTGAGGATAAAGCAGAAAAAATCCAAGTGAAGAAAGACAGATAGAAGAACAGGTGGTGTAAAAATCCTATTGTCAAGAGAGGGTTGGAAGAACTGCTAATGTTTGAGAGTGACTCAGTGGAGAAGAGTGAGACATGATTTGTTCTAATAAACAGGTAAGGAAAGAGCCTCTAAGCATTGTGATGAAGTACACAGTCTATTGTAAAGGTGAAGAGAAGCCATTCAAAAGTAGCAAGCAGAAGAATAGCATTATCAGATTTGAACTTCTGAAAGGACACTCTGTCTGCAAAATGGGGCTGGACTAGAAAAAAAGGAAGGTAGAAGATAGGGGATAAATCTGCAGCAACAAATGTCACAACTGATCTTGGCCTGTGGGTAGACATAGGCAGAAGATTAAAGAGATGTTCAGAAGCTAACAGTCAATATCACTTATAAATGATTAGATTTTGGGTTTAGGATAATAGAATTCAAGGATGACTTATAGCATATGGTAGTTAGTTAAATAAATGAATGAAAAAATGATTTAAGACTTGGACACTGAGAGATTGGTAGTACAATTACTCAGCCTTTTTGATTAAAGAACCATAGAAAAATAATTTCCAAGTAACAGTAGATAGATTTTGCATTTTCAAGCCTCTGTTAAATTTTCTGATGGTATAAAGCTAATAAATTTGTGACCTAACATCTGAGAAAGCTACAGAACAAAATGTAAAATAGGGAAATCTTGACAAGTCACTAAAACATTATTTAATTAAATTTTCTAATTACACACTGTCCACATTATAAGTAAAATTTGCAGTACTAGCTTCCAAAGGTTTCTCTGGACAATTAGTGCTATGAGATCTCCAAACAACATTAGTGCTTTTGATATACAGTAAATTACAAAACAATGCTTTGTGCATTGCAGATGCTCTAGAGGGGGGTTTGTTGAACTACTTGAAGTACTATTTGTTATGCATTTGGACTTAGCTTCTTCTTAAATAAAGCAGTACACAAAATCCTTCCAGATAATTAAGAATCACTGCAAATGAAGTGACTTGCCCTTTGTCTTGCTAGTGTCAGAGTCAAGGGTGCTTTGTGTCCTGTGCCCTCTCTATTGGTCCTACCAGGATCTGTGGCTCATTCAAAAGGCTCAGAGATTCTCCTAGATCACATTGACCAAAGCCTGAATTTTACTATAGGAACAAATTTATTATGATTCATAGATTTCTCTGTTTCTATTCTTTAGAACCATAGCACATAATGATTTTGGTCCATGCATCATTTTATTCTGTCAAAAAAATAGATATCTTTGAACAATGTTAGAAAATAAGTTTCTTTCTCTAGGATATTTTCTCTCATATCTATATAAATAAAACATATTTGGGCAAATCACAAAACTTGCTTCGATTTGGTATAAATAAGTGGTGACAGGTCTTTTTTAATTAGATGTATTGGGGTGACATTGGCTAATAAAATTATATAGGATTCAGGTGTACAAGTCTATAATGCATCATCTCTATGTTATATTGGGTGTTCACCACTCCAATGTCAACTCTCCTTCCTTCACCATTTATCCCCCATAATGGTTGCCTGTTAAAATTACCTGATGTTCAGATCTCACTACAGATGAAATATATCAAAATCTCTGGGGGTGAAATTCAGTTATCAGTACTTTGAAATAATTTTTAAATGAAATTTATTGGTGTGACACTGGTTAATAGGATCATATAAGTTTTAAGCATACATTTCTATGATGCAAGACCTGTGTATTGCACTGTGTGCCCACCATCCAAAGTCAAACCATCTTCCATCACCACATACTGTATTAGGCTTCTCCACTTCCCACAACCTATCTACTTCCCCTGCTTTTGGTAACAACCACACTGCTGTCATCAGCATTTTTAAAGCTCCTAGACCATAGATGGCAAACACAAGGCCTGCGGGCCCAACCTAGCCCTCCATCTTGTTTTATTCAGCCTGGCACCTTCAGTCCAGCACTTGTTCCTACCATCTTGCTTAACTGTTATACAGTCCTAAAATTACATTTGGCCCTTTGAAGGCAATAGCGAGGCTGATGTGGCCCCTGATGAAAATGAGTTTGACACCCCTGTCCTAGATGATTTCATTGTGCAACCATATTGAGAACCCCTGGATGAGAGCAATTAGATGAAACTGATGAACTCAAGTACCTTTTACTCAGTAATGTTTGCTTTTTTTCAACCACAAGGTGGGAGCATCACAACAAAGTGCAGGAACATACTGACTTCTATAGAGTGGACATGGAAATTTGTGTCTGTAATACTAATTAAAAGCATTTTGAGTGCTCCCCCAGCTAAAGACACATTGGAATTTCTTTTTCCTATTGTTCTCTGTTGCTTTGTTTAAGAAATGTTTTAGATATATTTATTTCCACTGCTTAAATGAGCAGGAACTATATTATACGCTATATATAGAACAAGGCAAAAAACATGGACTATGTATTCAGATAGATTTGGGTTTAAATACTGCCTCTTTCACTTACCAGTAGCAAACTTAATATCTGTACTTCAGTTGTATGTGTAGAAGAGGGTTGTTATAAGGACTAAATGAAATAACATATGTAAACCAACTTTGTATGGATGATACTAGGGTGATGAAGATGTTGAGGAGGAAAGTGGTAATGCTGTGATCAAGCTACTATACAAAGTCCAGGAAAGCCCAGGGCATAGTACCATTTCATATACGGTCTTTCTTTGTGCATGTGGATCTCCTTTTTCCCTGTGTAGTCTTCTCTGCCAGTTTACATGGGTGCTTATACAAAGAAACATGCTCTAGCTGCCTTCACTTTAAGAACAAATGATTAGTAAATTATTTACCATGCCTTTTGCAATAGAAGATGCCATTTGCAAAGGAAATACCTTCCACCTTTATAGTCCAATTTCTGTAACAATTAGGCTTTTTTTACTCACAATTACTCTAGTTTAATTCTCAAAACTTGAAATTGCTTTCTCTAAGATCACCAGTTCCCTCTTAGGTGCCAAGTCTGAAGAAATGGGCATCTCGTGCCTCTTTGCCAGTTGAATGGGTTGACATCTTCCTTCCTGACACGTTTCCCTGGATTGCTGTAGTGACAACACTCCTATACTGCACTGCTGAGTTGTTTTCTTTTCCCTTCCAGCCCTCATTTCTTTTCCCTTAGGGAATCTTTGAGTGCAGCTTTAATTTTAATGACCACAAATGATACTCAGATCAATATGTTGTCCTGCTTAGCTGTCCTGAGCACCAGGTCTATGAATCTAAGAATCACTGGCATTTAATTTGGTGTCTCAAAATTAACATGTTGAATATTGAATTGGAAATATCTCTTATTCACACAAAACCTGCTCATTCTCCTCTCTCACGTTGTACCTTTCAATCCAGAGATTGACTTTCTACCCAAATGACTAAGCCAAATCCTTAGAAGTAATCTAGACCCCTTCCTTAGCCTTTGTCTTACCCAACTTACCAAGGCTTATCAATTCTTTACCACTACCACCCACAAAATCTTTCTCAAAGGAGTTATTCAGTCTCATAATTCTTTATTTCTTAGCTCACACTTACTCTTTAACATAGCCCAGTCTGAATTTTGTACCAAAACAATTCTTGTTAAGGCCATTAACTCTGCTGTGCCATTCATGTGTCCCCAGCCATTCTTCTTCCCTTCTTTAGGGGAGACTCTGGGAGTACTTCAAATGGTTACTGGTACTTGACTCCCCTCCTCAGCCCTGCTTGGGGGCCTAGGGCCAGACAATTAGGAAAGGAGAATTAATGAGATTAGTTTACAGAGATAAATTTTATTAACCTTCTATCCCTCATTGTGGAGTACTTTTAACGTTTAAAAGTTTTCACTTCATCTGTAGTATTAGATTGTTTAATTTTTATTCAAGAGCACTGACATAGTTACTAAAACTTGCCTAAGCAAATTTTAGAAATCAACTGACAGTGAATTACCAGCTACCATTTGTCTACTTTTAGGAGGCAATATAATTTTGGGTAATTGGAAACCACATCATTGTTTACTGCATAGTAGGTTCACAGTATAGATGAACTATGTAACTCTAAAGAGGAACTATATTTAGTCAATTAACTTGATCATTGTACATATTACTATCACATTTTATTAATTAGTCATGTTGTTGGCAAGATTGTTAAACAAATATTGAACCCTGTTGTGGATAATGGACTGTTCTTGGTGCTACAGATGATGTAAAGTTTAGAAATAAAAACCAGATCATAATAAATAGTCGGTCATTAGCCATAACTAACTAAATAAATAAGTAGAAAATAAAAATACATATCATTTAGTATGATATAAAAGTTATGCTATCCAAATGTTTATTTTTTAATTATGAAGTTGAAACTTCAAGAAGTTCTATTCATCAAACATTCTAAACACATTTGGAAAACATTATATAGAGAGAGATTTAAGAGAATATAAAATCAATTTCTGAACATTTTCTTAAATAGATTTTCTAATCTAGTTTTTTATGGAAATTCACCCTTCTTGGTTGAAGCCTTACAGTAAATCATGCCCTTTTAGCAATCATCAAACTGCAAAGATTAATAAGAAAAAAAGCTAGTTTAAGTAGAAGGTAGCATTATTTTCTTTGGCCCAGCTTCTGAATTAATAGAGAATGCACACATTGAAAGATAATGCTATTTAAAGCTCAGATTGGCATTTTCAACAGGGTAGCAGAACACACAGAGAAAAGGTGGAACAAAACCATATTACATGCTTATTTAGGACAAAAGAATTTGAAAACAAACATCAACAACTTGATTATCATATGGTTTAGAATATGAATGATGTGGAAAAATATTAATTTAGGGCTCAATTATGGATAAAAGGAACAACTTTGTACAACTTGGATTTCTCATATCTGGTTCTCATCTCTTTTTAGGTTCATAAGTGTAGAGTTCATGATATTGTTGAAGATAATCTTGCAAAAAGCATTGAGGAATAGAAGTGTTGACTACTTGGGTGATAGTTGCCAGAATTGGCTACATATATAAACTGACAGAAAATTGAAACAGAAGTCAGAGTGGCAGGCTCAAATTTGTCACTAATGATAACCTTTTTTAACTATTGAATTATTTCATTTAACATTTCTTTAACCCATAACTTTGTTATTATGTCATTTTTCATAAGAAATCATACATTTTATTTCTAACTCTGCCACTAATTAACTCTGCATCAATGGACAAACCACTTATGCTTTTGAGTTTTTATATTCTTATTTGCAAACTGAAAAAGGTGGCACTAGATAATATCTAAATTCTTGTCTATCACTAACCTTCTACAATGCCATTGAAAATAGGATTATCTTGAAGATTAAGGAAAAATTAATTTATACCTCTTACTAAATGAAGGATTATTTAAATTTATGATATAAAGTGAGGTCACAACTTGTACCTTGGGAAAATCAATCAGAGATTTGAATAGGTTCTGATTAAGGGGATCTCTTCAGCAAGAAATTATGCATGCCCAGCAATAAGATCCAAAAGAATGCCAATAGAACTAGTATTCCTCAATCCTAATATTAGTATATAGAATTGTACTTTCTCTTACGTACTTTATGGCAGGAGCCATATTTTATAGCTGAGTTTTACATTTCCAGACATGTAGAAAATGGAAGGAAATGCTGACATGATGTCCTAGAGCTGCAAGAGGTATAACTGCAATTGTTGAGACTCCAGTGGCAGGAAAATGATGCAATTCAGTTGTTTTCTTCACCCTGAGATAGCTAATATACTGTCATAACATTGCAGTGTAGGGTACTCACATAATTACCCTCCAAACATTTATTAGAGTGAAGGGATCCAAGGCTATTAAGAACTACAAGAACAAGAACAAACTGGGACTGTCTGAGGCAAATTGAGACGTATGTTCACCCTATTATGTTTCAACTCTTGATTTATGAAGATGTTTATAATACGTTAAACTTCATTTTCTCTTATTTTAGATTTACCTCTATTACCATTTTTTCTGAGTTATTCTTTAACATGGGTTTTAATCCAAGTTCATCATTGGTTAGCTCTGTGACTTCAAGTATTTTGAAAAGACTTTCTTTGAATCTTAGTTTCCTGATCTGAGGATTATTAGGGCATATATAAAGAGCCTTGCTTTTCCTGCTTGCACAACCACATCAAAATTATAACTAAACTATAGAACAACCATCCAGAACCAATAGAAACTGAGCTGAATAGAAGTCTGACAACTATGGAATTAAAAAAACAACATATCC
Source organism: Noctilio leporinus (assembly GCA_004026585.1). Lineage (NCBI taxonomy): Eukaryota > Metazoa > Chordata > Mammalia > Chiroptera > Noctilionidae > Noctilio > Noctilio leporinus. Next base: position 41,312 of record PVIW01002338.1, on the reverse strand, counting down.
ATCCAGGCAGGAATGAGGGGTAGAGATATGAAACAGGCTGGTCCCATATCCACCTGTGATAGAAAAAAAGTCAGGACGAATACCTAGGGAAGGAGGAGTCCCAGCCCCAAAGCTCACATTTCCAGTATCAAGAATGTAAGTCCCCATAACTTTTGGCTGCAAAAATCAGTGGGGATTGAGTCAGTGGAAGAAACTTCGGTGTCCCAAGCAGTTCCTCTTAAAGATTCCACACACGAACTTACTCAGATTCACTCCCTCAGAGCTCCAGCACCAAGGTTGCAGCTTGAAAGGCACCAGTGGCATATGGGGAGGACCTGAAGTGTTTGGTACCAAGGTAAGAGTGGGGGGCACAGTTTTCTCCCAAACAAAAAGGCAGGGAATTGCCATCGACACATTTCTGAACCCTGCCACCAACAATGGCACAGAGCTGGCAGGTGAGTGATGTATCAGAGACTCTTATCAACTCAGCTAACACTGTTTACCCGACCCTGGAGATCCCCTGAGACTCCATCCTACCTAAATTATGAGCCCATCCAAGCTGTTAACAGTCACTTTCCATATGAATGTCTGATCTTTGCCATGCTTTACAACTTCCTAAATCTTTTCAAACAAGCAACAGCTGGCCTTAGTGAGCTCCCAGACTCAATACCTCCTGCTAAGTGGCCCCAGGTCAGGCACTAATAGTAGCCAACCTAAATTCACAGTGAGGCTTTGCCTGGGAATCCCCAAGCCCTGCACAAGTAGCAGCATCTGATTGCTCATAGCTAATGCAGGGAGGCCCCAGGCAAAACACAGGTGTGGACTGACCTTGGCCCAAACTACCCAGAAAACCCCAGAGCCTGTGCATCCTCTAATTATTATATCCCTGAGATAGCTAATATACTATGTCATAACATTACAGCTATAGACTATGCTGGAGCACTGCCACCTTGCTTCTGCACAGCTGATCTTCCACAGAGGGTGTAGGTTGGTCATCAATGGTCATAGTCAGTCCTTGCAGCTGACAAGCCTCGGTAAATCTCTCTCATTGGCCGGCCAATAACAATCAAGGTAGACTGCAAGAGGCAGGCGTACCCAGCCCACACAAGGTTGCACCTCAGTACCCAGCTTGACATGGTAGGCTATCCCACTGAGCTCTACAGGACACCTTCTACATTAGGTCATGCTACCAAGACAGGGAATTGTAGCAGCTCTATCTAACACATTGAAACAAACATAGGGAGACTATCAAAATGAGAAAACAAGGAATCATGGCCCAAATGAAAGAACAGGTTAAAAATCCAGAAAAAGAGCTAAACAAAATGTAGATAAGCAATCTATCAGATGCAGAATTCAAAACACTGGTTATAAAAATGCTCAAGAAACTTCGTGAGGACCTCAAAAGCGTAAAAAATATACAGTCAAAAATGAAAAATACACTTATTGAAATAAAAAACAAAACAGGGAAACAATAGTGTATGAAGCCAAGAATCAAATTAATAATTTGGAACATAAGGAAGCAAAAAACAACCAATCAGAACAAGAAGAAAAAAGAATTAAAAAATGGGAATAATGTAGCAGCCTCTGGGACAACTTAAAGTGGTCCAATATTTACATCATTAGTGCCAGAGGAGAAGAAAAAGAGCAAGAAATTGGACATCTATTTGAAAAATAATGAAAGAAAGCTTCCCTAATTTGGTGAAAGACATAGACATGCAAGTCCAGGAAGCACAGAGAGTCTCAAATAAGATAGATGCAAAGAGGCAACTCCAAGACACATCATAATTAAAATGCCAAAGATTAAAAATCAAGAGAGAATATTAAAAGCAGCTAGAACAAGCAGACAGTTACCTACAAGGGAGTTCCCATAAGACTGTCAGCTGATTTTTCAAAAGAAACTTTGTAGTCTAAACTTAACCAAGGAAGTAAAGGACTTGTACTCAGAAAACTACAAAACACTGAAGAAAGAAATTAAGGAAGGTATAAATAAATGTAAGCATATACCATGTTCATGGTTGGGAAAAATTAAGATCATTAAAGTGTCCATACTACCCAAAGCCATGTACACATTCAATGCAATCCCTATTAAAATACCAATATCATATTTCACAGTATTAAGAATAAATGCTTAAAAATCATATGGGATCAAAAACAACCCCAAATAGCTACAGCAATCCTGAGAAAGAAGAACGAAGTAGGAAGAATCACAATACCAGATATCAAACTATATTACAAAGCCATAGTAATCAAAACAGCCTGACACTGGAATAAGAACATACAGATAAATGGAACAGAATAGAAAACCCGGAAATAAACCCAAGACTCTATGGGTGACTAATATTCGACAAAGGGAGAAGGAACATAAAACAGAGTGCAGATAGTCTCTTCAACAAATAGTGTTGGGAGAACTGGACAAGCATATGCAAAAAAGTGAAACTAGATCACCAATTTACACCATATACAAGAGTAAACTCAAGATAGATAAAAGACTTAAACATAAGCAGTGCTACCATAAAAGCCCCAGAGGAAAACATTGGCAAAAATATTGCAAGTATCCCATGCAGCAAAATTTTCACTGAAATATATCCCAAGGCAAGAAAAATAAGGAATAAATAAACAAATGGGACTACATCAAACTGAAAAGTTGCTGCTCAGCCAAAGAAAACATCAACAAAATTAAAAGGGAACCAACCATATGGGAAAAGATGTTTGCCAATGACACCTCAGACAAGGTTGATATCTCCAAAATATATAAAGAACAAATATGACTCAACATCAGGGAGACAAACAACCCAATTAAAAAATGGGCAAAGGACCTGAACAGACACTTCTCCAAGGAAGACATACAAGGGGCCCACAGGCATATGAAAGAATGCTCAATGTTGCTAGCCATTAGAGAGATGCGGAATAAACCAACGAGATACCACCTTACCTCCCTCAGAATGGACATCATCAACCAATCAACAAACAACAAGTGTGGCGAGGATATGGAGAAAAGGGAACCCTGGTGAATTGGTGATAGGAATGCAGACTGATACAGCCACTATGGAAGACAGTATGGAATTTCCTCAAAAAACTAAGAATAGAACTGCTTTATGACCCAGTAATTCCATTGCTAGGATTATACCCAAAGAATTCTGAAACACCAATTCAGAAGAACCTATGTATCCCTATGTTCATAGCAGCACTATTTACAATAGCCAAGTGCTGGAAACAACCTAGGTGCGCTTTAGTGTATGAATGGATAAAAAAAACTGTGGTACATTTACACAATGGAGTTCTATGCAGCAGAAAGAAAGAGAGAACTCCTACTATTTTTGATAGCATGGATGGAACTGGAGAGTATCATGCTTAGTGGGATAATCCAGGCAACAAAAATTAAATACCACATGTTCTCACTTAAAACAGGAGACTAATGAACAGACAAACAAGCAAACAAAACAGAACCAGAGACATGAATTCAAGGAACACACTTTCAGTGTGCAGAGGGGAGGGGGAGTTTGTGGGGGAAAAGGAAGCAAAGAAGGGGAACAGTTTAGTTGAGGAACTAGCATGGATGACCCATGAACATGGACAAAGTGTGGGATTGACTGTGGTGTTGGGGATAAGAAGGATGGGGAAGGGGAGAGCAGAGAGGGTAAATGAGATGAATGTAATATAACAATAATAAAAAAGTTAAAAAATAATAAAAATAGGAAAAAAAAGGAACTTTGTAGTCTAGAAGAGAGTAGCCAGAAATATTCAAAGTCATGAAAGGTAGGGACCTACAGCCAAGATTGCTCTACCTAGCAAAACTATCATTTAGAGTCATAGGGCAGATAAAGTGCTTCCCAGGCAAGGAAAAAATAAAGGAATTCATCATCACTAAATCATTATTATATAAAATGATAAAGGGATTTTTAAAGAAAAAGATCAAAACTATGAACAATAAAATGGCAGTAAAATACATATCTATCAAATGAATTTAAAAAACAAACCAAGCAAATAAGAAAAACAGAGGCAGAATCATGATAGTGTTCTGTTAATTAGCAGATGGGAAGGGGGTGTAGGGGAATGGTTGAAGAGGTAAGGGGATTAAGAAGTACAAATAGGTAGTTACAGGACAGCCATGCGGATGTAAAGTATAGGAAATGCTGTAGCCAGAAAACCAATATGCATGACCTGTGGATCTGAACAATGGTGTGGGAATTGCCTGAGGGAGTGGAGAGTGCTGGGTGGAGGGAACAAAGAGGGAAAAATTGAGACACCTGTGATAATATAATCAAGAAAAGATAATAAAAAATTGTAAAGAGTCTAGCTTATAGCATCTCATCAAAAAAAGTGATTTCCCTAATTAGAGAGAAAGTATTCTTCATTTATTAATCACTCAGAGATAGTTGGGGGAGCAGATCTGAGAACATTATTATGACTGTCTTTTAAAATATTTTTTTTCTTTTCAGTGTCAGTCTGCTCAGCAGTTCTTTTCCATTTTATTATACACAACATTCATATTGTCAGTGTGGCTATTTCTTCCACATTGTTCCAATTTTTAGGTGTTATGTCATATTAATGTTCCCCATTAACTATCTATCTGGATCTTTCTAGGTGTGGTAGCAGTTTTAAATTTTGGAAAACTTTATAGGTTTTAAAGAGATAGTTTATGGTCCCTTAAAAGCCAAAAGCTCTGTTTCACTTTCAATTACTTCCTCTTTTAGAAATTTTCTGATCACTTGACTTCTATATTACTGCAGTATCTTCATTCTCCATGTATGTCTTTAAATGACCCTTCTGTCTGGCCCTTCTCTTCTTCCTCCTTTTTCTTTCTCCTTTCTTCTTGGATTTTTGTTCTCTTGGTCAACCTTTAACCCCTAGTATTTGACAGGGTCCACTTGGGCCCTTTGTTCTTTCTAATTGCATAGCCCCCATGCATGATCTCATCCACTGTCATGATTTGAATGAACACTTATGGCTGATAGCCTCAAATCTGTATATCTCTAACCATTAACATTCCTGTTTAATAAGGTGAGAAAAGTGAACAAGTGAGCATTAGAACACTAGCTTCTCTTTACGGATGGAGGCAGGGAGTGTAATGGACCATGGGATGCTAACGATTGTTGTCCAAACTCATATATTTGTGTTTGAATATGACATTACTTTCTCTAGTTTGCTGGTCAACTACTCTTTTATATTGTTTTGTAAAAGACATCTTTCTGTGAATGTACCAGTCCACTGCAGGTGATTGCATCTCCTCTTAAAACAACCCTGAACATGTATTCCTTTCAGATATAACTATAATACAAGCATGTTAATTAATTAATTCATTCATTCATCTATCCATTCATTTGTTTAGAGAGAGGAAGGGCGAGAGAGAGAAACATTAGTGTGAGAGAAGCATTAATTGATTCCCTCTCATTTGTGCCCTGACAGGGGATTAAACCTACTACCTTTTGGTTGGGATGATGCTCTAACAAACTGAGCCATCCATCCAGCGCTGTGAGATGTATATAAAGAAGCTGTCTTGGTTTATTGAAATGAAACTACTTGGGCTCAATACTTTGCTTTCTTTCTTGTGGTTTGTTTGTGGTTAAAGTTTATGTACTTTGTACTTTATACATCATCAACAGCTAGATGTTGAAACTCCAAGGAACATTCCTTTCAAAATAGTTCTGTTGTAAAGAGAAAATGGCATTCATGAACTTTGGCAGGAACTGTACTCTTGAGACATGTTCAATTTTGAAACTTGAATGGAAAAATCTACTGCATGGAGAAGCCAGACACACTGGATCCGGAGCTGGTCTAATCGTCATGAGAAGGTGGCACCAGCAAAGCACAGAGCTCTGGGGACCTCTGAAAGCTTATGCACATTGTCTGGCAGAGGGTCTACACAAGGCCCACTTAGGTGAGACCTTACCACAGTATTACACATGCTCAGGAAGAGGCAGAGCAAGAAACCTGACACTCATCAAAGCATCTTTGCATAATCATTATTTAGGTGACAGTTTTACAGATTTTCAAAAATAATTATTTTACTCATTAAATCCTATAAATTTGGGGTCCTTTATAATTTGAGGTGGAAAGTCCCACCTTCCACTGATTACCTCAGTCCCCTTACCTTTATGTAGTTGATGTTGTTTCTGTGTCCTCAGTAGTATCATGGGGTTGGGGAGGGTATCATTGAACTTTGCCCTTTCAACAAAGGCTACTCAGCTGACCACATCAGAATCACAATGGCTGGTTTAGTGTCTTCTTTAGTAGCAATAATTATTGTTAAACAAATGTCTGGCCTCATCAGTACTTATTTTTCACTAATTAACTTGCCTTTAAATAACTGGTCTAAGTCTTCTATTTTTATATCCAACTACTGGTGTCATGTGATGCTGTCCAGCACACTGTGGCTAGGATGTGTTGGTCATGATTCAGGCTACTGAAGATTCTGAATGCAGTAAAGAAGGGCCACTGTGGTATTGGGGTGCTGCTCCTGAACCAGACAACCTTCCACAGAAGCCAAAAGCTGTCTTTGAAAATCTTGTCCAAAGCCTTCCTATAACAGCTGTCAGGGGAAGGAAGTCCTCTGACTACATATGGTTGTGCCTTCCAATAGGGTCAGCCTTGGAGTTAATCTTATCTCCAGAATCTTCAGAACACTAAGCTCTGGAGGTAACCAACTTAGCAACTTTGACCAGGCTGATGTCACCCACTATGTAACCTTTTGACATAGAGTCTCCTTTGTCCCAATGTGTATATAAGACTGCCCTTGCTATAAGCTCAGTGGGTGCACTGCTGCTGTGTGAGAGTGGAAAATCCATGTGTGGAAACACCAGCATTCTCCAGCGCCCAGCACTTCAGAAACAGGAGAGTGGGTGTGGAAATGTCTATACTCTCTGCAGGTGTTAACCTTGCCACTGCAATAAAGCATGCAAACCCTCCTAAAAGCTCCACACAAGTTCTTCGCCATCAGACCAGAGTCCTCAACACTGTCATCATTTGGTGGTCTTGGACCTGACAAGATTGGAGGGATATGTATCGTAATAAGCTGGAGTCACTTTATTGAGTAACTCTTTTAGTTTTTTATTAAAAAATGTTGCTTTTGGAGTGTTGGGCAGGATAAATTCTAGTCCCTTGTTTCATGTCACCCATGAATTTGCAGTTTTGTTTCATTTTTCACTCAGTCCACTGCAACATGGGAGCCCCTTCTTTCTCCCTCATGGAGATGTTTTCTCTCCATCTCACTTGGCCTGAGTTGGAGTCACTCTAGGCCACCGTGATGTATCTCCCCAGGCCCAGCCATCAGGAAGAAGAGTCAGGGAATTTAAGATCTTACTTCCTGGAAGGCATCTAGGTTTATGAAAATCTCTCCTTTGCCATCTTTGAACTTCTCATAGCAAGAGAAATGATGACCACATAAGTCAGACTGAAAGCCCTGATACATCATTTCTCTCAGAAAGGGATAACCAAGGGCTCAGTTGGGGGTTTAAGGGGACCCACCTGTATAGACAACTGGAAGCTGCTTCTGCCTGAGGGAAAAATATATATGAAATCACTTCAATATGAGGCACATAGCTATACATAAATGTGCTTTATATGCTTCATGAGAACAAACAGATTGATTAGATCTAAATATTTCTTTATACTGGAGACTAGTGCTATGGTCTACTGAGAGGTATTAATGATGCTTCTTCAGAGGGCTCTATAAATGGAAAAAAAATCCTATCATTCTGAGATAGTTTAAGTAAGGTTCTGTCATAGGGCAGGTGCATGGCTGACATAGCAGCTTCTGGGTTCATGAAGTGGAGTATCCCGCTTGTTTTTTTAAGACTGGCTTAGGTGCTTGGACTTGGATTCTGGATCAGAATGGGGACATGAGCTTGCAAGGTTTGGATTCTGCTGCCTTATTGGCTCTGCAGTAAATATTGGCATATATATGAATCCTCCATAAATTTGTGGGGAAGTTTTCACTTCTGCACCACTGTAATTACTCCTTATTTTATATGAGATTCTTATCACCTTGAAAATCACTGAATAACAAGGTGCTCTTCTGCATCAGAGGGCTTTAGTCATGTTTAGGTTATTGCACAAAGTTCATTGTTTGTTTTTATTCTGCAGCCTCCACCTCAGATATATGACAAACAGTTGGATGAAAGAGAACACACCATTGAAGAATGGAAAGGTGACTCTACTATCCTTAAATAAAGTATATGTTTTACTTTATTGAGACCCAGAATGTATTCTCAAGGACTTTCTTTTTAAAACAACTTAGTAAGAGATAATATTCTAATTGTTATCTTCTTAGACCATTTTCAAAGCTCTTAAAACTTAATCTCTCTTTTCATACTACTAATATTGCATTTGCTCAAGAATAAAAGGAATTAATTGCTGATACTTTTTAAAATAGTACTGACTGTCAAAGTTTTTGTTATGGTGGAGGACAAACTTTAATTTAAATTTTCACAATTAAACATTTTACGCTTATACATAAAATTACCATATAAAATGGATAAAATTATGTCTGAGATGATCTTAGACATGGGAAAATAAGAGATAGCTAATATGTGGATTCATTCACTTGACATATAGCACTTAAGAATTTAAATAGAAGATATATGTGTCTAAGTAGTTTGTTTTATCTTTAAAGTAAGAACAAAGAATGAAGGAATATTTAATTCATTTTTCTGAATAAAACTTTCTGAAACACATACTACATGATCAACATTATACTCAGGGAGAAACAAAGCAGAATTATAAAGAATAGTTAAACTAATATAAATTATTACAGAGTGGAATAAATATGAGAAAACCAAATGCAGATCAAATGATTAGGTCAAAGTGAGGAGGAATGTAAAGGAAAGATCTGGATGAAAGAACCATTTGAGATACATTGAATAAATCTAAGTTTGGAAAAGAAAAAACAGAGGAAAATATTAGAATAAAAACATAAGAGGAAAACAAAGGGTAGTGTCATAAAGATAGTAAAGGGGTCATGTAGAAGAATATGGGATAAGAAAATACAAAGAGGAGACCAAATTTCAAAAAAAAGGTATTAAGCGAGAGACGGGAAAGACTTGATTTGAGTCTAAAGCAGGGCCAGAGGGCATTCTTACGGGTTTGTGCAGAGTAGGTAAGTGATAGGATATAAATGTTACTTGACGAAGATGGACATGGACTCAAATGTGAGAAGCTGAAGAAAAAATACCTGTACAGGATGCTGACTATATAATTTGTAAGCCATTTTGAAACAAGTATTAGTAGAGTGAATGATTTTTATCTAGAATGGACAAAGTAACAGAAAATGAAAATAAACAAGTTTAATTCTAGTAATGAAGAGCCATTTTAATGGATGCCAGTTTGAAAAGAAATTTTTAATGTTGGATTTCAGGCAAGCTTGATTTTATAAACCCGAGAGATGAGTATAGAAAACAGATGAAGTAAGAGTTGAAAAATTGATGGAAAATAATAGTTTGAAATCATAAGAATAGGATTTATATATAAATATGAGTATACTTTATATTCATGCATAGCATGGCATCTCTTAGGAAGAGAGTATGAAAGAAAGAACATTCAAAACTGAGCCATTTGCCCTGGCTGGTGGCACAGTGGATAAGGTGTCAGCCTGCAAATCCAAAGGTTGCTGGTTCAATTCCCAGCCAGGGCATATAACCAGGTTGCAAACTAGGTCTCCAGCCAGTCTGTAGCTGGGGGCAGGTGAAAGGCAACCATACATTGATGTCTGTCTCCTTCTCTGCCTCTCTCCTTCCCCTCTCCCTAAAAATAATAAATAAAATCTTTTAAAAATGAAAAAAATGAAGCCATTAAAATCCTTAAGAAATAATTTAAAATGCATTAGACACCTCCAGAAGAATTCAGAAAACAAGTAAAATATATATGTTTTTTGGCCAAATGCTTTACTGATCACCCTCTTCTACCTGAGTCTATGCTATTGCAGGAAAATGTAGAATTAAAGGAGTAAAAGAGTCTCAATTGATTCCTAATTTACTCAATCCCATCAAAACATAATTATTTGTCATTAACAAAATAATTTTCTCTGTGGATTAAGGACATTTATTTTTTTATGTACTGACAATAAATTGTCTCTTACAGAACTTATCTACAAAGAAGTAATGAATTCAGAAGAAAAGACAAAAAATGGTGTTGTAAAAGGACAGCCCTCTCCTTCAGGTACCCACTCTCAGTGAATAACGAATAAATCAGTACTTGTGCACTTTTCTTAACCTTGAACAGGAAATATGGCCAATAATATGCTTATAGAGCATACGAACAAATACCACAATTTTTTCCCTCTAACAACTTTAACTCCTACCCCTTTTTATCAATAACATACAAAATAATACAAAATGAAAACATACAAGTTTAACTTCAGTAATAAGAGCCAAAAATGAATGCCAGTTTGGAAATATATGTAATAATTTTTAATGTTGGGTTTTAGGAAAGTTTGGTTTTACCAATTTATAAGTTAAGTCTGACAAAAAGATGAAGTAAGTGTTGAAGAATTGATGGAAAGTAACAGTTTGAAGTCCAGTATGGCATTTCTTCTGACTATTCAGATTATGATGACCTAGCACAGTCTTTTGGAATTTATTTTAAGATAATAATGAATCTTGAAGAAGTATTAACATTTGCTGCTTAAAAAGTAACAGTTCCTCATCCAGAGCCATAATTCCCTCTCCACCGTCAAGTCAATATAGGGATCAGGAAACCCATCAGCCAAAAACATTTCCTCATTCGCTCCAGTGTCTATACTCTTCCTAGGGTTGGTGTGACAGTAGTTGAAGCATCAACCAAGATAAGCTCCAGTTGCAGTCAGTATGGAAAATCTTCCAGTTTGTGATCTGCAAATCTAACACACATTTGTACATATATTTTGCTCTGTGATGTGCTTTAACATTATTCAAAATAATTTAGTTATATTCTAATATATTTTTCTAATGTATATATTCTGAATATAAATAGAATATAGAAAGAGTTCCAGAAAATGTTATGGTTTATATTCAGCTCATACTGGGAAGAATGTAGGTTGCAAATGATTCATTTAAAGAAAAAATGGATTTGGCATTCTACCATTGATAAGCAGTTTTTCCCATGAACTTTCAATTGTTTCGGGGGAAAAATATAATATGAATTAATAAATTTGTCATACTACTCTGAACAGTTAGTTTGTACCCTCAACCACTATGCTGTCTAAACAGGTGCATTTTAGTAATGATGTGTTTTTCTCACCTCTAGACTTGGGGAAATGTTCAATTCTATCTCAAATCTTTTCTTTTTTCAAAGGGGAATAAGGGAGCCTGACTGGTATGGCTCAGTTGGTTGGGTGTTTTACCACAAGGTGATAGGTCACTGGTTCGACTCCTGGTCAGGGCACATGCCTGGTTGTGGGTTCTCTCACCAGTCAGAGCATGTACAGTGGCAACTGATCAATATTTCTCTCACACACTGATGCTTCTCTTCCTTTTTTCTCTCTTCTGTCCCCTCTCTCTAAAAATAAGTAAAATCTTAAAAACAAAACAAAACAAAACAAAACAAACAAACAAAAAAAACGGGTTAAGGGAATTATTAGGGTTGTTTGCCGGCTCTATTCATTTTAGCATCCAAATTGATACAAGTCTGTAGAAGTTGCATTTTTAGAAAATATTTTATTTATTTATTTTTAGAAAGAGGGGAAAGAGGGAGAAAAAGAGAGACAAACATCTATGTGTGGTTGCCTCTTGAGTGCCTCCAACTGGTGACCTGGCCCACAACCCCAGCATGTGCCTTGACTGGGAATCAAACTGGTAACTGTGGTTCTCAGGTCAACACTCAATCCACTGAGCCACATCAGCCAGGGAAGAAGTTGCTTTTAACTTACCTGCATGTGTTGTCTGCTGCTAATTTAGGAACCCAAAGCCTGAATCCATATTCTCAAGAAGCCACCAGCTAGGTCAGAAAGACTCCTTGTCTTAAGAATTTTCATAATGGCCAGAACATATTTTCCTATGATCATTAAGAAGCCAAAATGCCAAGGTCCAGTGAAGGGTGACCTAGCACCTGACACTGGGACAGGACACATTTCAGCAGAGTCTCTTCTATTCATCTTTAGTTAAAGTCACCATTAACTCATCTCTTTTCCTTTTTACCAAAGTTCTCAAAATCATGCCACTCACTCCAGGTAATACCACTCTCTACTTGTTTTGTCTTCCATTTTCCCTTCAACCCTAACCAGATCTCCAAAGCAGCTAATTGTTGTAACACAAAATCCACAGTTCTCTTTTCAATACTTTCACACACTTCTACAAAAATCTCCTTATTTGCATGATTCCTTTTATGCCATCCATATAGCTCAGGGGAGGCACAATGGGTCTGAGGATTGTATAAGCGGCATCAGTTAATCATTAAAGGAATGAGATGAGTCATCTGCTATGTGATGAAAGCTTTAATATTTGGTAAAGGAACAAAGTTTATATGCAATCAAGGCATAATTTCCTCATCATTAAAACAATAGTTCTTATACAAAAAGAAAACATGTAGAAGTTTCTTTTAACTCATTAATGGGGAAATGGCAGGATGACAATGGCAGGTCAATGGAGCAATAAGAAATCAAAACTTTCATAAACTGTGGGAAACACTGTAGAGCTGAGCAAAAATTCCACTGATTGGTGTTCTGCAATGGCTTTGCATTACTTACAATGCAAAGTAACCTCTTGCTGACATTGATAGCCCTCTATAATACACCCCAGGTTATTTCACACTGTACTCATTCTAGGATCTCATATTTCTATGCTACTAGATCCCCACCTTTAGAAGTGCTGCCCACTCCAAAGTGTTCTCTTACCACCTCGTCCCCAGACATTTTCATATTTGTCCCAAAAGACTTTTTATAACATCCCAAAGGATAGGCTCTTTTCTTCCTCCAGATATTACTAGTTCCTGTATTTTATTTTATTTTAAATTAAATTAATTTATTGTTATTGTATTACATTTACCCCATTTCCCCCCACTGCTCCCTCTTGCCCCAACCTCCCCATCCCATCTCCCAAAGTCAATCCCACATGTTGTCCATGTCCATGGGTCATTTATGCTAGTTCCTTGACTAAAGTGTTCCTCTTCTTTGCCTCTTTCTCCCCGATCCCCTCTGCACACTGAAAGTCTGTTCTTTGTTTCCATGCCTCTGGTTCTATTTTGTTTGCTTGTTTGTTTTGTTCATTAGTCTCCTATAATGGGTAAGGTCATGTGGTATTTGTCTTTCACTGACTTGGCTTATTTCACTAAACGTAATGTACTCCAGTTCCATCCATGTTGTAGCAAAAGGAAAGAGTTCCTTCTTTCTGCTTACTGTCTTATCACCCCTTAGTGCTTATAAAGTCATTGAGAAGAAAGACAATATGTATTCACTTTTGTGTACATTGCAGTGCCTAAGTGCTGTGCCTTGAGCATAATAGTAACTGAATACATATTTATTACTTTGAAAATTATTGTTCAGGTCCTCCCTCAGCATGTTTCTTGGTTACTATTCCAAATGTAAAATTCAACACAGCATCACATCCTTAATATAGGATGCAATTCAGTGTTTTCTTGTACCAATAAATATTTATTCACCCCATTAATCATCAAGACAAATGAGCCAAGAACCAAATATAGGAAGTGTTACTATTGACATTTGCTCATGCTTCAGATAAAGGTTTGCTGCTCTCAGGCAGTTACTTGATTTATTCATTTCGGGTAATGTATAGTCCCAATTCTTTTGCAGGCTTGTTGATAATGTGTTAATGATTCATTCTAAATCATATCGCCTAAGCTCTACCTACATGTGAGAAGGCCAAACCATTTTTTAATCACCTACAAGTATCATAAATTATCTACCTTATACACATGCCCTAAATTATAGTTTGCAGGCTTAACCAATTGATGGTAAAAATGATGGTGGATTCAACCTTTCATTTCATGATTTTAAATAAAATGTTCATTGTTTGATTGGGGAATCATACATATCTACGGTCTATTATGCACCATTAACATATGGCATATCTGTGTGCATAGAGCAGAGACGTGGGACAGCCAGCATCTTAGAGCCAGTTGTGCTTGTCTTGCCCACCCATGAGTTTATTGACCTCCTGCTGGTATCTGGGAACCCACCATGCAGGAGGGAAGGCATAGAAATTAGCTGATTCTGCAGCTTGAACATTATTTTAATCCTAGAGAGCCAATTGTAACACTCTCATGGGCACACCACTATCCGTGTGTTTGTCTGTTTTGTCTGTGTGCACACTATGTATATGTGCAGGAAACTATGCTGGAAAGAAAAAGCAATTACTAAGAAAACATTTGAAAAGTTGGTTTTTTGTATGATTCATTATGTTTGCATATTGTGTTTTGTAAGTAGCTAAGATGAAAAAGTATTACGTCATAGACTCCCTTAATATTTAGTCATGGCAACACTGAGGGCCTAGCAGCAAAGGAATAAGTTAGTGCAGTTTCTCAGTGACAAAATATTTTTAACATCCAAAACCATGTTTTAGTGATGCTTTTAAAATGCAAGTAGGAAGTCAAATGTGTATTTCTGCAGAAAATACATAGGTCTGAAATTTATTGGTGAAATTGTTGTATATCAACAAGAAATAAATCTAAATCTCAGATACATTGCTAAATAATTGTACACCTTTCTGCTAGCTGATTTCACTTGCATAACGATTTATTGTCAAGAATATCATGGCTGCTTGCTTTCTGAATTGATTTGAAAAGACTGCTGAGGGAATTTCAGTTCATGAATAGAAATTAATTTTCTTCTAAAAGCATTTGCCATGGAATGTTAGAGCTAGAACAAGTGTAAGAGGTCACCTCATCTCAAAACCCTGCCTATTCACCACCCCTATTTCACATGAGATATAACCCTCCCAGAAGTAACAGCAACTCATCAAAATAGGGATGCTTAGCATCAGGATGGGCAGAGATTTTTCAGGCTCTCTAATTGCAGGTAGAGCTCCCCAGGTGATTATAACCTACATTCCCTCCCCCAACCATATTTCATACACCATGGGAGTGTGTCCCTTCTAATTAGAGTCACTGTTCTAATCCCATAACTTTATTTATTTTTATTTAAAAATCTTAGCCCCAAACAAGTTGAGACTCAAGATCATGCAGAAAGAGAGGGGAATATAGTTCATTGATTTTTTTCATATTATTGTTTCTTATAATTCTTTGTGTTTACTTTGTGTATGTAGTAGATATGCCAGGAAAATAATTTCTTTTAAAAATGCAGAACCATATAGCTTCTAGGTGAGAAATTTTCATTAGCATAAATTACTTATTTCCATGAGACCAAATTTTTCTCATTCAGGTAAAGTTGAAAGTTACTGTTATTCCTTACCGGTAACTCTATTAGTAGTTTCAGTACTTTAAATGTCATTTTTGTTGAAAAAAATTTGTAACCCTTTATTGATAGCAAAACATTTCTTTAAATGCACAGCTCTACTGGTTTCTCTGAAAACAACTCAGAAAGAAGGGATATTTATCGCATTGCCAGTATATCCTGAGCAGGCGGCATTATGATCAAATTCAGTGCAGTTAAATTGTGTTTAAGAGCTTTTCACAAACTATTTGGCAATAAATGAACAACTTGAAGCCAAGGTCATGTCTTGACCCTTCTCTTTGTGTTTGGTTTTATGATCTACACAGTTTATTTATTGCTTGCCTGAAAACAGTCTTAAAATATCATCCAGTAAAGCCAGAAAAGCCAGAAGTGGCTACAATCAAGCAGACATTATTATAGAGCAATGCAAGATGTCACACAGAAGCTAAGGTTTTTCATGTAACAGCAGGGAACTGGCTAATGTTTAACAACCATCTCTTTAAAAAATCAGAACTGATTATAGTACTTACCAACTCCTGGGGTATAAATATTCTTACTGTGACCAATTTCAAGCTGCCAATGTGACATCAGTGAAGGCAGACATGGAAGGCAGACTGACTTTTAAATACCACTGAAAGCCAGTTGCAACACGCTGCCACACATTACACATGACTGCCCCACAATAGCACTAGGGAGAGAGCAACACTTGCCCATCCAACAAGCAGATGTCATGGGAATTTTATAAGAGAAGCATTAGAAGAGGTGACTTCAGTGAATGTGTGCTATAAAAAATTTAGAACCTGAGAAATACTGTTGAATAAGATCTTTCACTTTGAATAATTGAATACTAACTATAACTTATATTCAATATTAGTAAAAGAAAGGACAGGATCATTCCAACATAGAAGAAAGGGATTACAGAGAGCACGTTTATGAACAAATGGAAAACAACTGAAACAAAATATGTTCCCTTAGCTAAAAACAATTTATCAGTTTAACCAAAACATTTCATAGCTGGGAAGATATGCTTTTGCTCGCAGCACATACCTAGAAGCGTATGCACAAAATATACTTAATGTTCTGTTAAATCGAGCACTTATTCTGTGCCCAACAGCAGAGATTGAGGAGAGTAAGAGAAATGAATTATAATGAAAAAGTAAAATGAAACAAGGGAAACATAAACGAGAAGTAAAATTGTGTATAATAATGGACTGAGTTCCTAAAGTCTGTTGAGAATAGGATGCTTATTAAAATAGAGGCAGTAAGAGTGCCGTGTACTTTGTAAGCTTTACTGGCAGTGTGATCCCTTGTCCATGAAGAGTTTATTGAAAACTACTCTGGTTTTTGCTTCCTTCAATCAATATTATTTATAGATGTAAATTTGTCTTTTTTAAGGAAAATGTCCTCAGTGGTCTCTGTATAATTTCTCTAGCTGCCATAATTGTGGTTTTGTGTTTATTTGTAAACATCGAATTCTGTTCTTTTAAAAGAGCCTGATCTAAGTTAGGTTGTATCTCACCCTTATTTGAATCAGTAGTCTGCTTTAACTGTGGCAATTAGAACAGGTCCACATACCAACTGTTTTTGGTTAAGGAGAAAAGTGTTACTACCCAACTTTAAGAATATCAAGTCAGTTATTTTGTCATAATTTGAACAAAGCACACTAGCAAAACTCTTCCTGGTTACATGGGCATTTTGATTAATTATAATATTCATGAGATGTATATGTTATCATTTGAACTATTTAGTTTCCAATCCATTGACATTGAAACTTCCTAATTTATTAAATCAGTTGTATTTCAATATACTAGCAATGAAAAGAAAACAATTCCATTTACAATAGCATCACAAAGAATAAAATACTTAAAAATAGTTTAACAAAAGAAGTACAAACTTTTACTTTGCAAAAAACGAAACATTGTTCAAATAAAGATTTAAATAAAGACTTGTTCATTGAAGAGAAGATTTAATATTGTTAAGATGACAATATTGTCCAAATTGACCTACAGATTAAACGAAATACCTATCAAAATCAGACCTGCCTTTTTGCAGAAATTGACAATCTGTTCTTAAAATTCACATGCAAAGGACACAGAAGCAGCACAAATAATCTTAAAAAATCAACAACAAAAAACTGCAGTTAGCTGATTCACACTTCCTTATTTCAAAATGACACTATTCAAGACAGTGTGGAATTTGCATGAGAGCACATATAAATCAATAAAATAGAATTGCGAGTCCAGAAATAAACCCTCACATTTATGGTCAATTGATTTTAACAATTGATATCAAGACAACTTCATGGATAAGAAATAGTGTTTTCAATAAAGGGTGGTGGGCAACTAAATAATCACAAGTAAAATAATAAAGATAGACCTGTAGGGATCATATTATATATAAAAATAAACTCAAAATGGATCATAAACTTAAGTGTAAGAGCTAAAATATAGGAGTGAGAATAAATAGGAGCAAACCTTCATGACCTTAGATTAGAAAAAGTCTTTTTTTCTTAGATATGACTAAAGGCACACCTAACATAGAAAGGAAAACAGATAAATAAATCAAACTTCTTCAAAATTAAAAACATTTATGCTTCAACTATCAAGAAAGTGAAAATTTTTATATAGTAAGGGACTTGTATTCAGAATATATAAAGAACTTTTACACCTCAATAATAAAATAAAATAATAATTTCAAACTGGCTAAAGGATATGAATAGACATTTTTCCAAAGAAGACATATGAATGGCTAACATGCAAATGAAAAGATACTCAACATCATTAATTGCTAGGCAAATGCAAATCAAACCACAGTGAGATACCATTTTGCATACATGAGGATAACTATAATTAATAAGACAATAACACATGTTAGAGAGGATAGAGGGAAATTGGTGCCCTCATGCACTGCTAGGAGGAATGTAAACTGATATAGTTACTTTGCATAAAACTTAGGCTTATAACAAGATTATTTATAACAGGCAAAAAGTAGAAACAATCTAAATTCTTATCAAATGCGAATCAGCTAATAAGTAGACAAGTGTGATGTATCCATACAATAGAATATTATACAGTTTTAGAAAGGAATAAGTACTGATAAATGCTACAGCATCAGTGAACCTTGAAAACATTATGCTCTGTGAAAGAAGCCAGTCACAAAAGATCACATATTATATGACTCCATTTATATGATATATCTGCAACAGGCAATTTAATAAAGACTTCTGTAGGGTCAGCAGTGGCTAGGACTGGAGGGTAAGAAGGAAACAGAGTACAGGGTTTTCTTTTGGGATGATGCACATACTGCAAAGTTGATTTTGGTGATGGTTGCATAACTTTGTGAATATCCTAACAACCATTGCATTTAAGAAATTTGTGAGTTATATTTCAATAAAGCTATTACAAAATGTTATATGGGCAACATTTTGTATTACAAGTTAAAACTGAATCTAAGTTGTAGCACCATGATTTAACAGCTATGGTTGTGTAGGGATCTGTCAACCAGGAGATGATTGGACAGTAAAAACAAAGAAGTTTCACTCTGTCAGCCCACGATTGACAGTCTTTTTCTAAAGATTTTATTTATTATTTTTAGAGAGAGGGGAAGGGATAGAGGCAGAGAGAGAGACAGATATTAATGTATGGTTGACAGTTGTGCTTAGAGTTCTGTGTCTAGTTTTAATCTCTACCCTTTCTTAAGGATGTGGAAAAATTGGAGACAATTCTGACAAGTACATAATAATGATGCTAAATTATTAGAAACTAAAGCTTATGAAAGAACATGAGGATGTTAGTATAATTTAATTCAGAATCTGGGGGAAAAACAGCTGGGCGGTTGAAATATGTAAGGAAATCAAGAGTTATCTGTTAGTATGTGAAATCCAGTAAATGTCACAGATGGAAATGAACTGGCTTTGCACATATCTATAAAGGATTCAGTTAACAATAATTGGAATAAATTTAAATTTACACATTATTATTATAATGAGAGGAATTATGAAAGTTTTAATTATCTAGACATTTAACATTAAGAGGTATTGATACTTTTAAGAGTTCAAAGAACATGAAAAATATATGTCTTTTGTATATAAAAATGTTACAAAAGAACACGTATTTAAGTAATTATAATTAAAGAAGCTTTCTAGCCAAAAAAATATATATATACCAAATTTAATAGTTCTTATTAATATGATGTTATTTTTTGCATTTTTCACATTTCTCATAATTTACCTTATATTATCAACAAATTAAAATGTAAATATACGTATGGAATACATTCATCTGTCTTAGTTGAGGTGTATGGGACCTGTCCAAATACTTTCACATTTTATTCTATTTTTCTACAGGCAGGAAATGTTGCCCCAGGAGAAAATAGATGGTGTTAACCTCTTCAGTTCAGTAGACTTTTTTTTTTTCTGATTTACTTGATTTAAGTGATAATACTACTGTAACTAATTTTGGATTCATCATTTTTTTAAACAAGTATATCTAGTACACTATATTTGCTCAAATAAGGTGAAATTTTAATGAGAATTCTTCATCTCTTGTTTTGTTAGGTGATCGCACTACAATTATTTTAAATAACAGACTATTTCACAAAGCATACCTTATGGCACCCATATTGTTTAAGTATAAAGAATATATGAACCCTGGCTGGTGGCACAGTGATTAGGCGCTGGCCTGCCAACCCAAAGGTCGATGGTTCAATTCCCCAGCCAGGGCACATAACCAGGTTGCAAGTCAGGTCTCCAGCCTGGTCTGTAGCTGGAGGCAGGTAAAAGGCAACCATACATTGATGCCTCTCTCCCTCTCTCCCTTCCCCTCTCTCTAAAAATAATAAATAAAATCTTAAAAATAAGACTATATAAAGAGAAAAAGTAAATTGTTACCACAGTGCAATGGTTTAATTATATCTTACAATGCTTCTGGTTCACCTTTCCTTTGTATTCTCCAAGTTATTATAGCTTGCAAAGTATTTACTGAGATATTACCAGGAGCAATTTTCTTCTTGAAACTTCAGAATGATTATATACCTGCATGTACATAGCAGATAAATAAAAGAATGTTTGCAAATTATTCGAAGTTAATACTTCACAGTTCTCATTTATAGATTCCCAGGCAAGCAAGTGGGCTGGAAAGTAAACAGACAATCCTAGGGTGTGCTCTGGCTTCTCTTATCTTTTATTAAATTTTGGTCTATGGTAACTTTTATCAAAGCCCTACTTAGTTTTTCTATATGGATTAAATTTGATGTCATATTAATGGCTATATAATATTGTTTACTTAGTGGACCTTCCTTTCTCTGGAGCTGCATTCTCCTAGTAATTCAGATATCACCTTAGCCCATATTTTTGGAATATGACCCTTACATGTACTTGTAAAAGCTCTCTGGCCTGCCATAAAAGCTTTCAGGGACAGGTTATTACATTAAAGGGTTTTGCTCATCTCCCTTCTTAGTTGGACAGTTGTCGTCAACCCTTGACTACACAGTCTTTGGGAAGCTTTTAAAAATTTGCAAATGACTTGGCTCATTCTAAGGCCAATTATGTTATTGTATTGGAGGCATGCGGAGTAACCGGGGTTTTTAGTGTTTTACTTTTTTCTTTTAAGTGCGTGACAGGTGATTTCTAAGATGAAGTGAGATTTGTTCATTACTGCCCTAGGCTGTGAGTAAACTGTGACCAGCGACTCTGCCTTGCTATGCATTCATTCACTTTCACCGTTCATGCAGTGCCCGGCATTAGTTGTTCTATGAAGGCTGGTCAAATGAATGATGGACCGGCATCCCCTGTTGTTATGTCCATGACCGCATCTTGAATGAGTTAAGTTGAGTCTAGCTCCAGATTTAGTCATGTTGGTCTTCATTTTCTTAGCACAGGTGCAGCAGTGAACAGCAGTGAGAGCCTCCCTCCGTCCTCGTCCGGCAATGACATCTCCTCCATGTCCACCGACCAGACCCTGGCATCTGACACTGACAGCAGCCTGGAAGCCTCGGCAGGACCCCTGGGTTGTTGCAGGTGACTAGCCGCCTGCCTGCGAAACCCAGCGTTCTTCAGGAGATGATATGATGGAACACACACACACACACACACACACACACACACACACAGACACTCACACACACACATACACAAATGCAGACACGCAGTGACAAGAAAACAGCAAGGATGAGAATCCCAGCCTAAAATTGAAAGAAATCTCTCAGCCTGCTTCTTTTCCAGAGTTCTGTATTGCAGCTAAGCCCAACGTATATTTAACCTAGATGCTCTTGCTTTGGTCTTCTTCCAATGATGCTTAATACAGAAAGAAACCAAACACAATTAGAAAAGCCTTTTCCATAAAGTGTAATTTTAATGGCTGCAAAACCAGCGACCTGTAACTGCCCTTCCAAATGGCATGACAAGGTGTGCAGTGGCCCCATCCAGCATGTGTGTGTCTCTATCTTGCATCTACCTGCTCCTTTTGGCCTAGTCAGATGGATGTAGATACAGCTCCGCATGTGTCTGTATTCATACAGCACGACTAACTTAGAGATGCTACTGTCAGTGTCCTCAGGGCTCTAGCAAGATCCTGCACTGGGGTACCACATGGTCCATTTCACGTGATCTATTGCTCTGACGTAAACTCATCTGTCATATATTACCAATATATAAACTGTTTCATTTGTTAATTGATTAAGCTGTATGTCCTATAAGAAACATGTAAAGAGGGGAAATGTTGGGGGGAGTGAGCTCTCTTGGACCCTTGAAGATGTAGCTTCCAAATTTGAATTGATTAAATGGCACCTGTATACCAATTTGTAGAAAGAGCATATGTGATGCTTATGGACATTGTGGGGGAGGGTGGGGTCCCAGTGTCCAGGCACTAAATGGTTTGACCTCTAAAAGAAGGTGGGAATGAAAGCTGAGGGTTTTGTTTTTTGTTTTCTTTCTTTTTTCTTTCTCTTTTCCTTCCTTCCTTCTTTCCTTCTTTCCTTCCTTCCTTCCTTCCTTCCTTCCTTCCTTCCTTCCTTCCTTCCTTCCTTCCTTCCTTTCTTTCTTTCTTTCTTTCTTTCTTTCTTTCTTTCTTTCTTCTTTCTTTCTTTCTTTTCTTTTTTTTTTCTTTTCCTTTTTTGACAGTGTGTATGTAGGATGGACTGGAGTACTGTCGCAATATGAAGACCTAGAGGAGATTCTTGCCCAGACACTAGGAAACACCAACATCCCTATTTTGGAGAAAAGACCCCATTTGTCATTTATAAATTAGGTGTTTTAACTGAACAGAGAGTGGCAGATGGTGAGAGGAGACTGTTGCGCACATATCTGATCATAAGAATTGCTCCCAGGAACTGAGCAGGAAACCTGGTGTGATGTCCTTCACAAAACATGAGCCTCCTTAGACTGTTTTCATATTGTGGGTTGTGTTCCCATGAGTGTGTTACTTCTAAGCTTTGTATTCTGTCATGGCTTTCCTTTGAGAAGGAATGTCACTTTTCTTTTCTCTAATTAAAAAAAAAATAAGTATTATTAAAATAACCCCAAAGCACAGGGTGATCCTCAGGTTAGCATTTGAAAATGTGTCCACAGATGTTACTATTTCTCAAGATTTTCCCTGACTCCTTAATATGGCTGATGTTTCATGTTTATTTGTTTTCATAAATTTGAACCATCCAAGAAGGGCTGATCATTCAAGTTTAATACTGCAGTCCATGTGAGAGCAATAACTGTGCTCATAAGTTACTGCTGCTAAACAGCTTTAGCAATATGAGTTTGTCTTAAAAAGCCATAAAGCATTTATGTCAATGTTTGGCAAAATCACCCCAATTTAGCTCACATTCAATGACAGTACTTTCCTGAGCACCTAAGGGGCCCTGTGAAACATCTTGGTCATACACACAAGACAATATACCAGGTGACCTCTCAGCAATACCAGGGTTTGGGGTGAGGCTTCCCTTCTTATTCATTTTGGTGAACCATCCATCACAGCCACTTGCAGTCTGACTGGTGCTTCCCAAATGGTGATATTCACCTAAAGAAGAAGTGAGATGCATGAAATAGGTGAGTGTCCAGTGTGAAATGCCTGGAAAATGGAATCTCTTCAAAAATAGAGCAAATGAGAATGCTCTGAAAACTGCCTTAAATACAAGAGGGAAGCTTTGTCTCATTCTAAGCAATAGAGTCAAACCCCATGGTCACTGGGTGAAAAGTGCTGTGTTCCTGGGATGGCTTCCCACTGTAGGGTTTAGGACAAGAGGTTTGTTTAAAATGGGAAGGAAAAAAAACATTAGGCCATGCAGATTTTCTTCAAGAATAAAAGTGACCAAGTTTCTGTGTTTTACTGCCATGGTGTTTGGTTCATATTGCAGACAACCTGATTTTTGTCAAGTTCTCTCACTTCTCCTTCTGTCACACTCCCCCACTCCCAACTCCTTTAAAATAATTTTTTCTCTGTATCCATTATTCTTGTCTTCTTTCTCTGTGTTCTTCTCTTGCTTCACTTGTGGCTTCTCTACTCCTGACTTTCTAGCACTCACAGTTAAGTTCAGAGAGCAGTCAGCTCTTTGAAAGAAAGTTGCAAGAGGAATTTCATCAGCCACAAAATGGCATCAAAGACAGAAGGAAAACTCCAGCCAGCTTTTTAGAAGTATTCGACAGTTACACTCTCTCCTGTGTGCAAAAGTGGTGATATTTTTTCTTAGATTAAACCAAGCAAGAACTAGGCAATTTTCCTCCCCTGCTATTACTACCTTCCCTAAACTTGACTAGTCTGATCTTCCTGTTGTCTGGCTCTTAGGAGTCCATTGTTTTTGGCCAGATCTCCCTTATGAACAAGCAAAAATGGAACACATCCTTCAGATTGAACTGCTTCTAGAATTTTGTTCACCAGGTTATCAAAGCAAGATAGATGGTGGAACAACAAAGAGAGTAAGTTCATAAGCCACCAGCCCTTCATGATCTTGGGTCTACTTTGCTCTAATATCTTCAGGAGGTGATTATGTTATTATTAAATTTATAAAATATATTATGTTCTGCATCGAGATTTTTTCCCCTTAATATTTTTTCTACAGTCACCTGTAACTTCCAAAGGACACTCTTGCTTTTTGGGCAGGGAAGTGCCAACTTATCTGGACTATATTCCTGAAAAAAGTGAAGGTCCTGCCTGTTATTGGGGTTCATTTTAGAGTATGCAGTTGGCCTCTGAGAGACCTAACCTTCTGTCACTTTCCATAGGGTGTAGGTCTTGCAGTGATCCTTAGTGAAATGTTTTGTTCTATTTTCTAAGTAGGAAGGCTGTGTACCCACGTGTAGGAGGAATTAAATTGTTGAGAAGGTTGGGAAAAATTCACCACTACGTTGTAAGTCTGTTAATTAAAAAAGAGAAGATATATTGGTTTTCCAGCCAAATTTCTTCTTGTAGAATAAGAACTGATAATGATCTTGCATCTTCAAGAATCTGATGACCGAGCTTTGCAGGAATGTATGCCACAGGTGGACCAGCACCTAGCCAGTTCTTTTCAATTGGAGTAAACCATTTAATTGAGGGCCAAGGAGCAGGACTGTTTTTCTCAACCTGTTACCATAATCAGAAAAATGCTACTTAAGGATATTGAAAACAGCTTACTGGTAAATCAAAAAACTACACCTTGACAAATGGAATAAGTGGTATAAAAATACATACATTTTTTTATGACCTGGGGTGAGAAAGGGAGTGTGTGGAAGCAAAACTCATTTTTAAATTTTAAATACTCATTGAAAAACTAAACTATACAAAATGTATTTCTTTTTAATAATTTGTATAGGAAAATCCTAATTTTAAAAGCAGTGTAGTCTATTAAGGATATTATTACCTGCTTTGTTGAAAAATTTATCTTCTATAGCTCAGAGAAATACATAAAATAGCTCCAGAATTCTTTGATCCTAACCGCTTTGGGTCTAAAGATAAATCCCACTCCCCTCTCACAATCTCCCTTCCACGCATACACAATTGTAATTGTGAGAATCCAACATTTTCCACAGATATCATGAAACATCAGGAAAACTCCTTTCTATAGAGACAAAAAACCATAATCATGTAAATAGTTATATTATTTTCCATGTGATTAAGATATAAGATTCTGTTGTTTCTTTGGGTGCTTAGAAAGTCTGTTCACTGTTTGAGATGGTTTGCTTTGACCCATTTCCTTGGTCAGTCAAGATGAAATGGAAGGCCTCTGTTTATATATGGACTTCTGTGTATCTAACTTTTGATCCTGTGGGACTAATGGCCAGTATGTTCTAATGGAAACAAATCTCCCAACCCTTATCTAGCATTAAACTGTTCACCTTGCCATGTCTATTTTGCAACAAGACCTGACTTGCACCTGCCTGTTATTCTGCATGATTGGACTCCCAAGACTATTACTGATGATGAGAACTTTTCTGTGCCAATGTTTATAAATGGACTTAAAGCACACACACATTCACACATACCTCACCCTCATGTTTCTAGATCAACCCTGAAAGGTAAAATTATGTGTGTTTAGTTTCTTTGTAAGGTCTTAGTGGCAAGAACTAGAAGTCAACCTAATGGATTAAGTCAATCTCAGTGATGTTTAATAAGGGTTTGAAATTATTTAATCCATTTCTGTGTTCTTTCTCACTCTCTTTTTTATTTCTACTACTATTTTTCATTGTTTTCAAAATGCTGGTGGAATAAGATGGAGAATGGGGGAGAACTTTGGCTTATTTGAACTCTTTAGAGGTGGATACTGAGTCAATACATTGTTATTTCTGTTTCTTATGAATTATTAAAAACCAAAGCAAATCTGCTTCCCTTCACATAAGACCAAGTCTAAACCCAGATATTGTTGGAATTTGTTTGTTGACAATGGTTGTGCTGCTTATTGTCTTGGGCTTCATGTCCTAATAGTAGCTTTGAAACATCTAACATGGTTTCATGGTGTGATCTGACTGTGCCAGGGGATAAATAAGAAATGAGGAATGATCTACTTTCTCACTATGGAGAAAGAGTGTGTAATGTGTATATCATCATGTGTAAGGTTGTGTTTTCATTTGGGATTGGTTTCTTCTAAAAATGACCTTTATTTCTGTTTGGGGATGCTACTTGTGTATCTGCAATTCAGTAATTTTCCTTAAATGTATAAAATAACTGAAGTGGATAAACTCACTTACTGAGAACATTATAGGTAAGTAGAAAAGGGTTAAGTAACCTTGATTAATTTATCGGAATTTTCAATCAGTTTATTACCCAAGAGAGAAGGGAAAAAGTTTTCTTGTTTACATGATAGCCAACCTTAATAACTCAAACTGTTTGTGAAGTAAAAATATATAATTTTGTGGCTTAATAAGGAAGTCACTGAACCTATGTAAAAATATCTGAAAAATGTCAAGGAATGGCCCCTCTAGTTCTGTAATAAAACATTTTATTTAACCAATTAATAGAAAATATGGAAGATGAATATACATATTCTTTTGAATTAACACAATTTATCCTTTCATTTATAAAGAAAGTAGAAAACAAAGCCCTTTGTTATGTCTGGCATAGCTTCTATTCTGACTTAAACCATAGCTCTTTATTTTCTTAATAAAAAAACATTTAACAATGGTCAAATAAAGGTACCTGAAAAGACCCCAGTAGTAAGAAGATACATTTCATTCCACAATGTTACTTATGGCGAGAAAGGGTCAGAAGGAGTTAATGGTATATACCAGGTACCAAAAATGTTTCTAAATATGTGGGTAATTTAAACTACTTTTGCTGTGATTAAAAAAAAAAGAGTCTTGAAAATTATATTTCTTATAGCTACTTAGATAACAACCAAAATAGAAGAATGTTCTGTTTGCTTAATAACTTCATTGGGTTGTACCCAATGTGGCTGGTTTTGACATTTCCAATTCTTTGGAATGGTGTTGTGTAGTTGCAATGTGCCTTTCCTCTGAGGGTTTGAAAGGCATGTAGGGAAGACATCAGCTAAGTAGTGGACCGCATTGAAATCCTACCGCTTCAGATCACATCACCCAGGGGACCACTATATGTGGCAAGTTAACTCTCTCAGCTCCAGACAGTTCCATCTGCTCAACCTTTTAGATCAGTGTGTTCTAATTTAGTTACAAAAGACAAGCTGTACAAATGTGCATTTCTCAAACACACAAATGAGAGTCAAGTGCCCTTTTGGAAATTTCCCACCCTCTCTATGCCACACATTTCTTGCTTTAAATTAGAAATGCTTATCTTGGATACAGGGAAAAGAGGGAGAAGGTTCTAGTCAAGGAACAGATATAAATAACCCATGGACATGGACAATAGGGTGGGGACTGAGTCTGGAAGCATGGGAGGGAGGTGGGCCAGGCACTGAAGAGCAACGGGGCAAAATTGGGATAACTGTAATTAAACAATGAACTATAGAAAAGCTTATCTTGGTATGAAGTTCAACATAAAATAAGTCTGAAATACAATTTAGAAAAGTCAAGTTTCACTCCATGGAGTGGATAGATTCACGTTCTTGTCACTGTTCCCTGGATCTTGTCTGGAATCTTTCTTACTCAATAGTCCAGGTTATTTCTAAGATGAGAAAGCAATTGCAAAGTGTTATTCATTAAAAAATTTTTCCACACTCTTCCTGGAAAAGGGTCTCATATATAATCTGCCTTCCATGAACACATTTACATTCACATTGGTAAAATAATTGTCTGAGAAATTATTAGGTACTAAATCAATTTTTATAATCCAAATATATTTTACATGCACAAAGGGAACTAGTAATACTAAAGTATTTTTTTTTGTAAAAGGAAGAATTCTGAAATGCAATTGATTTTTTCTTAATGTTAGTATATTCCAAACTTGTATTTTATATAAATTAAGCTCTAAGGAGATTGCTCTGGATTTCTACTTTAATTTCTGAGGTACTTAGTACATTCATTCATTTCAGAAAACACTTATTGAACATCAATCAATGTGTCCTAGGTAGGAGATAAATATAGCATAATCCTTACCCTTAAAATTTTAGAGTAAACAAAAATTTGAGTTTAAAAAGAACTGGATAAATAAAAATATCTATCTCATTTACTTTAAAAAATAATGACATGTCAAAGTAGTGGTGTGACTTAAATGAGTCCATTTTTTATTCCTTTAAATCACTGAAACAAGAAATCTTTCGATGTTATAATTTTGTCTAATTACATGGAAGTACACTTAATGAATTAGTATAAGATATTCTTGGCCATTTTTCATGATATTATAGAAGATAAAATTATTTTTACAATTTATTTAAAAAATAGCATGGAGATGAAAAATACAAGTAGGCTTGCTTAAATCAATGAGGAAATACATGTTGTTCTTTTAATTAAAAGTAGAGTGCTTTCTTTTAGTCGGTTTTAAATAGATGCCAGTCTTCAGATAATGTGTTAACTATGCTAATACAGTGAGACCTCAACAATGATTTAGGGTGTCTATATCCTAGAAAAAAAAAAACAAACAAATCAGGTAAACATTTTAGAAGCTAAACACGATAACAACAGCAGCAATATAGCATGGATGATTCTTTTCTGCATTACATGTTTATTTTTGATATATGTTTCTTCTGAGAGTTATTGGGCCTGGATATTGAGTTCAAGGCTCATATTTCAAGCATCACAATCTCCAAACCAGCAAACAACATCACAATGGGCACTGGCATATTAAACAAACAAAAACATCTCTGAATTTTATTCCGTTTGTGGGTATTGGCTGGAACCCTAAAATAACACACAGTAGAAGTCATTTATTATTTTCTATGAAAAGATCCAATTCCGAAAATCCCTGAATATCTGAAGCAGAAATTTGACATTAAGCTGTGAACATTGACTCATGCCACAAATTGATTCATGCCACAAACATTGACATTTCAATCTCCCAAGAACTGTTCTAGGCACATATTGTTAAGATGAATTAAGGTCATCTTCTGGCCTTTGTGTATTCTACCTTATAGTGGGGAAGCAAGCTAATAGGAAGAACTAAGAAGACATAGCATTTAAAGGAAAAGATGTGATAAGGGCTGCTTATTTAGACAAGGTGGCCAGGGCAGGGCTCTCAGAAGAGGTGATATTTGAGCAGAGACCTACAGAAAGTAAAGGAGTGAGCCATATTAAGATCTGAGGAAGAGCATTTCAGGCTGAGGTAAAAGAGAGTACAAGGGCCCTGGAGTAAGAGGTCACTTGCAAACAGCCTTATGGATGAAGCAGAATGGATAAGAAAAAGTATGATGGTAAAAAAAATTGGAGAGAAAACAGGGTCATACCATGGCAAGATTGTGGGACTTTGCTCTAGAAAATGGGAAGATGATGAACAAATATGGGAAGGAAAGTAATGTAATCTAAATTTTCTTTTTAAAAGAATCCTCCTGGCTACTGAGTGAAGAGAGTATATTAGGAAGAAAGATAAGAATGGAAACTGAGTCTGGTGTAGGGTAAAATAGTCTAGAAAGGCAAGATGGGCTTGGGCCAGGAAATGGAGGGGATGAGAAAGGGTTAGATTCAAAATATAATTAAGAATATATTATGAAGGAAGAGATTTGACAATAGATTAGCATGTGATAAGAAAGAAAGAAAAAGATCAGGGATGGCTCAGCTCTCTCTCTCTCTCTCTCTCTCTCTCTCTCACACACACACACACACACACATACAAACACACACCATGAAGTAAATGATTGTGTAACTGATTGAAATGGTGAACGATGTTATTAGGAGCTGGATTTAGGAAGGAAATCATGCTTTTTGATGGAAATGTCAGTTGGAGATGTTTATGAGATATACTAGTGAAATAGCAGGAGTATTTACCAGGCTGGAGTTAGAAAATAAACGTGAGAGGAATCAGCTTATAGTACGGTTTAAAACCATGAGAGTATATGAAGCTTCCAAGGGACTGGGTATAGACAAGTAAGAAAAGTCCAAAAAGGAGGCACCTCTTACTCCAACATAAAGAAATTAGAAAACAGGAGGGTCTTCTAAGAAATGTGAAGTAGAGGAAAAACCAGGAAGTTTTGCTATCGTGGAAGACAAGTGAATAAAGGATTTCCCAGATGAGGAGTGGGCAACAGGAGCAATGCTACTGCATGGTTGAGGAAGACAGATCTGAATCTGTGAAGGCCATTGCGGCCCTTGACTATAGCACTAGCTCCACAGTCCTGAGCAAGAAAGCATGATGCGAATGAGTTCAAGGGAACCTGGGTGGTGAGGAATTAGAAATAAGTACAGATAATTAAATGTTCCCTAAAAAGTGAAGCTGACGATTGATGAGGAAATTAGAAATAAATATGGGAGGATTCAAATGTTTAAAAAGCTATTATAGAATGAGCATATGTGGTTGGGATTGATATAGAAAGAGTGAAATTGGTAACATAAGAGAGAAAGAGTATTTACTTGAATGAGAAATGTGCCTGAAGAAGCCAGAGGGATGGGCTCCAGTACACAGCCGGGCAGCGAGCTGATTGGGCAGGCTGCACAGCCGGAAACGTTGTAGCGGGAAACGAGGCAGTGTGTGTGGGGCAGGTGGAGGTAGTTTGTGTAGGAAGATGATGGAATGTAAGAATATGCTCTTCTCATACTTTGATCTCACTAAAGACAGAACTAAGGTTTTCTGATAAGAAAGAGGAGCAGAAGGGTTTATGTACGTTTGAGAAGAGAAATGCAAAATGGGTCTTGGAAAACGTGAGCCATATTTATATAAACATAATGTGAGAGAAGTCAACAGGGTGCCTTTTGTTCTCTGGCCCTATTTAGCGTCTTAGGTTCAAATTAGCCAGAGTTGAGTAGTTTTTTTCCTTCTTCTTCTCAGAAGAGTGCTGTGGTGGAAGGGAAGATGAAGGAAGTTGAGGATAGAAGCAAGAGAATAATTAGAATGAGGGCCCACAGAAGCAAAGCTGGTTAAGGAGGGAAGTGATGACATGCGGGGATGATAGTGGAAGCCTAAGCAGATTGGAGATGCTGTGGAGGATACAAAAATTGTTGGAATGGTGGTGCTAAAGTGAGTGACTTGGAGGGAGAAGCAGTGATGATAGGGAATAGATACTTGAAATGGAAATTTTAGTGCTGGTACAGTTATTGGTAATGATTGGGTGTCAGGTAAATCATGGCATGGGTGGCTGATATTCGGACAGAGACAGAAGCATATTTTTAGAAGTAATAAGGTCAAGGAGCTGAGTGACCAAGTTGGTGGATAGCGTGTGAAGTGGTGGTGGGGAAAAATAGTAGGTGCCAAATTATTTGGTCATGTGGCACGTGCTTTCAGAGAGATTATTAGGGTGCAGGGAGGGGCAAGGTCTGGAAGTTGCAGCAAAGAGCAGAGCAAGACCCACCTGTCCCTCAGGCTAGAGATACACAGGTTGTGGGAAGGAAAAGTAGCCATCTTGAGTGAGCTGCAAGGAGTGTGATGTCATTAGGAAATTAGTGTGTCAAAGATTTAGGGGAAGGTGATGATAGTTTTAAGATCTAGAAGGTATAATGGAAAGGCTGGGGGAGTGCTGAGGGGGTTAGAGTTGAAGCAAATCAGTGAATATACTGAGTGATTTGGGGATAATCATATAGGTGAAGGCAAATGACACAGGAGCTTGGGCTATTTTGGTAATAGGTACTCAAGGATGAGGCCCTGATGGCATGACCCTGGGGTCCTGTTGGTGTGGTACAGAATCAGTTTTAATGAATCATGAGGAGGCAGGGAATGTGTGTGTGCAGAGAGAGGGCTGGGCCAAGTATGATGCTTTCACAGGGAGAACACTGAGAGCCTCCATCAGAGCTCAAGGACAACTTTGTTCAAAGCAAATGTGCCAATTTGACTACACAGCTGGGCAATTTGGTATTCTCTTGTTACTGTAGTCTTTATTTAAGAGAGGCAACCCTTTCTACAACAGGCTGAGGCAGCTGTGCATACATTCATAGGTAGTGTCGTTCAGCCTGGACCTGAGCCACAAATAGTGCATTAAAAAAACACTTTTCATGAGTTAAACTTGCTACTCCAGGGTCTACAGTAGGTTCTGGTTTTACCTTCTTGGGGAACTGTTAGTTTTCTAATTCACTTTGCAGCAAGAGGCCTTTAGCTGGAAAGTTCTAACTTTCAACTCATTCCCCACTTGTACAATAAAGAAGGCCATGAAGAGAATTACAGCTTAGACCCTTGGGAACCGCAGTTCCAGCACTTTTCTCCTGTGGTCTGCGCGTTCAAACAAGGCAAAATGTGTTCAGTCTTGCCACTTTCTTTGAATTAAAAGGTAAACAGTAGAAGCCACCAGGATCCAAGTGTGTTTTCAAGGCTCATAATGTGAGGATAAGCTGCTCTGCACAGCACCGTTGCGATGGTGCAGATCTAATAGGTCAATTTTATTTAATTCAAAAGGCTCCCTAGGGTCCACACCAAAGGCACATGCATGTTGTTCCATGCACTGGGGAGGCCCTGACTCCAAGTGGCCTCCCTGTCCGATAACTTCCTACTTATCCTTCAGGACTCACATCATAGTCATGACTCTGTATTGCCTTTTCCAGCCTCATTTTTGAGATCTCCTTCTTTCACAGTCACTCATCTTCCATGGTAATTAGTATTGCAAACTAGGTATCTCAGAGCACATAGCCTAATGCTGGTCTGGCATGTGGAGGCTTTCAATAAATATTCACTAATAATGGTGCTGATGTGAGCCTAGACATGCTCACTGGTCCATATTCTTAAGCACTTTCATTACATTTCACCAATACTTTTTTTTTTAAAGATTTTATTTATTATTTTTCAGAAAGAGGAGAAGGGAGAAAGGCAGAGAGGGAGACAGACATCAATGTATGGTTGCCCTTCGCCTGCCTCCAGCTACAGACCAGGCTGGAGACCTGGCTTGCAACCTGGTTATGTGCCCTGGTTGGGGAATTGAACCGGTGACCTTTGGGTTTGCAGGCTGGCACCTTATCCACTGTGCCATCAGCCAGGGCCCCCTCACAAATACTTTTAATATCCCAAATCATCTCCAGTGTCTGGAGGACAAAACTAATATAGGATAGTTATAGGTAACTAAACTATTCTCATGTCATGAATGTAATTATGAATTATTATCTCTGAGTGGAAAGAATGCCATGGGTTGTCTCTTTTTTACCATCAAACACTGGCAGAATCTGTGCAGAAATAAAATTAGAGTTCCTGGGACAGGGGCACAATTACACGTCTGCTGGTGAGCATACCAGTCTTTCACTGCTGGCCAAATTCCTGAGGCCAGAACCCTGCTATGCTCTTTAACACTTAAACACCCTTTCCGTAGACGTAATTAGAAGGCTGACAGCTGCCATTTAAATGAGCACTTACCATATGCCAGATACTGTGCTAATCACATCACTGATTTTATTCATTTCTTTAAAAAATACCCAGTAAGGAAGAGACACTATTACTATCCTTATTTTATTAAAAATAAAAAACAAATTAGGGCTTACAAACATTATGTAACTTTAAATTTATTTATTTATTTATAAAGATTTTATTCATTATTTTTAGAGAGAGAGAAGGGCAGGGAGGGAGGAAGAAAGGGAGAGAAACATCAATGTATGGTTGCCTTTCACCTGCCTCCAGCTATAGACCTGGCTGGAGACCTGGTTATGTGCCCTGGCTGGGAATCAAACTAATGACCTTTGGGTTTGCAAGCTGGTGCCTATCCACTGAGCCACCAGCCAGTGCACATTATGTAACTTTTCTTAAGTTCATGTAGCTACAAAGAGGCAGAGCTGATACTTGAATCCAGGGTCTGAAGCTCATGCATATCTTGTCTATGATGCCACCTAAGCAGGACACAGCTCTGTAATGGGAGGAACACTGGAGTTCATGGCTGATATCACAATCTTTAATATTCTCTTGATTGCCCAGGTGAGATAATTATATCTGTGATTTAGACTATGCTACCTTGGAATGATCTAATTTTTTTTAAAGGAAGCCTCAGCTTTTGAATAAATATAAATAAATAAAAATAACATTATTTAAATTCCCCTGGAGTTTATGATCATTTCATAACAAAATTACATATAAAAATTACACTTCAGTTGGCCTGATGTGCTAGGCAATTCTATTTTAAATGTTCTCTGAAGGATATCCAGCCATATAGTTTGACTAATAAAACAATATTATAGACTCAACACTTGTAAGCAAATCCTTTCTTCTGAGCTCATAATTTAAGAATTATTATAGTTACCCTAAGTATGTTTAAAGAAGTGTATACAAGGTGTAACAAATGAACTATTGATAATAAGTAATAATAAGTACCTAAGTACTTATTTCCAATTTATTTTTATGTCAATTTACACTTGATATTTTCTAGGCTTTTAGCTTAATAGAAGAACTAATAGACATGCAGGTGGACAAGCTGCTCACAATGTCGATTGATTAGGGGTCATCATCACCAAATATGATAATTCAAACTAATAACAGAATCCCTCATTAGTTTTTGCTAACTCTCCAAATTTATTGCTAACTATCTGGCACTCTGTGGCATAAAAAAGAGGGATGATGATTTAAGATCAGTAAGATACAATTCTGATATTTTAAGAAGCTCTGTTGATCAAGTGGCAGGCACTGGGACAGAAACATTTAAGTATCAGAGCATCCCTACTTTGTAGGGGTTATCTCCAATTGACATGAAAAAACTGAGGCCCAGAAAGGTAAAGTGACTGGTCGTTGTGTGCATCTTGCCTCAGGCATGCTGAGATTCCTATCTTAACCTGAAGGGCTCTCAGTTTTCTATGATTTTCATTTCACTATACTGCTTCCTAAAGTGCTTCTTATTTGGTGAAGAAAATAATCAGATATTGGAAAACTAAAAAAGATACATACAAATTGGGAGGAAAGAAGGTGACTAGCTGCACTGAGATCCTATGAAGCTTCATAGGGGAGCTGACATTTGGCTTGGCTCTAAGAAATACGTATGGTTGGAGTGTGTCAGATTGAAGGAAGGCAGGTGAGATGGACACAGTAATAGGAGATTGAAATTTCCAGAGACATGGAATGGCATGACAGGTGTGGGGGAAGTGGGGAAAATGGGAATGTAACTGCAGGTCAGAGTCCAATACCCTGTGTGAAGGATGTTATGCTGGGGGGTGATAATATGACTAGTAAGGCCAAGTATGGTCACAAAGCAGCTGGCAAAAGATGCAAGTAGAGGAACGTTACTGGAACCAGAGTGGGTGGGTAAGAAGCTTTTGTCAAAAGATAAGAAACTGATCATAAATAGGTGGAACAGTCAGTCAGTACTTAGTGAGTGAAGAAGAGAGCAAACAAAAATTAACATTTTTGGAGTCCTTCCTTCCTGTACACTAGGTGATGTGTCCGCCTTAACACAAGCTGCCTCACTGAGACCACATAACAAGTCTGTGAGAATGGTATTTTTATTATCCCCATTCTACAGATGAAAAAAAGTGATGCCTGGAATATTCGCCAACAGCCAGAAAACTGTAGAATATGTGAAGTGGGCAGTTTGACTGCATACATTTGGTTTTTCACTGCTACATCAGATAGTTTCCAGATGAGTCCGAGTTTTTGTTAACTAAGACAAGGACCAGGGAAAAATACAGAGCTGTGAAATCAAGTTTGCACATTTTGAGTCTGAATTTCTTATAGGATGTCCATGTGTGAATATGTGGTTAAAGAATTGGGAGGATGGAGAACAGGGAGCTAAAGATAAAAAGGCATTGCTGTGTAGGCAGTGGTTGATACCAAAGGACCACTTACCCTCCATCCTTGAAAAGATGTAAACAGAAGCAGCACAGTGATAAGAATGATGTTGTCCAGACTACTCTACTCATTGGGAAAAAATACACACAAACACAAATCCCATAACCTCAAGTAGAATTTATTTTATATTATGCCTTCAGTGACTTTTTGTTTTTGCATGAGAAAGATTGATTTGCTTAGCTCCTTAAAAG
Source organism: Noctilio leporinus (assembly GCA_004026585.1). Classification (NCBI taxonomy): domain Eukaryota; kingdom Metazoa; phylum Chordata; class Mammalia; order Chiroptera; family Noctilionidae; genus Noctilio; species Noctilio leporinus. The sequence continues at coordinate 5,130 of PVIW01002338.1, read as the reverse complement.
CAGTGTCTTACTGATGTGTAAAGAATTGCTCTCCCTAATCTCTTATCTCCTGAGAAACTTGAGCTTCTCTAGAAAGTTATCATCACTAATGTTCACAATTTATCAAAATTGAACGTTAAAACATTCATATCTTAAAATTATTATGAATGACTATGTTTCCAACAGGGAAGAAAAATATTGTAAAAATTAGAAGTAACACTGTCAGTTTCTTTCTTCTGTCTCCTCTTCCTTCTGGTGCCCCTTCCCCACATCCCCCTGTCTTGCTGCTGAATGCCTCTGATGGCTGTCATTCAGAGAGAATCCCAGATGACAAAAGAACAATGGGCCTGAGTGCAAGAAGAGTGTCCCTCTGCAGCACATATTCCCGCAGTTTAAGCAACAGGGACACAGGACCACTATTTCGTTGCTGGCATCCCAAAGTGCAGTTATCTGGGGGCAGGGAGAGGTCTGAGTGGAAGCAGGTGCTCATAAAATGGCCCTGCAAGTGTGGGAAAGTAGTCTAGCAAACGTTGTTTCCCAGCTCCGAAATGATGGGAAGAATTTTCATGTCACTATCTGCAGTTACAGAGATTCAGTCCAGAAGGACAGAGTGACTCAAGGCATGACTGATTAAATGCTTTTCTTTCCCCCTGTTTTCCCCTCTAAGGTTCTTCCTGCACAGAACTGGCAAGGAAGACCAGGGGACTTGAAAAAGGGACTTTTTTTTTTACAGGGTCCAAAATGTCTTGTGTCAATTCATCTCAAAAAGAAAACTAAGTGGTAGTTAGGAAAGAATTTGAAGAGCAGTTCAAAGGTTCCTGATCCTACTGTAGTTTATAAACTTATTTACATTTATCTTTTTTGGTCATGATAGGGTCTATTGGCACAAACAGCACAGCCACAACGTATTCTTTTGACTTTAATAACTCATCTCATATATATTTATATATTTTTATATATCTGCTTATCTTCATTTCCTTGGCAAAAAAGGAAATAAAAATATTGATCTATAAAATAAGCGGATGATAACACAATGCCAAAAATAGCTTATGTTAAGTGCAAGGGGTGAAGCTTGAAAGCAAGCTAAATTGCAACAACATATTGATTTGACATTTTAAATACAAGACTTGAAATAAAATAATTCTTGAGATATGCTTCTTGTTTTTAGTTTACTTTTTAAAAACTACTCTATATACACATATCCAGTTGTAACACTTGACAGTAGCATATGGGGCATGATAGAACTTTGGTACACATTGCAGGTATGGATGGGTCATGTCTGTAAATGATATTCCTTCACCAGTAAGAGAGCTGTACAGCCAGGTGACCAGCCACCTGATCCCAGGTAATATTCCCACAGGAACCCCCAGGGTCCTTCCCGGATCCACCAGAGACAGTGGGAAAAAGCAGGCTCACTGAATCCATATTGTGTTTCCTCTCTCGGTTCTCCTGGGTTCCACCGTCAGCTCTCCGAATGTGGAAAAAAATTGCTCCATTTCTTTCTGCAGCATGTCGTTTCTTTTCTCAGCATCCTCTTTGGCGCGCTCTGCATTTCGCATCTTGATTTCTATCATTGTGAACTTTTTCCTTTCCTGATCTAGTTCATCGTGGAGGCTCATCATTTCTGTTTCCAAAGTCAAGTTGCGCTGTTCCAAGCTACAAAGGGTGGGGGAGGGAATAAAAGAGAAAGCGATTTTATTCATTTGTGATGTGAGAGGGATAGAAATATTTTCTCAACTCTGTGTCTGCAATGCTTAGGAAATTAGAATGACTCCTTTCAATTCAGTGAAGTTTTGTTTGCTTTTACTATTTGCTAAGATGATTGCCTATCATTTGAACAAGACCCCAAGACATCTCTGAGAAGCACTTAGTTGTCAATGATTGTGAATGTATAGTAAGTGACAGCACAGAGGAGCCAGAGAACCAATGTCATGTCACACAGAATGGCAGAAGCAGGAGGCAGCCCAAACCACAAGGCTTTCTGGATCATTAAATGTAAATTGGCCTTTACTAAAAGAAAGGTCGAAAGCCTAGTAAAGTTGGAAGAAAAGGGAGCAATTATATTTGCTTTCTATAAAAGGAAAATTTACAGTGAAAATGTCATTGTTAGATAAAGTCCACTTAGACTGACCTTCTCTGAGACATAAGGAGCCCCATCTTGTAAAAGTGGCACCAAAAGCAGCAATCTTATATGAACAGGAATAGTAGAGATTATATGCGGTGAATAAGTAATCCACTGACATTTTGTGAGTTACCTGGAGTCCACCCAAGTAACTTGTGGCTGCCTGTATTTCTCACCATTTTCCAAGTAATATATCTTTGAATCTCTAGATTTATATTTCTATAGCTTGACATCTGTATCCATTTGGATATACTCTGTAATTTTAGATAGCTTCCTTGAAATCAGAATTTTCTGCATAATCACTGTTACAAGAGATAATATGTTGTTGCTGTTCAAAGGAGCATTAAGCACTTGTTTTTTATAAAATGAATCTTAGTAATTGTTGACTTTTTAATCTCTCCTCTTTTGAGCTAACGTCTGCAGGGTATGTTTGCAGTTACCATACTACTGAACTTTCAAAGGCTTACCTGATTGTGTTAAATAACAATTTTTGAACTTAAAACCTCAATTATTTTTCAGTTTTGAAATAAGTTCCATATGTTGATATTTCATCCAGATAATAATACAAAATAACACTTTTTTAAAAAGTAACTAGGATTAAAAATTATTTTTCATATTCTGTAATCAGTTTAGAAGGTTGTTTTGATCACAGGATGACATTTTTATATAATAACCTGGCATTGTGCAGGTTGCAACTCAAAACTGCTCTACAATGTATTCCCTTTGCTTTCTAAAGCTATTTATCTTAGAATTAAAAGTGAAGGTAACCCTTTAAACAATATTGATACTTATGGATGCATGAGATACTTGTGTGAAATTTCTAAGACTCTAATGGACTGAGTTGAATAGAGAAGGGAACCCCTCCCACTGCAAACACAGAATGATGCTGATAAAATATATAAACTTTTAATTAAAAAAAGATATAACCAAGGTTAAAAAGATTAAACGAGCATCTTCAAGTATCATAACCAAGGAAGATACTTCAATTTAGAACAGTAAGTGGAAGTACACAAAGGGTATTGATCCTGGATAGAGGCCTGAGGTGGGATCTAGTTTTTTTCATTTTCACATGGGGGAGGGAAGGTCTCCCTTGTAAAACAGAAAGCCAAAAGTGAGTCAACTGAGAGCTTATAACATCAATTATCTTTATAAAAAATTGACCATAAAACTCTATTCATGGGCTGAGCAAAGTGTCAAAATTGAACTAGCAGAAGAAAAAGATCAATCTCAGCAATATATTTTTAGCTTTGTCTCCTCAGGCAAAAACAACAAAAGCAAAAATAAACAAATGGAGCTACACCAAACTTAAAAGCTTTTGCAGAGTGAAGGAAACCATCAACAAGAACAAAAGGCAAATGGAAAAAATATTTGCAAAGGATATATCCAATAAGAGGTTAATGTCTAAAATACACATAAAACTCATACAATTCAACATGGAACTCATGCACATGAAAAACAGTGTGGTGACTGCCAGGGTGGGGTGCAGGTGGAAGAGGGGATAAGAAGAATAAATGGTAATGGAAAAATACAATAAAAATGAAACTAGTAGGAAAAAAAAAAGAGAAAAAATCAGGAACACAAACAATCCAATTAAAAAATGGGCAGAGAACCTGAGTCAACATTTCTGCAAAGAAGATGTATAGGTTGTCAACAGACATGAAAGATGTTCAACATCCCTAATTATTAGGGAAATGCAAATCAAAACCACAATGAGATACCTCCTCACACCTATAGAATAGTTACTATAAAAAAGATAACAAATGGCAATCTAGAGGAAAGAGGACACTTATGCACTGTTGGTGAGATTATAAATTAGGTGCAGCCAATATGGAAACAGTATGGAGATTCCTCAAACAATTAAAAATAGAACTACTGTATGACACAACACAGCAATTCTATTTCTGGTTATTTATCTGAAAAAAAATTTGAAAAGATATATTCATTCCTATATTTGCTGCAGAACTATTTATAATAACCAAAATATGGAAGCAATGTAGATGTCCACTGCTATGAATGGATCAAGATGATGTGGTACATATACAATGGAATATGACTTAGCCATAAAAAAATAAGAATGAAATCTTGCCATTTGCAACAACATGGATGAATCTACAGAGTATCATGTTAAGTGAAATGTTGGACAGAGCAAGACAAATGCCATATGATTTTATTACATGTGGGATCTAAAACACAAAAGAATCGAACAAACAAAATGAAACAAGTGAACTCACAGACACAGCAAACTGATGGTTTTCTGAGGGGAGCAGGGCGGAGGCAGGAAAAGCAGAAGAGGATCAAAAAGTACCTACTCCCAGTTCTAAAATAAGTTACAGAGATAAAGCACAGGGGGTATAGGCACTGTATTGTAACAAATGGTTACTAGACTTATTGTGGTGATCAGTTTGTAAGGCATAAAATTGTTGGATCACTGTGCTGTACACCTGAAACTAATATAATATTTTATGTTAACTATAATTAAAAAATCTTAAAAGAGAAAAAATTAGTAAACCTGAAAACAGTCTGAGAAAAATCAGCCAGAATGCCCCCAAAAAATGAGAAAGAAATTTAATGTAAGGAAAAGAAGTTAACAGAGATGAAGCATGGATTAAGAAATTCCACCCTCTATTAATAAGCACCATAGAAACAGAAATTTGAGAAAATGGGAGAGATGAAGTAAATAAAAAGGTGATAAATACAAATATTTCAGAATTGAAAAATACATAAGCCCTCAAATAAGCATAAAGGCTGAAAGTTCTTGGAAAAGATAGAGCAGAAAGTTACTAATTAAAATAAAAATGGCAGAGAAATATTAATATGAGAAAGGACAGACTTTTTTAATTTTATTGTTGTTGTATTACATTCATCCCCTTTTTGCTCCCCTCTGTCCCCCCTCCCCACCCACCCATTCCCCCCAAAGTCAATCCCACCTGTTGTCCATGTCCATGGTTCCTTTATACTAGGTTCTTGTCTAAGCTGCTCCCCTTTCTTGCCTCTGCCTCCCCCCTCCCCCCAACCCCTTTCCCCCTGAC
>PVIW01002337.1:0-225524 GCA_004026585.1 Noctilio leporinus | reverse complement strand
AAGGAACCATGGACATGGACAACAGGTGGGATTGACTTTGGTGGGAATGGGTGGGTGGGTGGGGGGACAGAGGGGAGCAAAAAGGGGATGGATGTAATACAACAACAATAAAATTTTAAAAATAAATAAATAAATAAATAAATTTATGGGTTAAAAAAAAAATTATCGTGAATAAGGCACTGGCCTGTGAACCCAAAGGTCACAGGTTCGATTCCCCAGCCAGGGCACACAACCAGGTTGCAAACCAGGTCTCCAGTCAGGTCTGTGGCTGGAGGCAGGTGAAACGCAACCATACATTGATGTCTTTCTCCCTCTCTGCCTCTTTCCCTTCCCCTCTTTCTAAAAATAATGAAATAAAGTCTTTAAAAAAAATTATTGTGGCAATGAAGACATACTATGTTACTACTGTAGGCAGCTATGATGCTTCTGTATTACACATAGCCCTGGCTGCTTTGACTTGTGGGGGCCAGGGTACAAAACAGGGTAGACTCTAGAGAAGAAGGCATGGAGAAATGAAGAAACACATGAACAGCCAAGATGGATGCTGTGCAACTAATCAGGCTGTACAACTAAGGCAGCTGATAGTCTCAAGGCAAATAGTCCAGACAACATAGCCAGCTTAGGTATGATTGAAGCAAGGAGTCCAATGTGATGACCAAGTTGCATTAGAGAAGGGTGTCAGGTAAACACATCAAACAAATGATAAGCCACAGAAGCTCTGGCAATTTTCCCACTTTTTTTGGTCTATTCCCCCATCAGTGGACAGGCTTTGGAGAAAGAAAGGGTTATCGATACTTACATAGTTATCAAGGCCCTAGACTTATTTTTCCTTTAGTGTTTTCAGTGCTGATCACTTCCAGTTGAAAACCATGATATGGATATCAAAGGTCTCAAGCTATTCTCAGGAAACTTGAGAGGGTGAGATAAATGTAAGAGTGGGTTTCATCTGTAACATGTCAGAGATCACATGTGTTTTGCTTTCCAGGAATTAGTGGGGTGGTCACTTTGTAAGGTATATAAGTGTGGAAACACTATTGTACACTTGAAACTAATATGTACAACCACTATAAGATTGTATACCAACTATACTTAAATTTTAAAAATAACTTAAAATGCTGTGTTAAAAAAGAGTAGCTATGTCTTCTATATGAATGTCATCAAGAGAATTAGTGGCCTTACTGTTAAGAAAAATTAATTCAAACTGCTATCTGGTTGAGCTGAATTCAGAATTTTTAAAAAAGGATGCAGAAATCAATGAAATTTTCAAAAGAAATATTTCGTGACTAGGTGTTAAAACTTTTCTACCTGTCAGAAACCCAAATTATGGATGCCTGATGCAACCTACATTTTAATTTGACTAGTGTTAATGATTGCTGCTTGGTGTTGGAGCTTTGTCAGCACATTATTAATAAACTGAAGTAGAGTTATGAACCACATAAATTTCCCTACTATATGGGAGTTTGTACTGTGGAAAATAACAAGCTGTTGTATGAAGAAATCAAAGACCTATTACCTCGTATCATGTTCATGTTTTTCTTTTGGCATCACTTACCTTATAAAGATGCATCCGCAAGCCCACAACCATCTTACTTTGAAATAATAAATGCAGAACATGACATTTTCTGGTTATTCAATTCTTACAGTACTTCCTTGCTCTTTATCAATATTTTCTTTTTCATTAGAACATTAGATTTAGTTTTAAGTTATTAATAAAATAAATAAGGAATTAATATCCTTAGATTATTTGTTGTAATTAATGTTACTCTCTAGAACTTTGTCTGAAAACCAGAGGATTTATTGAGATTTATACATTTGTGAATTTTTGAAATATTTAGATTAACCATATGTTATTGTCAATGAAAGCTTAACTTACTACAATGCATTTTTTAAAAAATTTTATTGTTGTTGTATTACATTCATCCCCTTTTTGCTCTCCTCTGTCCCCGTCCCCACCCACCCATTCCCCCCAAAGTCAATCCCACCTGTTGTCCATGTCCATGGTTCCTTTATACTAGGTTCTTGTCTAAGTACAATGCATCTTTTGATATGAACAAACTCCAGTGACAAATTGAAATTTTGATCTTTACACATAAATCTCTTGGAGTGAGTTTGTATTGTTTTTAATAATGTCATTTTTCTATCCTCTTACATCTGACTTCTTTTTTTGACATTTCATGTATCAAATATTAATATTATCTCAAGAAAATTATATCTGCCATCAATGAAAACCCACCTTTACCAGGTTTTATGATTTTCTGGGCATATCTGAAGTGGAATTCAGAAGATTAGAGTGTCATTTACTCTGAAATGATTTTCTATAATTGGGAAGTAGACTGACAAATAGTGAAATCTCCTATTTTAACAGAGTAGTACAAATAGCAAAATCATAAATACCAGTTGGGCATTTTCTGTTGCTAGGGATTTCAACCAAATAAAACCAAAGATTTTGGAAAAAAATATCTTGCTCTGTTGTCATATTTTTCCTATAATAACCCACCAGTGTAATGAACTTTGTAAAGATTTCTTCATAATTTTAGTCTTTGATCAATAATATCAGCAGCAGATAGAGAAAAATTTTACCCCCTAAAATATACCAGATCTTATAATAATTTAACACTAAAACTACTTACTATATTAGGCAGTGTTCTAAGTGTTTGATGAATGTTAACTTCTGAATAGAACCCAGTGAAGTATATGCAATTATTATCTCCATTTTACAAGTGAAGAAACTGAAGAATAGGGAGGTTAAGTAACTTTTCCATGATCACAGAATCCAGGCTATTTTCCATGAGATTCTATCAATAGGCTACACATTGAGTAGAATTTACTGTTATTAGAAAAAGCATCTGGTCATATTTTGACTTGATGATGGAAAATATGCACTTAATTTTGATTGCCATTCAATGATATGGAACCTCGACACAGAACTTTGAATTGGTGCTTAAATTATTAACTGGTGCATAATAGTCATATCATGAAGTGAAGTATGCACAACTTTTCTCAAGGCCCTTTTTCCCTCCCTCCCTTCCCTTCAGTCCAGCTTTTGCTATGAACTGTACCCCCATCCCAACTAGAACAGATAATAGTTGATTCGAATTTAGCACATGGAGAACAAAGCTTTTATGTTATTCAGGATTTGTTCCCACAAAGAAAATAATGAGCTAACCAGCCTCGCAATGATAGGAGACTTGAATAAAGGAAGCAGCATGTGCAGCTGCAGCTAATTACAAAGTTGGGCTTTACTTTTGTTAACAGCAGATTAATGTTTGTATGCAAAATATTTGTTGTAAATAAATAGCTTTAGTAAGTGGGGGAAAAAGACAAGAAGAATACAATGGCAGGGATAATTACAGCTGTATTTGCAAAAGCCATAACTGCAGTCTATAATTATCTTAATTTGAAAAAATAGAGATTATCTCATATTTTTAAGTTCTTTATGAGGAATAATTCTAATAGTTGAATATTCTAGCATTTGAACAGTTGTTTGATTCTGCCTTAATTTTCTTGATGTTCTACTTATGTAACACGTAGGAATACAAAAGAATATAGCTTCAATGAATAAAGCCTTATTTACAAAGTAAGATATTAGAAAGAACACTTGATCATATATTTATAGCTTTCAGTTTGATATGGTTTACCTGTCCAATTAAAGACAGTGTTGCAAGGCTATTGACAGGTGATATAGCTCATTTCAAGTCAGAGATACTGACAAAACATCTCCTTCGTTATTTTCCTGTCACAAATAAAGGTACAACACTTTTTATTCTGCCATGGTAACAGGAGAGTAGGGTTTCTGCCTGACATTAAACTGATATAACCCCCCAAACAACATAATACCTGTGGAGCCACAGAAAAGGATTGTATCATCCTCTGAATTAACCTCTGTGCTGGGAGGTAAGCAAAAATTAATACAGAAGTTAATTATATGTTGACCATTATATAATAGTAACCATAACATATCTGAATTTGACATTCTAGTAAAAGACAAAACAAACAAATCCAAAATCAATGATTAAAAACTTTATGATGGTCCACACAAAGGTTTAGGTTTATAATAGCTTTATTCAAACTTGCCAAATATCAGAAGCAACCAAAATGACTCTCAAGAGCTGAATGGATAAAGGAATTTTGGTACATCCTTATAATGGAATATCAATGTACAATAAAAAGAATTGAGCTATATAGCCTGAAAAATCCTATAGGAATCTGAAATGCATACTGCTAAGTCAAAGAACCCAATCTGAAAAGGCCACAAACTGTTTTATTCCAGCATTTTGGAAAAGGCAAAATTATAGAGATCAGTGGTTGCTGGGGGATCAGGGAGAGATGGCTGGGGCAGGATGAAGGGGGGACATGACTAGGTGAAGCATAGGGGATTTTTAGCAAAGAGAAACTATTTGTTTTTTACTATAATTTTGGACACATATATTTGTCAGAAACCTATGGAACACTTAACTGTAAACCCTAATATAAACTATGGATTTTAGTTAATAATTGTCAAAGTCTCACCAATTTAGATTACTACACTAATAATGCAAGAGGTTAATAGAGGATGTGGTTGTGCAATAGGAATATGGAAAAGAAAATTTTCAGTTCAAACATCACTTTTGAAACAATCAGTGCTGCAGTATTAGATTGCACACATTACTATATGGACAGGCTGTGCCAGATCTAATTAAATGAAGACAGATTACTTGTACTGCAGAACACTGCGCTTAAGTTTGAAAGGAAATCTTTTGGGCTACAATATACCAATTTGTAGGCCTGCCAGTGAAAATTCAAAATGCCCAGGAAGATCTGATTTCAGGGAACCACCATATTTTTCTTTTTAATATAAATATGCTCCATAAAATACTTAGTGCATATTTATGCTAAAATTTACTCTTAATTTAAAATTTAGCTGGGTTTATTTTTAGTTGTTAAATCTGGCAACATGAGATTTTGCTAATCTTGTACATTTACAAGCCTTAAAGAGGGTATAATTAAACCATTTAGTCTTAATTTTTACATATTCAATTTTGGAATTCTCAAAGAAAAATGATAATGGAATCATTAAGCACTGATTTTTTTTTTTTTTTTTGAATGCTTGTATAATTCTGTGTTGAACTATATTGGTAAAGAAATGTTCTGTCTTCGTAGAGAATAGGCAGATAAAGCATAGGCAGATGACATAACAAATATGACTTTTTAGTTTGATGTAGAATTGCATGTAGAGAGGCAACTATTGCATGTTATTGATAGACTTTCAAGAAATCTTCAATAACTGTCCGTAGCAAAGGCTATTTAAATAAAGATAGCTGTCAGAAGTTAGTGGTGAATATCTTACAAAGGGGAATCAAACAGAGAAGATGAATAGACACTTCTCTGGCAGGAGCAGCATTAATATTCACAGAAAAATTCACCAGAGATAAGGATTTGGCCAATTTCATTTAGTATTTATAGGCACTTTTTGTTAGAGGAAATACACAACAAAATCCCCAACTTTGATTGAAATGTCAAGCTGATGACAATGAACAGTATAGTTCCAGGGTACTACTAGACTAGATAAAACATGTGGTAAATGAATTCTAAGGTCAGCCATTTTAATGCAGTGCCTCATATGAACACAGAACACAGATTTAAACTCTATTTTTAGGTTAGTAGTTTTCAAACTACTCATTTTACAAGGGTAGTGGGAAGAAGTTATTGTAGTTCCCTGGGAGAAAAATAGCAGATATCTGTGCTACTATGATCAGAAATGTTCAAAAGGATTTTTACTAACATAAGGCAAATTATTATAGAGAAAATTAAAAACATTATTTTATAGTTATAGTAATTCATAGTACATTTATATCTGGAATTTGATTCAGGCCAATGAAGCTGAAGGAAGATTTAATAAAGTTGGAGTTTGTCAAAGAAATTGGGGGGGCAATCCAAGAATAAGACATTGTTGTCACAAACAACAGGACTTCCTTCTTTTTAAAGACATATTCTATTTCTTTTTTTTTAATCTATGTTTTGCCTATTATGAATAATGCTACAATGAACATGGGAATTCAGAAGCCTCTTCAAGATCTTGATTTCAATTCTTTTGGATATATACCTAAAAGCAGAAATGCTGGATCACACAGTAATACCATTTAAGTGTTTGAGGCACTTCCATACTGTTTTTCATAGTGGTGACACCGATTTGCATCCCAATCAACAGAGTATAATGGTGGTTCCCTTTAGTATACATCCATGCCAACACAAATCTTTTTTCTTTTTCTTTTTTTTCAATAATAGCCAATCATAACAGGTATAAGGTGATGTCATTGTCATTTTGATTTTCATTTTCCTGAAGATAAGCAATGTTGATCATGTTTATAATACCTGTTGGTAATTTGTATGTCTTTTTTGGAGAAAAAGTCTATTCAGGTCCTTAGCCTATTTATAAATTGGATTATTTGGTGTTTTTTTTTTTTTTTTTTTTTGCTATTAAGTTATAGGAGTCCCATGTAATTTATTATATATATATATATTTTTTTATATAAACCCTTCATTATATATGTGGTTTGCAAATATTTTCTCCCATTCCATAGGTTGTCTTTTTATTTTGATGATTATATCTTTTGCTATGCAAAATATTTTTTATATCACCATAATTCCATCTTTCTGAGTTTGCTTTAGTTGCTGGTGCTTTTGGTTTGGCATTGTAAGTGAAAAATCATCACCAAAACTAATATTAAGAAGCATTTCCTGTATGTTTTCTTCCATGAGTTTTATGGTTTCAGATCTTACATTGAAAGTATTACTTTATTTAAGTTGCTTTTTTGTAATGTGTAAAATAAGGTTCCAATTGAACACTTTTGCAAATGGATATCCAGTTTTCTCACGTAGTTTTTTTGAAGAGACTATCCACGCTTCACATGCAGTCTTGGAACCAGTGTAGAAATTCATTTGACTATATATATAGAGACTTATTTTGGGGTTCTCTGTTCTACTCCATTGGTCTATATGTCTGTTTTTATGCCAGTGTTAGACTGTTTTAATTACTGTAACTGTGTAATATATTCTAAAATTAGAAAGTGTGAGGTGTTCTTTCTCAAATTGTTTTGGCTATTTGTATTATGGTTACTTGGGGTCCTTTGTGGTTCCACGTAAATTTTAGAATTGTTTTTCACTGTTTCTGTGAAAAATAACTTTTGCTGTAATTTTTTCCATGACCATTTTCCCCCCTTCTACCCTCATTCACTTCCATGCACCTCCTCCCCCGCAATCACACTGTGTCTGGGCCCCTGACTTTTTTCTTTTTAGCTTGAGCCTGCTACCCCTCCCCCACCCTCCCCCACCCTCTCCCTTAGTGCTCATCTTGCTCTCTAACTATGTCTCTGGTTTGCTTGTTAGTTCAGTTTGTTCTTTAGATTCCATATGAGTGAAATCATACAGTATTTGTCTTTCTCTGACTGGCTGATTTCACTTACCAGAATCTTCTCCTGGTCTGTCAATGCTGTTGTAAAGGGCAAAAAAAAAAAAAAAAAAAAAATTTTTAACAACTGAGTAGTGCTCCATTGTGTAAATGTCCCACTGCTCTTTTATCCACTCATCTAGTGATGGACACTTGGGCTGCTTCCAGGGCAAAGCCAGAGAAAACTTTGGTGGAGGTCCAGAATGGTCCTGATGTGCAAATCAGCTGTCTGACTGGGTATAGGGGTGAAAGACTAATTGAACCATCTCGCAGCTGGTTCCCTCTGCAACTTCCCTCAGGACAACCAGCATGAAACACTAATTCAAGAGAATATATGTACCCCTACCTTCATTGCAACATTATTTACAATAACATGAAGATTTCAATAGAAACTATATTGAATCTGTTGATCACTTTGGGTAGCGTGGACATTTTAACAATATTGTCTTTCAATGGGATGTCTTTGACTTATTTGTATCTTAAAATTTCTTTAATGAATGATTTATAGTTTTTAGTATATAAAACTTACCTCCTTGGTTAAGTTTATTCCTAAGTATTATTTATGATACAATTATAAGTGAAACTATTTTCAGGTTTACTTCTGTTAGCATGTAGTACTGAAACTGATTTTTGTGCATTGATTTTGTATTCTGCAACTTTACTGAATTCATTTATTCTAACATGTTTTTCTGGTAGAATCATTATAGAGTTATCTACAAACAGAGATAACTTTAATTCTTCCTTTGGGTTTGGATGCATTTGTTTCTTTTTCTTGCTTAATTTCTCTGGCTAGGGCTTCCAAGACTATGTTAAATTGAAATGGCAAGAGGGGACGACATCCTTGTCTTCTTCCTTATCTCAAAGGAAGATATTTCAGCTTATCACTGGTGAATATAATGTTACCTATTATTACTGTCATATATGGCATTTATTATGTTGAGATAATTTCCATCTAGTTTGTTGAGTGTTTTTATCATGAGTATCTCATATTTTTCGGTCACTTTTTTCCTGCATCTATTGAGACGATCATATGATTTTTACTTTCCATTTTGTTAATGTGGTGTATTGCATGGCTTGATTTTCATACATTGAACCACCTTGCATCAAAGGTATCCATTGTGATCATAGTTTATAAGGTTGAATTTGGTTTGCTAACATTTTGTTGAGGATTTTTGCTTCTGTATTCACCAGGAATAGTATTATCTAGCTTCTTTTTCTTGTAGTGTCCTTCTCTGGCTTTGGTATCAGGGCCTCATAAAATGAGTTTGGAAATGTCCCCTCTTCACATTTTTGGAAGGGGTTGGGAAGCATGGGTGTTAATTCTTTTTAAAAAGTTTGGCAGAATTTACGCATGAAGGAGGCTTCTGGTACTGAAAGATTTTGGGGGAAGGGGTTAATTTACTGATTCTCTCCCTTTACTAGATAGGACTGTTCAAATATTCTTTTTTTTTTTAAAGATTTTTAAAATTACTTTTTAGAGAGAGGGGAATGGAGAGAGGTAGAGAGACTGGTTATGAGCCCTGGCTGGGAATCAAACCAGTGATCTTCAGGTTTGCAGGCCAGCACCTTATCCACTGTGCCACCAGCTTATTCTATTTCTTTATGATTTAATGTTGGTAGGTTGTATGTTTTTTGAAATTTATCATTTTTTTCTATGTTGTGCAGTATATTCTCATTGTTCACAGTGATCTTATGAATTAAAAAAAAAATTTGTGACAGTAATTGTAATGTGTCCTATTTAACTGCTAATTTTAATTAGAATGTTCCCTTCTTTTACTCAGTCCAGCTAGTTTTGTCAATTTTGTTAATTTTGTAAGAAAAAACTTAGTTTGCTATTTTTCTGTTTTTCTATCTCTATTTGATTTATTTCTTAACACTACTCATGCTGAAAGAATATATTGATTATTATTTAACACTATAAAATCAAGAAAATATGTGGTAATTATGGATGTTTATCAAATCCCAGAAACCTAACATTAAAGATTGAAATGTAGTGACTTGCTTGGCAAAAGACAAGGAAAGAAGAATGGCTTTATCTGTAACCCCATAACACTGTCATCAAATTTGCCCACCCAAATAGCATTCACAGCTCTAGATGTATTAATTTTCTGTCATCTCTCACTGCTAGGGGAATGTCATATAGCCTGATTCTAGCTGATGAGATTTGTGTGCAGACTGCCTGATGGGATTGAGTGGGGTAAACAGAGGTCTGTACGTAAAAATTACCAGGCTTAAGGCTATGCCTAGATGATTGATTTGACCGTGTTTACATGTAAAATGAATTGACCAAAAGCATAAGGATAGCAAGTTGGCCGTATTTTTGACAACCAAAATTATTTTAAATTTTTATTTTTTGCCTTTTTTATTGTTGCTATTTGACAGTTGTCCAGTAGTCCCAATTTTTCTGCTATTGCTCTCCCCTGCCCCACCCACACCTCCCTCCTGGGGTCAGTCCCACCCTGTTGTCCGCATCCAGGAGTCATTTATACAGGGTCCTTGACTAGACCCTGCCCCTTCTTTCCACCTTTCTCCCCCCTCTCCCTCCTCTCTGGTCACTAAATTTTTAAAGAAAGTTCAGGCCTGGCCACATTCAATCCCTGATCGTTCAGCTCCTGATGCAAACACTGTATCTCTAAATTACACAGATGTGGAAAAAGCTGCTCCTACAACAAGCACAAGCGCAGGACACTCGAAGGATTTCCCCACTCCACCGCCACCCCTTGACCAAGGCAATACCTTGGAGGATAATGAAAAAGAAAGTTTTTGCACAGAGGAGACATGAAAGCTTCCAGGATGTCTGAAGTGGAAAACTATTGTGCTACAGGGCAGGAAATCTCACTAATCCTATCAGATAGTTCTGATTTATGACTTATGTTGATTCTGGTGTGTGATACAGATTGAGTACTGCTGTATGTTTTTAAGTGCTCCCTGTTTTCAGATAGGATTTTTTTAATTGTAGTTTCTTGCTTCTCAACATTGTATATTGTGAATACTATAAGCAGATAAGCTATCTTTTAAACATAAAAGCTGGACCCAGTGACTGGATGAACTTTGGGGCTATCTTTCTAGAATAGTGGGTGAACGTGTTCTGTGTAATGGGGCAAAGAATTTATATGAATTATGGGTAGACAGGATGTAAAGAGTTGACCAGCCTTCTTTGATGTCAGGAGTGGGTAGACATGCTCTAGTTTTAGGTGAAGTAGATATAGTCTGAGCATAGCTTTTGTGAAAACTTGCTTGATGTAAAAGAATAGAATTAATTGGCAGGGGCTCACTTACCCTTTGACACTTTGTCTTATTTCTTCCCATAATTAAGAAATGATATCTGGACATATGATATTTGTGCTGTGAATTTTTGGTAATTAGCACAATAACACTGACACTGTTTGACACTGTTACTGAACCATTAAACCAATTCTGGTTTTCCCACTTCTGGATTATTGGTTAGGTACTCTGCAAACGTGCAGATGTAAGTAGTCCTCATTAAAACATCCAAAATGGAAAGTGTTATTTTAACTTCTTCTAGGACCTCACATCATGAAATAGGAAATATCCTTTGATTCCTAAAGCCTATGTTAATAGTCACTTACTATTTAATCTGGACAATCATTGAATAGTGATTAAGTCCTCTTCTCTCTCTTTTGTTCTTTTTTGTGTTCTTCCTTGTTTCTGAATTTCTTTCTTAGCCAATATAAATATTTAATGAGCACCTATCATCTATTATATTAAAATGGTATTTTTAAAGGTATTTTGCTTTGCTATGCATATACTTTATCATATATATCTCAAATTTGTTGTGACTATATATATTTGTAAAGCAATGTATTCAATTACTTGAACTTTTGTGTTCCAACTTTAGACATTACTTTCATTGTTAGAGTTTCAAGGCTACTCTAGTAGCAACCTTCTTTAATATATGCCTAGCAATTTGTAAAAGAATGATAACCTGAAAATATGACATATTCCAACTTTAATACTTATTGAATGCTACTTGTATCTACATATTATGATGGAGACTTTTTGTAAGGTACCTTTTATTTAATCTGTGCAATAATATGAAGCTGCTCATCTCTTTTATGTATACTAGGAAAATAAATTCAGGAAAACTATGGATTATGATTTTATTATTAGTGTCAGAGTGCCAATCACTGCATGGACACAAAAAATGTCCCTGCTCCATGACCTTGTAGTTTAAAAGGGAAGTTCATAGGCAACATGGGACATGCTATAGCATTCAAGAGGAGGACACGATTAGTCTATTTAGGGGGTGCCCAGAAAAGGCTTAAATATATATATATCAGAGCTAAGTTTGAAAGAGCATGTTACAGTTTTGTCAGGTAGAGGAAGAACAGGCACTGCAAAAAGGTACCCATTCACATGCATATTCAATAAATTGTTACTATTTCTATGTAATTAGAGCTCCAGCTCTACAAAGCCAAAATAGGGGCAGAGTGGTGACAGAGAACTACAAACTAAGTGGAATGGCATTTTGAATTTCCTTCTAAAAGATTTATATTTTACTGTGTAAACAATGTAGAATTACTGAAATTTTTAAAAATGAGGGATGGAAAAGGAACATAATGAAATTTGCATTTTAGTACAATAATGGAGCAAATACTGACTAAAAGATGGAAGAAATTTGAAGACTAAATAAGCAGAGAGCAATGTGGGAGCAGAGTCAATAGAACACAACTGAATATTTGAGGAAAATGAGGAATCCAGGATGACATTAGAATTTGGGAAGAAAAGCACTAGGGTTGGCAGAAAATGGAACACCTAAATGGCTACTACAGGGGTAGAAATAGGTTCTAGATTGTGTGTACAGTTAATTCTTCCTGAGGTAAAACTTCAATTACTCATAATGCAAATAAATGGATTTCTTCTTAAAAATTTAGTAAACAACAAATGTGGAGGATGATTATTTACATAGAAGGCAAAGTTTTTCATAGTTTTTTTTTTTTTTAAATAGTGTATCCCATCTAGACTTTTATGGATAAACTTGTATAATCCATATCATATGCTTCAAAAATTATGAGATAATACACCATCAAATGTAACTGTAGACATCTGATTAGTGATTGTTTTTGATGATTTCTATCAATTCAGGTATTCTAGTTTATATTTTGATTCCACTGGCTTTACTGCAATAATTTTTTTAAAGTTCCCTGAGCACTACTAGGATTTTAATTTTGTAAATTAATATATTCAATTATTCTATGCTTTTGTGTTTTAACTTTAATGATAACTTATCTTTGCTGTTAGAGCTTTGGCGGGATTCTATACATATAGCTCCCATCTTATGTGTGTTCTGAGCCAATGGAAAAATAACATGGGTTTGTAGTATCAGAAACAAAAATATTACTTCATTACACATAAAGGCAAGTTTAGAGAATGCAACACAGTATCAAAATTGATGAGCTAACACTTCAGTTAACACCTTGTAACAGCTTTCTAAGGATGAAGTGTTGTCTATAGAAGAGAAACTTTAAGCCAGTTTACAGTGTGATCACTGGTGTTGTGGGTGTGGGGAGGGGCAAGGGAAAAGACCAAATCTTAGCATGTTTTAGGCCTCTGTTAGATTAATTCTCTCCACTAGGGAACCATGGACTAATTTGCTATATGACAGTTGACTAGGAGATTAGTCATATTTGTGGAAATAAAAGGAGCAGGATTATTTTAGAAAATTACCACTCAGAATGAAACGAGAGGAGAGGCAAGATCGTTCACTCTCAGTGGTTATATTGAAGTACTTCTTACTGTTTTCAAATATCTTGGTATATATAGATGGGCATTTAGACAAAGGCTAAAGTAAGCTGCTGGATCAGCAGGATTACCTGAGAAAAAATTGAAGTCCTACAAGAAGAGTGAAACTCTTTGCTTCTGGTTATTGCAATCATTTGTTCTGCTTATAATTATCATCATCACTATTATTTTATAATTCACATTCTGCCTATTGAGAAAAAGTACTGGGGTTTCTCTCTTAGACATTTCTTAAAAGTGGATAGAGAAAGTGTAAATCCAAAGAAACACTTCGGAATGTAAATATTTTAAGGATGTCACTGAATCTCCCTAGCAGGGTTTCAAGAAATGGGGCTATTTTGGCAGAAAGAAAAATACAGTACAAAAGTTCAACACTCCTAAAATTTGAGTTGTTCAACCAGTTTTCCATACTGCGTCAGCAATAAGTAATGGATCAATTATTGAATAAGAATTTAAGCAAAAAACAATTTCACATGAATTTTCCTATTTGTTATACTAAACTATATTTCAAGGTGAGTAACATGTTAGAGTGAATGATTATTGATAATTTTGAGCTAATATTGTGTTTAAAATTTTTTGAACTTTGGGTTATTAAAATGAGTTTTTAAAAACAATTAAAAATGTAATTTGAACTAGCATTAAAGATTATATATCATTGTTTCTTTTTGTTTAATATAATGATATATCAGAAAATCAATGTTTTCTTAAAAAGACAGTTTCTGCTATATATTTTTTCCATACACTATATCATAAAATGTCTATGTTATGGAAAACAAAATCTTACTTACAAGATAATATAAATATAAGAAAAGTTCACTTTAGGTCTTTCCTGATGTAAGCAGAGGAAAATAATAATCTAACATTTAATAGTCTGAATGCAATATGCTAGGAAAATATATGCAGTCATGTAATTAAAATGGAATTTGAATAGTTGCTCTGCTAAAGTTCAGGGCAAGTAGCTTTTTAAATTTTATTTTAGAATCACACTATTTATTAGAAAGCCAATTCTTCCTTTGTAAGCATTTTCAAAAGCAAATGATCTCTTGAATCTTAATTAATTAACTATACTACATAGTAAAAATTCACTGATGCCAGCTTTGGCCTCACATTAGCAATAAGCCCATAGGATAAAATGTCCTGTACATCTGATTTAAAATATGTTATCTTTCCTAAAGCTAGTAGGTTATAGAAGGTGCTGGTATGAGTGAAAGGGAGAGAAGGGGGCAACGGGGGAGGAAACCTTTCAGGGAGGAAAGGGAAAGGGGAACTGAATGAAAGAAGGGGGTGGGATCAGCCAAAGAACATAGATGTATAAACTGTGGACATAGACAACAGTGGGCTGATGGCCAGAGAGAAGGGGGTGGGGGCTGGGTGGAGATGAGCCAAAGGGGGAGCAAAGAGGGACATTTGTCATCATGCCAGCAGTAAAAATAAAAAAGAAATTAAAGCATAAGAAGAATTTCATATATTATGTATTGAAATAAATATATAAAATTTTAAAAGCCAAAAAATTGAGAAGTTAGATGTAACTTAAAATTTCTTTTTGCATTTGTTCAAAGGGTTGAAGGCCCTGGCTGGTAGCACAGTGGATAAGGCACGGGCCTGTGAACCCAAAGGTCGCAGGTTCGATTCCCCAGGCAAGGCACATAACAAGGTTGCAAGTCAGGTCTCCAGTCAGGTCTCTAATCAGGTCTGTGGCTGGAGGCAGGTGAAACACAACCATACATTGATGTCTCTCTCCCTCTCTTCCACTCTCTCTTCCCCTGTTTCTAAAAATAATGAAATAAAATCTTTAAAAAAAAATGGCGGGGGTTGAGACTCAGTGAAATTGCATCTTGGTCACTTGTGTTGATTTTTGAATGACACTAAGGTTATAAAAAAGGATACATTCCTGTGCAGCAAGAAAGAGTGTGGAGACCACACAGGAAGTGCCAGACATCCCCACCATCACCCAGGCCTTTTGAATAATTGTATTCTTTATATCACCAGTAAATCTTCATACTAAGAAAATTCCCTGATCTTTGGGAGACTGACTTAACAAGCTGATATTTTGTGTTAGCTTAATTATCAAGAGCAAAATGATTAGAAGCAACTCTTGGAACATAATTTTCATTGGTATTTTCACTGATGGAAACCAAAGTCTGTTAATAGAAGTAGAGCTTATTTGAAACCAATAAGGGAACAGAAGATTCACAGCTAGAGACAGCTGATATTTCTAGACCTACTATTGTCAATGGGAGAGACCTGGTTCTTCTTGCTAATGTATGTAAAGAATTACACAACAGCGAATCTATTAGCATGCAAGCAAAGTGCATTAGCAAATGGGAGAGCAAAAGCAAGGGCGGCTAAAGGCTGGGTGGCAAGCTTGCCCTACTGTGACCAGAGGCCTGGTGGCCAGAGAGTCAAGAGGAAGAGAATCCTTTAATCTGGGAACTTATATAGTTGGTGGGTGAAAAAAGTTACATATTCATTGACAGATAAAGGTGGTGCCAGCTTTCCTGGGGGGATGTGACTACCCAAATTTAGGTATGTGCGGGGATCTGTTAGCCCTAATCCTTATGTCGCTTCAAACTTCATTTGTTCACCTTGTAAAACACGTAAGTGAAGAGAAGCAGTTAATTAAAGTTGGGGCAGTTACCCATTGTTATTTGTGGGCTCTTTCTGTGAGCATTAGGGCTCCCTCCTAAAATAGGTAGTGACTAGAGATAGTCACTATAGCAACCAAAGTTGCTTTATGGATCTCTTCCCTCTCCTTTCTTTCTGGCCTTGGGATGAAATCACAGTTTCAAAGGCTTTCTTTCCCAGATAGTGGAGACTGATAACATAGAATTTCAAAAACTTTCCTCCTCCTGGTGCTAACATAGAGTTTCCGTGATGTTGGCACACTGGGCAATATTAGCAGACCGGGCCCAGGATTGCCAAGTCAGTGGGTGAGGGGCATCTCCCTCTGCTCCTGGCGGCCTCTGTCAAGTTCTTCGTTAGCTTGCAATACTGAGGGGCCTGCCTTGGTTTCCCTCTGCTACTCTTTCTGCTGTAACACTGTGAAAACATAGAAACCGCCTCGAACACTTCACATCACTTGGCTGATTAAAATTTAGTGAGGCCTATCTGATGGGTGCAGGGTGTACGGTCCCTCAAATTTAACATTGTTAATACTTGATGCTGAGTGCTGCAGTACTTCTGAGAAGGAAATAAAATACTTCAGGCTGGCTTCCAGGGAGGAAGACTTACACCCCACCCCACCCCACCCTAAAATACTAATTTCTCTTATCAAAAATCATCTCCCTTTTCTTCATTTTTTTCTTGATCTCAAATTCAACCACTATCAAGAGAATAATTCTTTGAGTAAGATATTCTGAAGTGTGCCTGCTCTTCCTCAGCACAAGGTGAGGTATGTGTCAATAGCATAGGCACCTTGCCTTGAGCAGAGATTCATTTATAACGTTTGCCAATCCTTGATTTAAGTCGATCCACACACCACAAGGTCAGCTGGAATTAGATAAGAACATGTGTAAAAAAATGTGGTGCTGCTACCTTCAAAGACAATCTATAAATTGTTCAGCAATTTTTACCCTGATTTTTCAAAGGTACAGACCTCTCAAAGAGTTGAAAAGTAAAATAACAACTCTGGCAGTGGAATTTTCAAAATAATTTGTATAAAATTATTCTGAAACAATGAAAGACCCTTTTCTCTTTCCAAATGTCAGCTATTTTATACAGCAAATCAAAAGGAACATCTTGGTGAAGGAACAGTGCACTTTATCATAAAGTCATCTTGGCCTCAAGAGTTTGCTCAGATGAGGCCAATGTTAGAAATTCCATACAAGCAGACTCCTTTTGATGTTGGTTTCATCTTCCTAATTGATTTAGAGCAAATCTCTTGGAACTGTAGCCAGAAACAGCATAAGTAACTTCATAAATAGATCTTGAATTTGTCTATAGCCAGCTGAATATGTACTATAAGTGCTATCCTTGGAAATATACTTCCTGGAAAATACTGAGGCATTTAACTGGAGGTCTTTAATTTATTTTTGTTGTTGTTGTTATTCTGAGAAAAGTAACACTGTTTTCATGATTGAGTATTCTTTCCCAAACATTTGTCATAATAGTTTTCTAACTACTTATGAATTCTATTTAATATGAGAATAAGACAGATTTGGTTTAAATCAGTTTGTCTGACTTAGAATAAATTATTTCATGCTTCGAAGACTAATTTTTTCTTTTAAAAATAGAAGCAGTGAAATATTACCTCATAGGTTTGTTTTGGTATTACATGAGATAAATTAATGAAAATAATATATCAAATACCTTAGCACATGAGAAGAACTCAGAAAACATTAGCAATTACCATTCCTATGAATAATAGGGCTATAATTTTAATAAGCCAGTGCTAATAATCCATTGATTGTCTCAGTTATCAGTATGATACAACATGAGAGTTTATGAATATAGTAATGTATAGCTTACAGAACAAAAACAACCCTCTTTAATAAAAACATTTTCCTGCTCTGGGCTAAAGTCTTGTGACCTGATATAGGTACAAACTACATCTAAAGGGATTTGTTAAGTAGAGAATTTATTTCAGAAACCAAGTTATCTCCTTTGTTAAATATTGGGTTGGCCAAAAAGTTAGTTGTTCTTACTTTCTTTCATAACATGGCTCTAAAAGTGCTTAGTTGCCTTTAATTCATTTGAAACAACTTTTAGATTGTATTTTGACAGCTGTCATATCAGCATACAATGAAGAAAAACACCAAAATTAGTGAATTTTTGTGCATCCATTTTAATATTGAGGATGGAATAAATATGAAACATTTTTAGCATGTTATGATTTATTTCAAGAAAGGTAAAAAATACAACTGAAACACACAAAAAAGATTTGGTCACTGTAAAGAGAAGGTGCTGTGACTGATTGAACATGTCAAAAGTGGTTTGCAAATTTTGTGCTGAAAATTGCTTACTGGATGATGCTCCACAGTCAGGTAGACCAGTTGAAGTTGATAGTGAGGAAATCAGGATATTAATTAGAGCCCTGGCTGGTGGCACAGTAGATAAGCTGCCAGCCTGTGAACCCAAAGGTTGCTGGTTCAGTTCCCAGCCAGGGCACATAACCAGGTCGCAAGCCAGGTCTCCAGCCAGGTCCATAGCTGGAGGCAGGTGAAAGGCAACCATACATTGATGTCTCTCTCCCTCTCTGCCTCTCTCCCTTCCCCTCTCTCTAAAAATAATAAAATCTTAAAAAACAGATATTAATCAAGAATAATTAATGTTATACCACACAGGAGATAGCTGACATACTCAAAATATCCAAGCAATAGTTATTGATGAAAATGAAAAATGTGTTTTTTACAGAAAAAACTAAATGAACTTTTATTCTGCATCTATTGTCATTTACATATCAAGGATATATAGATAGCAAGATATGGGAATAATTTGCTGAGAAGAAGAAAAACAGATCATTTTATTATATACACATAGTATATATTGTATATGCATGCAATGTATATAGGCCATGCATAAAAATATAGAAGTCTAGAATTGATAACAGTAGTCATCAGTGTGTTAGGGGATGGTGTGTTAGGGAACAATGTGGTGTTATGGATGGTCTATTTATATTCTCTGAGTATCCATTTGTAGTCCCATCTTAATTTGTGTATATCCTGCCCACATTAGCACCTTTTATTCTGATTCCAAAGTTAGTTTTGTTTGCCAACAAAAAAAAGGCTGCATGATTGGGTAGCTCTGACTCTTGGGAATTGTGTTCTTTTAGTGGTGGGAATGTTTTGGAGTCAGAACACTTCATTTTATGATTATAGTAATCTTGATTATGGTTTTAAAGTCCTAGTTATTGGAAAGGGAGCATTCCTTTTTAGAGTCTGAGCCAAAATTAAATTTTGCCTTTATGACCTACTTAAGGGGCCAACAATCCTGGTTTGCCCACTATTAAGAAAGTTTCTTGTGATGTGGGACTTTCAGTTTTAAAACCTGGGAAATTTGGGGAAAACTGAAATGATTTCATTACCCAAGAATGACTATGATACATTTTGTGTAACATTAAACATACTTCTGGATATGACAGAATGTATGTATATAAATGTTATGCAGTATATGATAAGCACTTTTCTGCTATATCAAATAAAATTTTGAAATGATCCTATGAAGTGATTGTTAGCATATTTTACAAGTGAGAAAATTAAAGTTTTGAGAGGTTCATTATCTGGATATGGACATATATATATATACATACATATATATATATAGCCACATGATGTACATATACTATATACAATGTAACATATATCCATCTATACAACCATACTTTATTATATTGTTAACATTTTCATATGCCATCAGAAATATTTAGAATTTGGGGTATTTTTTTGAATGGTGAGTAAAATTTGAAAAATGGCCTGCCATGGTAGCTCTCCCTCTTTTTGCATGAGGGCAGTTTGCTTACAAAGAATATCCCCATTGGCCCTCATTTTTTCCAGGAAATCATCAGCCATATAAAATACTCTAGCCTGATACTGAATAATTCATCCTTTGTAAAAATGTTCCCAAGGTGCTGGATTGTCCGTTGCAACCAACCAAAGACCAACAGTGCACTAGAAGACCAGCTGGCAAGTCTCCCCCACTTCCAACAATAAAAAATTCCCCTTAATTAAATGCTCTTTTAGAGATTCAGTTTTACTCTAGGAAATTTACTCTTTCCTATTTTCTTTTTATTAATTTCTTGTTGTATTACAGTTGTTTCATTTTTTCCCTTATTTCTCCCCCCTGCCCCACTTACCCTGTCCTCTCTCTTTTTTTTATTTTCCCCCTTCATTGTCCATGGGTCATTCATACTACTTGACCCAACCCTTCCCCTTCTTTCTTCCCCTATTCCCCTCTCCCCATCCTCCTGATCGTCATCATTCTCCTTGTTTCCATGTCTCGATTCCATTCTGCTCATGTTTTGTTCATTAGTTTCCTATATTGAGCTACCCTCTTTTCTAACACCTTTGGTCCTCTGCTGAAATGAAAGTGATGGCTGAAAGATGGCCCTGCTGCAAGTTTATGAATAATCCATCTTTGTTAATTTTGTCTTGAACTGACATTTGTCTTTAAGAAATGAAAGTGCAGTCATGTTACGTTTTACACAGTTCCTAGTATCTACACATTTTCAGATTGCCAAGTTTTCTGACCTGGGCCAGTGAATTGCATTAAAGAAAGGAGCAAACAAACCCCTTCCAGTTCCTTTCTATTTTATCTCCTAAGGTCCTCTGGCCGCTGATTAGTTTTACACTTCAGCTGATCATTCTTCATTCTCCATACATTACCTCTCTCTTTGATTGTTTTGAGTGCCCCAGTCTCCTAAAGGCCATAGTAATGTGTTGTGGAGAAAGTGAATGGGGAGCCCCATGGCTCTTTCAGCACCAGTATCCCCACCAAGGAGGGAGAGTTGTGCAGTTTTGAGATTGTTATGTACCCCGGGGAGCAAATGTAATTACCTGTACTCAGCTGGTAACTTCACATAATTCAAATGTACCTCTGAATAAACCTGATTTGTAAAGACTAGCCATTACCTCCGACCACAAAAACAAAGTGAAATGCAACAAACTAAAAAGAGCAAAATTTGATATGTGGTAAAAGGTATGGCTATGCATGTATATCCTCCTCCCTCCCCTATGGTCTGCTATTGAAATGACATATTTTGAAATTTGGCTACTGCCTTTTCATAAAGTCATGATTTTAGAGTCTTAAATGCTCTTTCGCCTAAGGACCTCAATTAACAGATTAGAAAATGATGGCATAGAGATGCCACACTATTTATGTAGAATTATAGAATTAGTTATAGAATTAGTAAATAGTATAGCTGGGAACCATATTGTCTTAGCCTAGTTTCCAGGAGAAAAACCCCAGATGGAGGCTTATGTGAGGGTAGTTTATTTGCCAGGGAGGGGAAGTGAGGAGCAGGGAGCAAACCATTGAAGGGTGGGAAAAGATGCAACATACTATTATCCAGTTGGTCTCTGCTACAGATGACCAATTCTTAACCCTAATTGTCTCCTTAGAGGCAAATGGCGCCAGTATTTACTCATTGGTTTATAGCCTAGTGGTCAAGTATGCCCCCAAGAATTTAACTCCCTCATATTTTTGTGATGCATATCACAAGTGCCAAGTATTTTCCTACCGATGGCTTGTGCCCGTGAGTCAGAGAAATTCCTGAGAACAATGTAAAAAGGAGGCTCAGGCAGAGTTGTTACTTGATTTACTTGTCAGAAGCTGGTTAAAACTTGTGCACTACCAGTGCTTGGACACCACAGTTCAGAGGAAGAGGTAAAGCTGAGATTTTAATTGGTGTACAACAAGTATCTGATCATCATCGTGGGTGATTTAATATAGGTATAAATTTATGAGTAATCTACTTGTCAATCAAAATCGATTTCTAGTATATCATGCTGCATCTACTGAGTTCCTTACAACCATTTTCATTTTTCATGTTGACAATGTAGCTCTTTCTAATAATTCACAGTAGAAATTACCATCATTTTCCTAAGTCCTGAGCTCATGAGATCATAGAATGTTTTGCATTTTCATTGTGTATTTTTCCAAGATTTCAAAATTCATATCAAATTTGGCTATACAAACTTTTAAATAACCAGTGAAATACTTTATTGAATTAACTTATACTACATTTATTTTGCCAACCACCCCAAACGTCTAACATTTCTTTGTTTCTCACTGACTTCTGCATATGCTTTTCTTTTGTACAGGAAAGGAAATACTAACTTAGTACAGTCCTTTTAGGAAGGAGAAACTGAAGCCCTTTATCTGTGCCAATTACAAATGTTTTATCTGCCTGGAGATTTAAATTGTTTAAATCAGACAAAGAAAATTCTCTGATCAAATCTATATGCAAAGGCAACCAAAACATTATGTTCTATTAGGAATGCAGGTGCTTGACACTATTTAATGGAACACAGTGGTGTTCCACAATGTCTTGACAACCTGAAGTGTGCCTCCTGAATAGACTTGTGAAAGTTTAATTGGATAGGAGACTACTCCAGGAGGGACCACTAGCACTTTAATAGCTAGCTGCAGACCCCTAGTGAGGTTGAATAATTACAATCAAGGAACTATAGCCGTTTCCATGACTGCACTTACACTTCTGCAGAAAGGCCTATTTTCTCCGACATGACAGTTCACTTTGTATTAATTATAGGTTACATGCTTCAGCCCTCTATCATTATGCTAGCATATTCTCATAAAGAATGGTACATTAACCATGAAATACTGTGTTCATGGCATGTATGGCTGTTCAACTCCCTGCGCTGGGTGTATGTACGTGGAAGAAAGGGAAAAAAAGAGGTCACTTTATAAATGTTAATGGCACCAGATGTGCAAACAACAAATCAAAAGGCAGAAAGGAGAGGCCAGCGCACTCTCAAACTAAAATGGAGCTGTCATTGTGTACTTTACCCTCTGTTTCCATTTTTCCAACACGTATTAGTTCAGAATGTGGCAGACTTGAAATATAGTTAATGTTACCTAACTTAATTATTCCAATTCATTGGAACTTAGGAATTATCTGCAAAGCAACTCCTAATGGTCACGGTTCAAACTTTCTTTCTAAATAGAGTCCATAGATCTTTTGGGGAGGAGTTCACAGGTGGTTGTCTACTCTGTGCCTATCACTGAGACAGAGGCTGAACCTACATAATTCATTACGAACAAACCTCTTTATGCTAAAAAATATTCAAGCCGCTGTACAGTAAAGGGAAACACATCTAAACTAAACAATATTCTATGCCAGAGGGTAGGAAGAACAGAATTTATTTTCCAGACCATGGCATGGCAACATCTACACCTATTTGATGGCATTTCTGCATGGATAAGAAGAGGAATGGAAGTGGAGTAATACTGACAAATCTTGTCTTATGCTAGTAAAATAAGCTCTATGCATGTGTCATGATTTCTAAGAGTGGAACTCAGTAGATCAGTTGGGTTTTAATACAAATGGGTCACAGGTACTTGAAATGTATCTTACATATCTCAGTGGAAAATATGTATTAACATTTCCTCAAGCCTTTCAAAAGTTTACCCCAACACTGCTTCCTCTAATAATAAATATATGGTGAGGGCTAGGCAGGTTGCTAGGTATTCCATCAAGTTTTCTGTATCTGTCTTTATCTTCCATATTTCTGATTTTCTCTGATTTTCTCAGAGAGGCGTCTTTATCTTTCTCAGATGTGGTAGCTTTTGAGCAAAATACAATTTGGTAGGTTAACTATTATAATTTGTAACAAGATCTTTTTATATAGGTAAATATTGCTTTAACTTTTTACTAAGAAAAATTTCAAAAGCAGAGAGGACACTTTAATGTTTATTTTTTTCCATTTATAAATTTGACCAGTTATAAAATAATACAGTGATTTGTTAATATTTGAAAGTATCATTTAAAACTCAGATTTTTCTTAGACATTTCTGTCCATTATTGCTGTATCTTTAACAGTACTCAAATGTTTTTTAAAATGTTTTAATTTATAAATGTTATGTTGTTTAATGAAATTATATAGGTTTCAACTGTGCAATTCTATTCTACATCATCTGTATATTTATTTTTTTAAGATTTTATTCATTATTTTTAGGGAGAAGGATAGGGAAGGAGGAAGAAAGGGAGAGAATCATCAATGTATGGTTATCTTTCACCTGCCTCCAACTAAGGACCTGGCTGGTGACCTGGCTTGCAACCTGGTTATGTGCCCTGGCTGGAGAATTGAACCAGCGACCTTTGGGTTTGCAGGCTGGCACCTTATCCACTGAGCCACCAGCTGGGGCTGTCATCTGTATATTCTAACTCTGGTCTGTGGGAACCCCTCAAGTTATGTCAAAAACCCTTTGACCATAAAAACAGTAATCTTTCATGGCTTCTGATTTATTTAAAAGTAAAGTCCAAATGCATATTATAAATTTTTGCCACAGAGTTGGGTGTCAGCCTTTTCCTCCAAGAAGCCTGGTTCCTCTCAGTGAAGAATGGTATTTAGAGACCACAACCCTAGCAACATAAATGATCTTTGCTGGTGAATTTATCATTTCTTGACCTTTTGAGTGGGCAACAATGAGAAATTTGTGTGTTTTTTTTAAGGGAAAATGTATCATGAGTTCCTAAAGATATTTTCAATTCAAACATACATTTACAGACTTTTGCTTAATTTCTTTGTGCTTTTTTTCAATTGTATTTCTTTTCCCATATTTGAAAATCTTTCCTTCTAATAGCATTAACATAACTTTTTATTACATTACAATATATTACCAGTACTAATGGTATAATCACTGAAAAAAAATACAAGGAATTCAAAGTTTTTTGAAGTTTAAGTATCTTACCATCTTATTACAATTTCTCTTTGTGTCATTTGTCCCACAATTCTTTACACTATTAAGTTCATGTGCTTTATTTCATTTAATTTTAAGGTAGCTTATGTATAAACATATATATTTGTGTATATTTTATGTATATGAACATAAAATATGTAGGTATTTGTAGATTCCAAATTTAAGTCTACAATGTAAATTAAAATTCTATAGATGTGTCATTTTATATACCTATTTTCCTAAACCTATACCTATCTGTTCCTATCTTCATAGGTAACCTTTTATAAAAATGTTTTTATATCTCCACATTTTCTCAAATGGTAGCTAACTCAAACATTCCAAACACGTTTTCCTAAAACTTTTTGTTTTTTACTTGCATATCCATAACAGTAACTAGAGATGTTTCTTCTTTTTACAGTTACAAAAAAAGAAAAAGAAAAAGAAACTGTTGCTTGAATTTTCCCTAGTTTACTCAATTAGTCCCTTATTGATAAACTTTTGGGTTGCTTTTAGTCTTTTTCTATAACTAGATATTCCAGCAAATTTTAGTTATCAGTTTCTTGACTCCAAGTTCATGCAAAATTGTCTGTAAAGGCAGTGTCTCAATGAGGCCATCTCTAGCAGGTTATCTAGATTGTGTATTTCACCATGGAGTGATACTTGGTTTGTTTTTGCATTTATATAGTGAGTATATTGTAGATGAGTAACATAGATATAAAAACTACAGAATTTATTAAACTTTGCTTTTTTTAAAGTGACTACATTTGCATAAATGATTGCTAAAAGGGCATTTTCTCATTCTATTCTTCTAAAGCAGAGGGAATAAATGTTAGGGAAGAAAATTCCTTTTCCTTGATAATGACAACCTTGTTATGTATTATGAAAGAATAAAAAGATATTACAACTCAACACATTCTTCTCATTTTAGAAAGTTTAGATAAGGTGTTTTCTGCAACAATAGATAACTAAATTATGGGGAAGTTCTTTCTTCTTGAGATGAAGTTTAGCACTATTGATTTGCCTTGCAAACTGATGTGTTGTTGTCCAAATTCAGCCTATAAATGTAGTTTGTATTGCCAAATCTCTGCATTTTGTTAGAGACATTTGTTTCATTTGGTCCTTGCCCTTCCCTGTTGCTTGAATTCCTTCAATCTTACCTATTTATTATAAGTATGTGGCCTGCAAAGTCATCTGATTTTATAAAGTATGCATGAAAGAATTAGTTTTCTTTCCCTGAAAGTATATATTTTTGAGATTACAAAGTTAGGTACTACTTTTCAACACTTGAGCCAACTTATTAAATAGGACTTAATGTCAGAATTTAAGGAACAGTTGACATAGTTTTTCACAGAATCATATCCTGAGGGTGATTATTATTAAGCATGATGTGTGCATACTTATAAAATCGTCTGATTATTGGTTATTGGAATAAATTGGAAATTTACTTATTAGTCAAATGTTATGCATGCAATTTACTTTTATAATAATGGCTGATGTATAGTAATTTTATGTTACCACTTTTCTAAGAATTTTACCAACAATAGTATTCAATTATTTTAACAACCCTATGAGGTACTATTATATTCCTTATTTTACAGATGAGGGGAGAGAACTCCTAATTAATAAAGTTGACATGGTTACATATTAATAGAACTTGAACTCGGCCATACCTGATCCAGAGTGCATGCCCTTAGCACATCATCAGGCTACTGCTTCATTTATTCCACAGTCTCATGTTGGAACAACTCCCATCAATTTTCCAAACATGCCAGTTTTTCTCTTTTTATGGCTCTGCTTGTGAAAACATTGCTATAGCAACTGAGGCATGTGATAGCAGAAACCTCACAGATATGATCCTATTAACCCTTCCTTATGTTCATCGTGCTAACATTTCAAAAATATTTCCACTTAAAACATGTGTTAGCAAGAGAAAAATAATTAGTCACTATGCTTTTAGGAATTTGGTTACTTTACAAAAGCTTCTTGCAAGAAGCAGATTTTATTATGGTTCTATGCAATGCTTTCAAGACTCTCTAAGCCTGGGACCCACCATTACTTCCCAACATGAGTCTATCTAGGAAGTCCTGGCTGCCAATTTCCCTCCCTGCCATCCTCCAACCAGAGCCTCAGTCTGGAGTATCCTTTTTCCTCACTTATGTGCTTATCCATATCTAAAACCATTTTGAATTACTGCTATTGGGGTAAAGTTAGTATACAACATTTTAATTTCACATATACAATGTAATAGTTTGGTCTTTGTATACACTACAGTGTGAGCACCACCCTAAGTCTAGTAGCCATCAAAGCCTTTTTTTTTTTTTCATTCAAAAAACCTCTAAACTTATTCTTTTCAAGCCTATATGATTTTCCTCTTCAAAATATTAGGGCATATACTTTTTAAAAAATTTAATTATTTTGTATCTTACAAATGCATTTCTTATATTTTTATTTACTATATGCATTAGTATTTCACCTCTGCAAATAGATTGTGGGGCATCTTCAGATGAATAGGTATACTTTATGCTTATTATATGCTTATTATTCTCTTCTCCTTACACCATGACTTATGTAGTTACTGTAATGAAGATGTATTTACTAAAACATTCATTTTAATATTTGAAAGATTATTTTTTGGTGAGTTGAATTAATTTTATGTCTAATGGGGCTGATAAAAAATCATGGCCACAGATAGGTGATTTGCTTTTCTGAAGGTTTATGGGTGCATATGGAATTATTTGGTTGTTATTTATATATATTACATATAAAACCTTGATGTACATATACATATATAGTCTGTCCCCATATATATATATATATGTATGTGTGTGTGTGTGTGTGTGTGTGTGTGTGTGTATGTGTATACATTCCTTCAGAAAGTGTGTACATACATATATCTACCATACTGGGTCTGGATTAATGCATGTATGCACACATACGTATTCAAAGACTAGTAGAGGAGAATCAGGGATTATGAAGAACAAAGTCCTGGCAACAGAAATAAAAAGAGAATTTTTGTAGCCCCTTGTATTGGCTATCTGAAAGAGCAGTCTCTCTCCACTCACAGCTGCATTGATAATTAAATTGAATGGGTTCAATTTTAGCTGAACATTAATGATGTAATTGCATTGCTGTAAGTAATTAAAACCTTAGCCTACTTATCCTGACAGATGGTTTGGTTGAAAGTTTCAACTGCAAAGATACAATTTCTGCAAGTGGATTCTACAGAACACAATCATTCACTCATATTTTGATTACCTGGGAAATAATTTCATAGACTTTCATCCCAGTGAACTCTGCTATAGGAGGTAGTAGATTAAAACTTCTCAACCAGTAAGACTCTGTGGATAATCATTTTTTTGTGTAAACTGATCTTACCTATTTTGATGACTTCACTTATTATGATGGCCCAATAATTAGTTTAGCATAATACCAAACTTGAATGTTAGAACTTAGTCTAAGGGAAATGCTTTTTAGTTAAAGGAACAAGCATTTTATTTCACATTATAAACATTACTTGGACTCAACTATTCTTCCAAACTTGTTTATAAACATGGTATGTGGATTAAAGGAATATTAAGCCTGTATTATATTAATGAAATGTTCCAGTTCTCTGTGGAATTTATTCATCATTGCACATGGTAGCAAATTTGCAACATATTATTAAAAATGTTATTCTACTCCATCATACTGTTATTTTACCAAAACCCTAGATTATTTTTGAGGAGATTATCATCAATAAGAACAAATACTTACATTAAAGTATATGAAGCCATAGAATTACTTTATTCAGTTGGTTGTTAGGGACTCATAAGTGATACCCCTTCCCCTCCCTAGTCAGATTGGAATTCCATATAAACAATGAATACATTTTATATAAACAATAAATACATTAAATATATATATCCATCCTGAATATATCCTGAATTCATCCTGAAATTCAAATTTAATTGAACATTCTGTATTTTTATTTGCTAAATCCGACATCTTCTCATTTAACCAATGCATTGAACAATGTAATTTGGATTACTTAATACACTCTTATTATCTGTTAGATACTTTCAGGTATCCAGAGGGTACCAGTCTCTGACCCTAGAAACTTAGTCTAAAGGAGAAATATATGATTGCAGTACTTATGATAAAGCCTATGAGTGGCTTATGCTGTTGGAGCACTTGAAAGGGCATTTGACCAAGAATTATAGGTTAGATAAGGGTGGTTTTGTGTAGGTATTTGGTGAAAGTAATAGGATAAATTTAAAATAAACTATAGCAGACACATGATCCTTACAGGCAATTCAAATGTCCATGAAAATGAAATAGAATATGATTTCTGCATTGGAAGAGGTCACTACATGTTTATATGATAAAGATATTGTATTGCTAATTATTATGGAGAACATTGCTTTCTTAAATTGCCAAGGTTAAAGTGAGTTCCAGAATGTCAATTTCCCTCCTTCCTCTCACTGACACTTTCTTCTTCTCCTTGTCTTTATTATATTTTATAGTACCATTACCTTTGCCCACATACTAAAGGATATTTTTAAAATCTTTTTTATTTATATTATTATAATTGTGAATTAACAACTCTGAAAAAGTGGAGCAGGTGAATATTGATATTTTGTATTAACTAAATCAGAAGCCCAATTTAAAAAGCAAATTTTATTCAGAAAGCTAATATGCCTTACGCCTTGATTTTTAGCTCAAATCATCTGACTCAATTGTCTTTGTCCTTTATCTTACATCATAATGTCTTGATTCTCTTTCATCTCACAGACATGAATCATATAAATTTGCAGATTGTAAGCAGTATGAAAGATGGGCCAAACTTCTTTTCTGAAATTTGGTTCCAGACACCAAACATAGTATGTAGCACTCATCAAAATAATTGGACTTTTATTATTTTTAGCTGTCAATCTCAAAGCAGCTTAGTTGGAACAAATGTAAGAAAGGAGGGAAAAGGTTTGTGATTTCATCAAATTTAATTCTTTCCTGGGCTGGGATTATTGCATTTCACCATCCACATTGCATTTTTATTCCCCTCCTGAATTCTTGTCTAATGTATTTTATGATATTACTATAGAATTGAAATCTAAAGAAATGATCAGAAGACTACTTGTAAAAACCAGTTTTTGAGTGGACTGGGATACATTATTGGAAAACCTCATTTCAATTATCTGCTTTTAAACTGAGTTCTTCATTTTAGAAAAGTAAAATTTAGAAACATTATCTAATGTGTTTAACATTCAAAATGCATACTCAGATTCAGTCTGTTGTGAACGCTGGACATTCAGATGAATTTACTGCACATACATAATCAACAATATATTATTTCTAATTGAGTTAAATCCCACAATGAGTTTAGCTTATTCTGCACTGTTAAAATTATTTGTCATTTATTTTGAAATGAATTCTTCTTTGCAATTGACAAATTTATGAGAAGCTAGATTTTTTTTTTTAACCATATGGACCTTCTATTTGTTCAGAGTTATTCAGTTAAGTTACAAGAGCTTAAATTGTACTGAACACTCTGTGGTACATTAAACTGGTTACTTTATCAATAGCATGCATTTTGATTGAGAGTGTTTAGTCCTGCTGTATTCATTTGGACTTCTTATTTCTTCTTCTTTATTTCCTTCCCTTCTACTGTTGCTGCTCCTCCTCTTCCTCCTCTTCCTCCTCTTCCTCCTCTTCCTCCTCTTCCTCCGCTTCCTCTTCAACTTTGCCCTTCTCTCCCATCCTCTGTTCTCCTGCTCCCTCTTCTTTTCTCTTTCTCCCACTTCCCTTATTGTTTTCAAAATATTGCATTTTAAAATATGAAGTGAGACTGACCACACATTGTGAGTTGGCTAAAGGTTATTCCTTTAGTGTTTGTTTATTTTAACTTTTCAAATTGAAATATTTCCTATAAAACTAGAAAAATTAGATGTTTGAATATATCACCCTCTTGAGAAAATAGAAATGTCTGTTAAGATCTACCTTTTACCATTTGCAATCATTGTCCTTAAAATATTGAGGTGGAGCAAACTCATATTTAAGCTATTTACAAAGTAGTTATTAACATTATATGAAAGGATGATTCATTCATGAAAAAAATATGACCTGGCTGGTGGCTCAGTGTATTGGTGCCAGCCTGTGAACCCAAAGGTCACTGCTTGGATTCCCAGCCAGGGCACATAACAAGGTTGCAAGCCAGGTCTCCAGCCAGGCCTTTAGCTGGAGGCAGGTGAAAGGCAACCATACATTGATGTTTCTCTCCCTTTCTTCCTCCCTCCCTGTCCTTCTCTCTAAAAATAATGTATAAAATCTTTTTTAAAAATCTTATGAGCTTCTCTAATGTTCAAAGAACAGCAGCAAGTACAAGGAACTTAAAAAAATGAATGGTTGTAAATTCATGAAAGTTAAATTCATTGTTCCGGTAAGGACTTTTTTAATTTGAAAAAGAAATGCAAACATGGGAAAAAACCAGATGTGCCCATGGGTATAATTATTGAGTTAGATAAAGAGGTTTACTATATGATGTGGCCTAGAGAATAAAATCTTCAGCATTTTAAAGTTCACTGAGAATATTTCCTGAATTAATGAGTAATGTTAATCAGAAAAATATCACTCCATGAATTTTGAGATATTAAAGTCCATTTTCAAGAAATACCATAAAATTTCTTTCAAAAGAAATTTTTAAGGTTTATGGCTAATAATCATATCTTATATTAATAGATTAGTTTAAAGATATATTTAAGTAACACTAATTTGGAATGTAAGAGTGGTATTTAAAATATCTTTTTATGACCTTGAACAGTTTTGATACCATTTAAAACTACAGAAAATGAAGAAAAATATAAGTAATTTACACTTGCGTTTCAGTAAAGATGAAGAAAATTTATCTTTCTGTCTTATGATAAAGTGAGAAGATTCTTCAGGTTTGAGCTATATCCAGGTTTGAATGTGAGCTTCATTATATTCACTTATAAAATAAAACAGTTGTAGGATGAAGAAGCTACACACACACACACCCACACATATTCACATATTTAAAATAAATTATTTAAAATTTTAGGAAGCATAAGTATATAAACATCATATCATATAATGTAACACCCAGAGCATTAAACAACACCAAAATATCTCTATTGGATCAAAATTTTAGAGAGGCCTATAGTTAATATTGGAATTAGGTAAAGCCACCTTTAATAATGAGTTTACTCTCCAGAGTGTGTCAATAGTAGTTAAAACTCCTGGACCTCCTGGACTTTGATGCCCTGTGTGCATGCGTGCGTGCGTGTCCTGATTTTTTTGTATCCTTCGATCATTCCTTACATATTCATGGTTCAAAAACTCAGTCCCATTTTTTCCTGTTCTATTCACACTGTCTTTAGCTGAGGTATTTAAAACTGTATCTTTACCCATGACTTCTCTGCTGTCTTTCAGACTAGTATGAAACAAGTTTATCATATCTTTTTTAGACTGTTCTATATGCACATTTATGTGTTTAGAATGAATGAACTATCATCTTGCCTCTCCAAAATATTTTTCTTTCTATATTCATATCTACATAGATTAACCCAATGTAGTAGCATTTAAGCTGGCATCTTTAGATTTATTCACTGAACCCATAAAATAGTATGACTATCTTTCAGTCATAGGACAGATGTTGTTCAGTTTTTAAATAAGTCCATGACCCTCAAAATGTTAAGAATAGCTATGTTACAGAAATAAACCAGACATGGAGCTATTCGACTCTGTATTGCTGAATGCCTCTATTCTACCAACTGTCAACATGTGCAGATTGATATCTGAATCCTCTGCTATATTTTTATTATCATAGTCTTACTTGAAAGTATCAGTACTTCTTATTTGAATTATTGTAAATATCTTCTGTACAATGTCTCTGGTTTCAGCTATACTGATCTCATGCTGCGGCTGAAATGCCCTTTCTAAGTTTCATATGTGACTACATCGTTTTCCTACTTGGACTCCATCAATAGGATCCATTCAGTTTCCAGTTTCAGAATTTTAAGAATCAGAAACTCTACAGGGTCTGTTATTTCCTCCTTTTGTACGCATTGTCAATTTACAATAATTGCTGTAATGAGATACAGGTACTATGGAAGTGTATATTTTTTAGGCAAGTTACATTTGGCAAAAAATAGAAGATGACTTATTCAAATTATTGGTCTCTGTCTACCTCTCTAGCTTTATATCTTACTATTTAGATTTATGCATTCTTTTATCCTGTCACATTGAACTTAGTAAAGTTATTCAAATCAACCATCTTTTTTCACTGCCTTTCAATGTATTGTTACTTCTGGGCATGTTCTTCTCAACATTATTTATCTACCTGATTTCTACTAGTTTTTTAAATTCCAGCTCTGTTTTACTTCATTCTCTTGTCCTCAGTATTATTTAGGTGCCATAGAATACTCTATACTTGAAGCACAGCATTTATTACTATGCTGTGATCATGAATAGTTTGTCCTTCAGTAGATTGTAAACTGAGCAGAAGAGAGACCTTTCTTATCTTCAGTAATGCTAGCACTCAATAAATTTTTGTTGAATAAATGAATTTTTGTTCCAGCATTCATTGGCTATATGACCTTGGGTTAAAAAAAAAACCTAAATTCACTCGTTGTTATCAATGCTATTTTTCTTATCAGTCATATGGTAATAATAATCATGTCTGTTTTAAAGAGCTATTTAAAAACAAATTAGATGATGGCAATATTACAAGTTGTGTCACACTATTACTTTCTAATACGGTTGGAGAATTTACAAGTGACTCTCACTAATTAAATTCAAGATAATTTGATATTTACACTTCTGCTTATTCACATATAGTTACTTGAAAGGTGGATATAGTTAAATACTAGATGTTTCTGAAATGAATGCAAAAATAAACACCATAGAAACCTCATTCATCTGATGTATCACAGCCATGGAAAATGGTAGCTGGTTATCTGACCTGTGATTTTTCTTCTTAAAAGCACTTTATTTTCTCCTCTCCTTTACAGACTTATTTCACTGCCCTGAAAACTGATTAGGAGCAAAATATGTTAAAGGGTTATTAAAACTGTAGTAGCATCTGTGTGAGAGAGAATTATGTTTAAAAATCAACTGGAAATTGATGTTTACAATGATACCTTTCTTATCTCTTAAGTTTTGTACTTTAAATTCCAAAGCTTTGGCCAGGTAAAAGGATCCCACAAACTGTTTCAATTACTTCTGAATATTTAAATCTCTTTAAGATTTGAAAATGAATTTCAAGAACAATAGATAGGTTTCTCTGAACTTAAGTATGGAGAAATACAGAGATGACAGATTAAATGAAGGAATTTGGTGATATATTAGTTTGGCCAAAAAGTTTGTTTGTTTTCCATAAGATGGCTCTAGTAGTGCTTAGTGTCTTCAACTTCACTCAAAACAATTTTGTTAGATTGTATTGTGACAACTGTCATATCAGCATGCATTTAAAAACTTAACAAAATTAGTGACTTTGTGTAGCAATTTTAATATTGAAAATCCTAGAAAATATGCAACATTTTTGGCGTATTGTGCTATATTTCAAGAAAGGTAAAACTGCAACTGAAACAATAAAAGATCTGTGCAATGTATAGAGAAGGTGCTGTGACTAATTGAACCTGTCACAAGTGGTTTGTGAAGTTCATGCTGAAGATTTCTCACTGGACGATGCTCCATGGCCAGGTAGACTAGTTGAAGATGATCGCAATCAAATTGAAACATTCACTGTGAACACAATCAGTGCTTTACCATGTGGGAGATAACTGACACACTCAAAATACCCAAATCAATAGTTATTGGTGAAAATGAAACTGTGTCTTTTACGGAAAAAAAAAAAAACAAAACCCCATCCAGACTTTTTGGCCAACCCAATACAACATGTGTTAAGTATAGGAAGAAAAATTCTGTGACCTCTGTAAGCACTAGTACCTTGATATATAGGTCATGGTGGAAGGCTGTATATCATGAAAATTGGCAAATACTACAAAACAGGAATTTCTCTTGTCTGTTCATGAGCTAGTTAACTAGCCCCACTACTGGCCACTGGGAAAAAGGAAAGAAATATTCTGAAGAGATAGATAACCAACCAAATCCTGATGAATCTGAATTCTAGCAAACTTTGAAATATCTAATACATACTCTTGGCTCTTCCCACCTAGAGATTTTTTAATAGAGACTAAATGAGCTTAAAGCCAGGAGTTGTTTGCCTAATGAACATATCCTAACTCAATTAAAACTCAATTAATGCTTTTATGCATTTGCACATGCCTATGCATGACAAATAAAAGCTATTTTTTGTTTTGAAAGTTACCTAAGAGAAAAGAAGAAAATAAATTGGAATGATTTATCCATCCTGACCTATGGTACTAGGAATTATTATTTTTGCAATAATTTTTTACAGCTGTTTAAAGTTCACAGCACAATTGAGCAGGAAGTGCAGCAAGTTCTCATCTACTCAGCGGCCCCCACTTAAGTGCAGTCTCTCCCACTATCAACATGCTGCATCTCACTAGTGCATTTCTGATGAACTTACACATCATTATCACCCAAAGTTCATAGTTCGCTAGGGTTCGCTCTTGGTTGGTGTACTTTCTATGGATTTGAATATGTGTATAATGACATATATGCTCCATTATAATGTGCAGACTAGTTTCACTGCCCCAGATCCACTGTGCTCTTCTTACTCATCCCTACCTTCCCTCCTAACCCAGAACAACCACTGATTTTTCTACACTCTGTATAGTTTCCCATTTTTTCATAATGTCATATTAATATATGTGTAACCTCAGATTGGCTTTTTTCGCTTAGTAATATGCACTTCAGTTTCTTCCACATCTTTTCATGGGCCACTGTCTCATCTCTTTTTAGTGCTGAATAATACTTCATTGTCTGGACATGCCACAGTTTCTTTATATTCATATACTAAAGGACATTTTGGTTGCTTTCAAATTTTGTTAACTATAAATAAGATTGCTGTGAACTTCTGAGTGCAGGTTTTTGTGTGGACATAAATTTTTAATTCACTGAGGTAAATACAAAGGAATTCAATTGGCAGTTTGCATGGTAATACTATGCATATATTTCTTACAAAAAAAATAGCAACTGGTTTCCAAAGTGACTGCATGTTTTGCATTTCCACCAGCAATGAATGAGATCTCCTCGTGCTCCACATTCTTGCCAGCATTAGGTGTTATTGTTATTGATATCCTGGATTTTGGTATTCTGACAGGTGTATGGTGATGTCTCATTGTTCCTTTAGTTTGCATTACCTTAATGACTGATATTAATTATTTCTCATATGTTTATATGCTATCTGTACACCTTGTTGGGTGAGTTAATTGGGTAGATCTTTTGTTCCCTTTTAAATTAGGTTTTCATTTTCTTATTGCTGAGTTTTAAGAATTCTTTGTATAAGTATGTTTTGGATAGCAGCGATTTACCAAGCACATCCTTTGCTAATATTTTCCCTGCAGCTTTTCTTCTCATTCTCTTAATCCTATCCTATTCTATTAATCCTTAATTAATTTTACAATGCTTTCAAAGACTATATACGTCTTCTTTGCAAATAAAAATATTCAGAGCATAATTTAAAAATAATATACCAGAGTTTAATAAAGTATTAGTTTGAACCATATATAATGGCTCATTTCATAGGTTAAAAGATGATAGAAAGTCCTGCTGTTCATGAATTTAATGCTCTAAGGTTTAAAGTTTTGGATTTCTTCAGTAAATAGACTAAATATTAGGTTTAGATTAGAACATTAAAGAAGATAGTATTTTATTTATTTATTTTTTTCAATGTATGGTTGCCTTTCACCTGCTTCCAGCTGTGGACCTGGCTGGAGACCTGGCTTGCAACCTGGCTACGTGCCCTGGCTGGAAATCAGACCAGCGACCTTTACGTTCTCAGGCCAGTGCTTTATCTACTGTGCTCCCAGCCAGGGCAAAGAAGACAATATTTTAAAGCAGGATTTCTCTTCTTTATGACTATTGACATTTTTTGACTGGATGATTCTTTTGTGTTCAGGTGTTCCCTGTGCTTTATTAAAGGTTTATCTGTTGTAACAACCAAAAATGTTTACAGAAATCACCAAGTGTCTCCTGAGAGGTGAAGTCATCCCCATGTGAAAATCATTGTTCTAAAAATAACCTATTTTAATAATGATTCATTTTTAGAAACATAATCTTATCTATCACTTACTTATATGGGCATACCTACATAAACATTTCTTTGAACTCTTTCAGATCTTAAACAGGAGCTTTCAATTTCTAGGAATAAACAAAATACAGCATCTCATCATTGTCTTTAAATCAGGAAAAAACTAAAGAAGTTGTTATATTTTGATAGTTTTTTTTCTCATAATATATATTGTTTATTTTTTGAGCTTTATTGAGTTATAATTGATGGATAAAGTTGTAATATATGTAAAGTGTTCAACTATATATACCTTACATTTTGAAAGGACCCCAACCATCAAGTTAATTAACACATCCATGGAAGTATTGCCAACCATAGTAACCATGTTCTCAAACTGCCTCTCCCTGCTTCCTCTATGCCTGATTCTGGCTACTACTATTTTATTCTCTTTTGTTTGTGTTTAAAACTTGTATTTTTAAGATTTCACATATAAGTGATAGCATACAGTATTTGTTTTTCTCTGTTTGGCTTCTCTTAGTAAAATGCCCTCCCTAACTGTAGGAGGATTGATTCCCTTTCTCCACATCCTTCCAGCATTTGTTTTCCCTTGTCTTCTTGATGATAGCCATCATAATAGAAGTGAGTTGATGTCTCATCTCTGGAAAAAGTGTCCTTTGCCCATTTTTAAACTGATTTTTGTTTTTTTAATTTGTACAAGTTTCTTGAATATTTTGGATATTAATCCCTTAGCAATTTGCAGTGTGCAGGTATTTTCTCCCATTTCATAGCCTGCCTTTTCATTATGTTGATGGTTTCTCTTGCTATGCAGGAGATTTTTAGTTTGTTATAGTCCCACTTATTTATTTTCACTTTTGTTGCCTTTGTTTTTATTTATTTATTTTGTTAAAAGACTTTATTATTTCCAGAGAGAGAGGAAGGGAGAGAGGCAGAGAGGGAGAGAAACATCAATGTATGGTTGCTTTTCACCTGCCTCCAGCTACGGACCTGGCTGGAGACCTGGCTTGCAACCTGGTTATATGCCCTGGCTGGGGATCTGAACAAGCAACCTTTGGGTTCACAGGTGGGCACCTTATCCACTGTGCCACCAGCCGGGGCTATTTCCTATGTTTTATTCTAGAAGTTTTTGATTTCAGATAATACAATGAAGTCTCTAATCCATGTTGAGTTAATATTTTGTATGGTGTAAGTTAGAGACCTAGTTTCATTCTTTTGCAAGTGAATAATCTAGTTTTCTCAACACCATTTATTGAAAAAAACTATCCTTTCCCCATTGTATATGCTTTCTATTCTGTTTTGTTGATCTATGTGTCTGATTTTATACCCTACCAACTGTTTTGATTACTATAGTTTTATAATACAGTTTGATATCAGTGTGTGATACCTTGAGCTTTTCTTTCTCATATTAATATGAGAAATATGAGAATTAATAATGTTAATTCTTCCAATATATGAATATAAAATTATTTTCATTTAGTTGTATTTTCCTTAACTCATTTTATCTCTGTTTTATGCATTTCAGTGTACAGATCTTTTACCTCCTTGGTTAAATTTACTCCTAGGAATATTATTCTTTTTTTATGCATGTGCTCATGGGATTGTTTTCTTCCATTTCCTTTTTCCAATAGTTTATTTGCATAGGAACAAAACTGATTTTTTTGTATATTGACTTTGTATCTTGCAAATTTATTAAATTTGTTTCTTAGTTCTAAAAGATTCTTGGTGGATTTTTTAGGCTTTTCAATATAAAATAATGTCACCTGCAAACAGAGACAATTTTAGCTCTTCCCTATGTGAATGCTATCTATCTATCCATTCATTCATTCCTCATTGCTCACTAGGACATCCAATGGTGTGTTGAAAAAAGTGGTGAAAATAGGCAGCTTTGTCTTGTTCCTGGTCTTTGAAGAAAAGATTTCAGGTTTCTACCATTGAGTATAATATTTGCTGTGAGTTTGTGCTATATGGCCTTTATTATGTTGAGGTGATTTTTTTCTATTCCTCATTTGCTTAGCATTTTTTAATCATAAAAGGGTATTATTGTCAAATGTTTTGTCCATATCCATTAAGATAATCATATGACTTTTACTCTTCATTTTGTTAATGTGATATATACCATGTTTATTGAATCGCATATTGAATCATCCTTGCATCCTGGGGATTAATGCCACTTGAGCATGGTGTATGATCCCTTCAGTGTCTTGGTGAATTAGGGTTTGCCAATATTTTGTTGAGAATTTTTGTTTGCACTTACGTTCATCAGAGATATTGGCATGCATGTATATGTGTATATGCCTAAGTATATGTATACACACACCTATACATATGCCTCTCTATATATATGTGTGTATGTGTGTGTGTATATATATATATATATATATATATGTATATTTATATAGTGTCTTTACCTGGTTTTAGTCAACATAATACTAACTTCACAAAATAAGTTAGGAAGTGTCCCCTCCTTTTATATTTTCTGGAAGACTTTGAGCATTATCATTAATTCTTTTT
This sequence comes from Noctilio leporinus, assembly GCA_004026585.1. NCBI lineage: Eukaryota > Metazoa > Chordata > Mammalia > Chiroptera > Noctilionidae > Noctilio > Noctilio leporinus. The sequence goes on along the minus strand of PVIW01002337.1, from coordinate 186,306 downwards.
AAAATGCTTGGCAGAATTCACCCATAAAGTTTTCTGGTCCTGGAGTTTGGTTTGTTGGGCCCATGTGTATAGCCATGGGATGGTGCCTTGTTGCCTCAGGTTGAAACTGCTTCATTATTTTCTATAGTCCTGTGGGATTTATTAATGCAAACCCTATTAGCTTTCAGATATGGGTGACTTGGGGGCCCATTCCTTAAATAGCAGTTATAAAAGCTGGACCTTTAAATGTGTGGACACACTTCTTCTAAGAGGAAGCTGGCAACCTGTTTTTATGACTGGACCAAGCCAGAGGGAACAGGAAGGGAAGGTGTCCATCTACGCTTTTGGGCTCTGAAGGGAATCTCAGCCAGCACCCAGATGTGTGCTAGTTTGAAACTGGACCATCAGAGTGCACCTTGTATAGTAATTGTGCAGTCAAATCATTGTGGAAGGTGGGTATTTTTGCCTGCCCTCTGTGCTGAACCCTATGGATAGCCACAGGGAGTGCTCATGTCCAGTAACAACTGCTGCTTTGCTGTAGTCCTGCAGGACTGTGCATGTATGTCCTGCTGACTTTCAGATCTCAGCATTTCAGGGGCTCATCCCTCTTCTTGGAGCCTTGAAAGTGGAAGACTACATATGTGCCACAAGTCCTTCACACTAAAGGGAAGGCAATTGTTTGGTGCTGTGCTGGATGGGATTTACGATGAGTGTGTGTCTCAGCCTTTCCTACCATTTGGATGTGGATATATTCTTATTTTGCCTATTTGTAGTAGTTGCTCAGTTAGCGTATAGATTTCTTTCATAGGAAGTTGCTCCGTATATAGCTGTACATGTGGTGTATCTGTGTGAGGAAACAAATTCAAGAGCTCTTATATCACCATCTTGGTCTAGAGTTCTACAATTTTGATAGTGAGTGCTCACTTCTCATAATGGAGATTCATTTATTATGTACCTGGCCTGTTCTCTAACTAGTAGTTCTACAGATAATTTTCTATGAGTCTAAAAGAGGAAATCAATAAAATAAAATCAGAACTTACTACCTTTTTAACCTCAGCACTGTAAGAATTTATTCTTAATAGTGATCTCAATTCTTCTTTTTTTAAAAAATGTTATTGTCATTGTATTACATCCATCCCCTTTTTGCTCCCCTCTGTCCCCCTCCCCACCCACCCATCCCCCTCAAAGTCAATCCCACCTGTTGTCCATGTCCATGCTTCCTTTATACTAGGTTCTTGTCTTCTTTTCATATTTTACTGGTTGACATACACAGGTCTGTCCAAAAAATATTCAGCCATGTAATAGGAAAAATAGGGACATTTATTGAGAAAGAGACAAGATACAAGAAACATAGTACATAGGACAATGATGCCTCAGTCTCCTTCCAAATAGATAGCTGGGGACCTCACAGAGTTCTCCCAATTGCCATCAGCTGTCCTGTTTTATTTTCCTGAATCTCATTAATGATCTGAAATCTCTTCCCTTTCAAAAGTGATTTTAATTTGGGGAAAAGCCAAAAGTCACAGAGCACCAAATCTGGACTGGAAGGGGGCTGTGTCACCTGGATGATTTGATAATTCACCAAGAAACTGAATGAGACGTGATGTATAAGCAGGCACATTGTCATGATGAAGCTGCCGTTCACCAGTTGCCCATAGCTGCAACTGTTTTCATTGGCTGTTTTCGTCATATTGCATCTCTTAACTGAGTAAGAACATTGAGGTAGTACTTATTAATTATTTGGCCTGGAGGGGTGTACTAGTGACGGACAGCACCTTCCCAATAAAAAGACACAGTTCACATGGTTTTGCTCTTGCTGCGATCCCACCCCCATCTTCAGGCATGGAGAACCAGGCAACTTCTATTGGGACAACTGGGCCTTTGTTTCCAGATCATAGCCATAGACTCACCGTTCATATTTAGTAATGGTCCTTAAGGAAAGAAGGTGGCAGTTTGAATCAAGCCATTAGCAAATGCAGCACGATGTTTCTTCTATTCTGGTAGCAGAAGCCAAGGAATGAATTTTGTTGTGATACATTGCATGGCAAGATCCTGCATCAACTTTTAAACAAGGTAGTTTTTGAAATCCCCACATCATCATCTGATTCTCACATTGTCAGTCTCCAAACTTCGTTGATTGCAACCTGGACATGTTCAATGTTCTCAGGTTCTGCTTGTTGCAGGCCTTCCAGAATGGGGGTCACTTTCAACAGATTCTTGACCATCTTAGGAGTATTTTTGCCACACTTTTATTTGTGCTGCTCTCATTATATCCTCCCCAAAAGCTTCCCGAATCATCCAAATACTTTCTGTGGGGGAGCGTTTAAACTTAACACCAAATTTGATGCAGAGTCATTGCTCTACTTGCTCAGTCATTTTGAATGTGACAGCTACACAGTACACATGTTCTCTCAACGGCATCTACTACTCCCACTGACTAGTACAGTGAAGTTGCCATTGTTCATGCATGCACATTCCAACCCACTCTCCTTGGCTGCGAGGTTATATCAATGTTGTTCAAAATTGTATATAAGAAAATTACATGGCTTACTTCCTCATGGTTAGGCACCTCATACATTGTAATTGTCATTATCATGGTTATTTAAAACTATATATAGGTATAGTATACTATAAAACTTGAGGTGTTTGTTAAAAGCACAAAATATGCAAAATCATTGAGATAAGGGTACTGCTGTGTGATCGTTACTTTCAGCCCAACTCGGCATTAATTTCCTTAATTCCCTTTCCCAAACACCAAAAGACAATGAGAGGTAGGAGAATAATTTAAATGTTCCTGTGGTGCTTGTAGGATAACCATGCTGTGCATCTTTATTTCACTGCAGACAACAATTCCACGTACCAAGAGGATAATTTTTTTTTTCAGGAGACTCCAGCAGATAAATTTTTATTGGTGTAAATAATTCATCAGCTTGTTATAATGAAACCACTTCACATTAAACATTTCCTTGCTCTGTGTTAAATGCACACAGAGATATTCCACTGGATCCACTAAAATCTGATGTGAACTGAAAGTTCCCCAGTTTATGATAAGTTGTAGCTCTTTAAGGAACTGAGCCAGCCCATTGCTAAGGGACTTGGTTAAACATTTTCCAGAAAAAGAAAAGCTAAGCAGAAAGTGGAGTAAAGAACAAAGAAAATAATAGAGCTTTGCTGGTCATTATGTTAATACGAGAGATTTCATAGTCACGGCACATCTGGAGATTAGTTTTCAAGTTGTTCCTTCAGGGACTATGAAGGAGATTAAAATTTATATAGGGCAAATATAATTCTCAATAAAGATTAAAGGGTAGTAACAATTTCCCGTATTTGGTATCTCTCTTAATGTACCACATATACAATGGAAAATAAGATTATACAAAGTCTAAATGTTTTCTTCTTGAGATATAAAGGACAGTTCACTTAAAATCCAAAAATAAGAGTTTTATGGCACTCTCTAGAGTTCTTCCTATTTTAGTAGCTTTATTCTATAAATCTGTCTCCTTCAGGAGGAAGCCCACTTGCCTAGTGACAAGTTGTTCTTGGCTGGAGGTGCTCTCAGTCTTGACAGGCAGATTCGGACACTGATCCTGGAGGATCCACTGCTAAGCTTTCTCCCACAAGCCTGGCCCTCCCCATTCTCACCACCACCTTTGACTCATAACGGGCTTCTTGGTGTACAGTAATTTGGATCTTGTTTAATAGTTTTGTACTTATCCAGCATCAAAGGAGGCTCTCAGAATGAATTCCCAAGGGAAGGGGATAGTTCAGCAAATTCAAGTGCAGCTTATAAATATTTTATTTAACTTGTAATTTAACATGATATTTGGCACACAACTCCTGATGCTGGCTTCCCCAGCTTTCCCATTAGAATACATAAGGAAAAAAGAGATCAGTATTTCCAGCCCCAGGACTGACAGTTTACCTAAGGCTAAAATACGGGAGAAATGTAAGATGCATTAAATGTAGGTGAAGCCAGGTTGAGAAAAGTATGTTCAGATCACCTGAAAAAAAGACAGACGTCAGAGTCCTTCCCCATTCCCTGTACACTGAGGCAGTACATTTATTCCCGGAACCCCAGGAAGCTGTACCGGTGCCACTCCGGAGCCAGTTTCTGAAGCAGTTTGAGGTGTATGGATCTCCCTGCTCAGCAATTATTTTTAATTGCATTAGTGATAGACAAAATATATTTTCATTTTTGAATTCACTGTGTATTGGTAAAGAAAAAGATTCATTTGCACTCTCCTCCCTGAGGTAATCTCTGTTACTAGTTTACTATGCTATTGCAAATCATTTTACTGTACATTTACATATATATGAATATATGTACATATACAAACATAGCAATATGCTTTGCATTTGCATATACACAAAACTATTATTTGTTATAAAAAACATATAGTATGTATTTCTTGGTGTCTTTTTCTTTGTTGTTTTTGTTAATGACATAGAGGTGTGTTTTGGGGGATCTTTTTGACAATAGAATGCTGGAGATTAAGACTTTAAAATATATATTGATTTGCTTAAGAATCAGTGGGAAGGCTATTAACAATGTAGATTTTCAAGATTCTGTTGCAAAAATTCCTATTTAGTCATGTAAATGGGGCTCTCCAGAATCTTCCTGTAAAAAAATCTATAGATAATTTTATAGAGAAGCTCCGATGAATAAGAACATCATAAACCAGAGTTTCAAAAATAGCAGTTCATCAATAAAATGAGTGCCCAGTATGATAACATAACAAAAAAGGAATGTCAGGGACAAGCTGTAAAAGTAGTTTAGAAAACTGAGTTAGGAATTCCAAGCATCAATTCAAGGCAGATTTTGGGTTTTGCTTGTTTGTTTTACATAAGGAACAAAATACCAAGTAAGAAAAGAAAATGATTAAAACCCAGTTTTAGAATATCTAATATCCTTCTCAAAAGAGAAGGTCTAGATCTATACTGTCCAGTACAGTAGCCAATAATCAAATGTGACTATTTCAATTTCAATTTAACAATGAATGAAATTTAAAAATAATGAATAGTAGCACTAGTCACATTTTAAATACCTATGCCACATGTGAATCATCACAATTTTGATGGAGTATTTTCATTATTACATGAACTTCTGTTGCTCAGCACTGCAGAAAGTATATTTAAAGCTGAAAAATGTTATTTCTTCTTTTTTAAAGATTTTATTTATTACTTTTAGAGGGAGAGGAAGGAAGAGAGTCAGAGAGGGAGAGAAACATCATTGTATGGTTGCCTTTCACCTGCCTCCAGCTACAGACCTGGCTGGAGACCTGGCTTGCAACCTGGTTATGTTGCCCTGGCTGGGAATCAAACCAGCAACCTTTGGGTTTGCAGGCCGGCTCCTATCAACTGAGCCACCTGCCAGGGCTAAAACAGTATTTATGAATAAAAAAAAGAGTTCAAAGAACTCTTACGGGTAGCTCCAATTACTTTAGCAAGAGCTACTCTAAATACAGGCAGGGTACTTCAATTTTTTTTCCTCAATTATAGTTTACATTCAATATTATTTTGTATTTCAGGCATATAGCATAGTGATTAGACAATCATATACTTTACAAAGTGTTCCCTTAATATTTCTAATACCCAACTGGCACCATACAGAGTTGTTATAATATTGTTGACTGTATTGCCTAGGCTGTACATTAATTACATCCCTCTGACTATTTTGTAACTACCAATTTGTACTTCTCAATCCCGTCATTTTCTTCACCCAATGCTCCAACTCTGCTCCTGTCTGGCAACCATCAATCTATTCTCCACCTATAAGTCTGTTTATGTTTTGTTTATTTATATGTTTTAGGTCCTACATACATGTGAAATCATTAGTATTTGTGTTTCTCTGACTTATTTCACTTCAAATAGGACTCTCTAGGTCAACCCAGGCTGTTGCAAAAAGCACAATTTCTTTCTTTTATATGGTCAAGTAATATTCCATGGTAGATACTTCCACAGCTTCTTATCCACTCATCTGTTGATAGGCAATTGAGCTGCTTCTATATCTCGGCTGTTGTAAATAATTCTGCAACAGACATAAGGGTGCATATATTCTATCAAATTAGTGTTTGAGATTTCTTTAGATGTATATCCAAAAGTGGAATCGCTGGGTTATAAAGCCAGTTCCAGTTTTAATCTTTCGAGTCATTTTTCCTTGTGGCTGCACCAATCTGCATTCCCACAACAGTACATGAGGATTCTTTTTCCTCCACATCCTTGCCAACAACACATGGCTGGTTGTTTGGTTGATGTGAATTCTGACAGGTGTGAGGTGATACTCCATTTTGGTTTTAATCTGAGTCTGTCTGAAACTTAGTGATATTGAGCATCTTTTCATATATCTATTGGCAATGTGTCGTCCTTGGAGCAGTGTCTATTCAAGTCCTTTGCTCATTTTTAAATTGGATTTTTTGTACTTTTCTGGTGTTGAGTTGTATATATTCTTTGTAAATTTTGGATATTAATCTCTTAGATGTATTATTGGTGAATATTTTTTTCCATTAGGTGGTTGTTTTTTCATTTTGTTGATGGTTTCATTTGCTGTGTAAAACTGTTTACTTTGATATAGTCCCACCTATTAATTTTTTTCATTTGTTTCCCTAGCCTGAAAAAGCTATATCAGAAAAGATATTGCTGAGGGAAAAATCTGAGATTTTGCTGCCTTTCTTCTAAATTTATGGTTTGGAGTCTTACATTTAATCTTTTTTTAAAAGAGTTTATTTATTATATTCAGAGAGAGAGAGGAAGGGAGAGAGACAGAGAGGGAGAGAGACATCAATGTATGGTTGCCTTTCACCTGCCTCCAGCCACAGACCTGGCTGGAGACCTGGCTTGCAACCTGGTTATGTGCCCTGGCTGGGGAATCCAACCAGCAACATTTGGGTTTGTAGGCAGGCAGCTTATCCACTGTGCTACCAGCCAGAGCCATTTAATCTTTTAAGTCTTCTTTAGTTTATTCTTGTATATGGTGTAAAAGGTGAGCTAGTTTCATTTTTTGCATGTACTTGCCCAATTTTTCCAACACAGTTTATTGAAAGGACTGTCTTTATCCCATTGCATGTTCTTACATCTTTTGTCAAATATTAATTGACAATAAAGGCCTAGATTTATTTCTGGGGTCTCTATTCAGTGCAATTGATCTATTGATGTTTGTCTTTTTTGGTGCCACTGTCATGCTATTTTGATTATTATGGTCTTGTAGTCTAGTTTAATATCAGGTAGCATTATACCCCCAGCAATGTTTTTCTTTCTCAATATTCCTATGGCTATTAGGAACCTTTTGTGGTTCCATATGAATTTTAGATTATTTGTTCTAGTACTATGAAATAAGTTATTGGTATTTTGATCAGTATTGCATTAAATCTATAGATTATACTGGGTATTATGAACATTTTAACAATGTCAATTCTTCCTATCCATGAATACAATATATGCATCCGTTTAGTTGTAGCTTCTTCAATTTCTTTTTCTTTTTTTTTTTTTAAGATTTTATTTCATTATTTTTTAGAAATGAGAGGAAGGGAGAGAGGCAGAGAGGGAGAGAGACATCAATGTATGGTTGCATTTCACCTGCCTCCAGCCACAGACCTGACTGGAGACCTGGTTTGCAACCTGGTTATGTGTCCTGACTGGGGAATCGAACCCATGACCTTTGGGTTCTAAGGCCAGCACCTTATCCACTGTGCTACCAGCCAGGGCTTTCAATTTCTTTCTTCAGTGTCTTATAATTTTCTGAGTATGTTTTCTTACATCTTTGTTTAAATTCCTATGATCTTACTACTTATTTGATGAAATTGCAAATGGGACTGTTTTCTTAATTTCTGATAGTTTATTATTGGTGTATAAAATGCATCTGATTTCTGGATATTTATTTTGTATCCTGCTACTTTATTAAATAATCAGTTATAGTATTTTTTGGTGGAATCTTTAGGGTTCTCTATAATACATTATCATGTCATCTGAAAATAAACACAGTTTTATTTCTTTCTTTCCTATTTGGATGCCATTTATTCTTTTGGTCTGATTTTGTGGCTAGGACTTCCAGTAGAATATTGAACAAGTATGATGAAAATGAACATCAATTCACAGGCCAGTGCCAGTCCACTGAGCCACACTAGCTAGCACTCAACTTTATCTTTCAAAGGATCAGCTCTTGGTTTCATTAATTTTGTTTGTATTTTTTAAAGAATATATGTAGTTTATTTCTGCTTTAATTTTTATTAGTTCCTACCTTCTACTTACTTTGTGCTTGGTTTGTTATTTTTCTAGTTTCTTTTAGTGCAAAGTTAGATTGTTTATTTGAGATTTTTCTTATTTCTTGAGATAGACCTATAATGCTATGAAGGTTTCTTATAGGAGCATTTTCACTGTGTCCCATAGATTTTAGGTGGTTGTGTTCTCATTTTCATTTGTTTCAAAGTATCTCTTTACTTCTTCCTTGATCTTATTTTAACCCATATGTTGTTTAGTAATGTTAGTTAGCCTCCATGTCTTTATGTTTTTCAGTTTTCTTCTTGTGATTAATTTCTAGTTTCATGCCTTTTTGATGGAAATGCTTGATATGACTTTAATTTTCTTAAATTTATTGAGACTTGTATCCTAATATGTGGTCTATCCTAGAAAATATTCTATGTGGACTTCAAAAGTATGTTTATTCTCCTGATTTGAGTACAAATGCTATGAAAATATGAATTAAATCCACTTGGCCTGGTGTGTCCTTTAAGGCTTTTATCCTTGTTGACTTTTTTTTTGACCTAGAAGATCTATTTATTGATATTAACGGGGTGTTAAAATGACCTACTATGACTGTATTACTATATCACTGTTGATCTCTTCCTTTACGCCCATCAAAATTTGTTTTATATATTTAGGTTCCTATGTTGGATGCATCAATGTTTACAAGGGTTATATTGTGCTGTTAAATTTATCCCGTTATCATATGTAACGTTCTTCCTTATTTCTTGTTTTAATTTTTTTATTGTTGTTGTATTACAATTGTTTCATTTTTCCCTCATTGCTCTCCCCTGCCCCACCTACCCTATCCCCTCTCCCACAGTCAATTTCCATCTTATTATCCACCTCCATGGGTCTTCCACATTAGCGCCTCCACTAAACCCTTACCCTACTTTCCCCTCCAACCCCTGGTCATGGTCATTTTGCTCCTTCCCCTCCGCCCCATGTCTCTGGTTTTGTTCTGCTCATCTGTTTGTTTTGTTCATTAGTGTCCTATATTAGGTGAGATTATATGGTATTTGTCATTTGCTGCCTGGTTTATTTCACTAAGTATAACACTCTCCAGTTCTAATCATGCTCTCACAAATGGTAGGAGTTCTTTCTTTCTCTTAGCTACATAGCACTCCATTGTGTAAATGTATCACAGTTTTTTTATTCAATCATCCACTGAAGGGCACTTAGGCTGTTTCCAGCACTTGGCTATTGTAAATAGCGCTGCTATGAACATAAGAGTGCATAGGTTCTCCTGAATTGGTGTTTCAGAGTTCTTCAAGTATAATCCTAGCCTTTGTTTTCGAACTCTTGTTTTGTTTGATGTAAGTGCTGTACCCCAGCTTTTTTCATTTCCATTTACACGATGTATCTTTTTCCATCCCTTTATTTTGCAATTTGTGTGTATCTTTTATTCAGAGGTGAATCTCTTGTAGATAGCATATTTATATGGGTTTTGTTTGCTTATTCATTCAGCTACATTATGTCTTTTGATAGGATTCAAGCCATATATTTTAAGGTGATTATTAATAGGTATGTATTTAGTGCCATTTTATTTTTTATAACTATATTTCTCTCTTTTAAAACTTTTCTCCTTTTAAGAAGATCCTTTCAATCTAAGAAAACTTAATGGAATACAAGTTTGGTGACAATAAGCTCCTTTAACTTTTTCTTGTCTGGGAAACTATATGTGTTACCTTCAATTTTTGAATGAAAGTTTTGCTGGGTAGAGTAGTCTTGTTATAGGTCCTTTCTTTTCATCACTTTAAATATTTCAAGCCAGTTCCTACTGGCTTGAAATGGTTCTGTTGAGAAATTAGCTGACAGTCTTGTAGGTGACTAAGTGGCTTTCTTTGGTTGCTTTTAAGAACCTTGTTTGTTTTTTAACACTTGCCATTTTAATTATGATGTGTCCTGGTGTGGGTCTCTTTGGGTCTATTTTGTTTGGGACTTTGTGTGCTCCCTGCACTTGGATATCTTTTTTCTTCACCAGGTAAGGGAAGGTTTCCACCATTATTTTTCAAATAGGTTCTTGACTTTTTGCTCTCTCTTCTCCTCCTGGTAACCCTCAGATTAAAATGTTGTCGCACTTCATATCATCTCATAGGTCCCTTAGACTATTCTTTCTTTTCTTTTTCTTTTTCTTTCATTCTTTCTTTCTTTTTTCTTTTTTTTTTTTCTTTTTTTTTTTTTTTTTTTTTTTTTTTTTTTTTTTTTTTTTTTTTTTTTTTTTTTTTTTTTTTTTTTTTTTTTTTTTTTTTTTTTTTTTTTTTTTTTTTTTTTTTTTTTTTTTTTTTTTTTTTTTTTTTTTTTTTTGTCTTTTTGCTGCATTAATTGGGTGTTTTCTGCTACCTTTTTATCCTAGTCACTGATTTGGGCCTCTATTTCTCTAATTTGTTGTGGATACCTTCTAGTATTCTTCATTTATGATACTGAATCCTTCATCTCTGATTCTTTTTTATGGTTTCTACGCTTTTTTTTTGTTGTTGTTTTTCATTCAGTTGATGTTCTTGCTTAAGCATCCTTATAACCATTATTTTGAACTCTGTATCTGGTGGCTTGCTTTCCTCCATTTCATTTGGTTCTTTTCTGGAGATTTTTCCTATTTCGTTTGGGGCATGTTTCTTTTGTTTTCCATTTTGTCTGCCCCTCTGTATTTGCTTCTTTATATTAGATAGATCTTCTATGATTTGGTAAGTTGGCTTTATTTAATAGGTGTTTTATGGGGTTCAGAAACTCAGTTGCCCTAATCCTGAGTTAGGCACTCCAAGAATGTCCCTTGTGTTTTGTGAGCCCTCCTTTTGTAGTTGAGTCTTACTGCTGTTGGCTGGTTTGTGGTTGGGATTTCCCCTCTGGCTGGCTATGAGGATCAATGCCATGGACAACGTATGAGCTACCAGGTGGAGGCTCACACCATAAAGCTGAATTCACTACAACAATGTCTGGTGTCTGCTGAGATCTCTGTGTGCTGCTTATGGAGCTAATTGGGTCATATTCTGATGTGGTTTGAATCATGGGCTGTGTTGGTTCTTGAGTTTGTTGTGAAGAGATCCAGTGCTGTTTGATGCCAGGCACGGCCAGTAACAGACCCTGGGCTACCTTTTTGGAGCTACAAAGTGATCCACAGTTTGTGGGTCTCTCTGCTGGGCCTAGGTGTGCATGTGCACCCCAAGCTGTGCATCAAGGCCTGTCTCCACCAGCACCAATCTCAGGGGTAGGTCAGTAACACACCCAAGGCTCCTCCAGGTTTGCCTTCTCCTGTTAGCTACCTGTTAGGCTGAGTTACTAAAAGAGCCTCTGGTAGTATGTAAGTTGCTTGTGGGAGTCTCTCAGTGAGTCACTAGGTAGGGGTGGGTGTTGTTCACCAGATTGATTCAGATTCAAACTTCATGCTGGTGCTGTGTTCGAGACTGCTCAGCAACAGTCTCGGGGCACATCAAGGTCTGTGGGCACCCACAGGTGGCTGTAGACCTTTGTGGTAGAACCAGGTCTCAGGGAGTCATCAGGCCCAAACAGAGCTAGATTTTCCTGGGTAAATGGAGGGCTCTTTAATAGTTGGGCATATGAGGTAAGGACATCCCCTGTAGCTACTTAATTCAGTCTGTCCTGAATTCTTCCCAGACCTCCTTCAGCACCTGAGCTTGGCAGAACAGGAGTTGGAAAGGTGGAGTTAGTGAATCTCCCATGGTAGGGTATAGGTCAGACTTGTGGGAAGCGGGGAATGGCCCCCATCCTAGAGCCACCCAGCTGAGTCTCTTGACACTCACCAGGTTCTCCTGAACCTCTATACTATGGGACCAGGCAGCTGGCTCCTATGCAGGGTGTGAGCTTGGAAGGGTAGGGCTATTGCAATCCCCCCAGGCTAATGCTACGTCGAGAGGAATGCTAGATCTGAGAAAGTTGGCCTCTGTAGGTGGTATGGGAGAGTGACTCATCACAGGGACCCTGACAGTTGTCCCTTCATCTCTCTTCCCATGGCCACAAAGTGCAGTCTCTCCCTTCATGACTCCAGTTCTTTTTAGACAGCACTTCCTACTAGTTTCAATGTGTCTCTGTAAATCCATGGTTGTCAGACTTCTGTTTAGCTAGTCTTCACCTGGTTATTCAGGTTGATTGTTCTATATTTTAGTTGTAATTCCATTTTGGTCCTGAGAGGATGTGATTGTAACTTTAACTTACTCTGCTCCCATCTTCTCCAATCCCCAAACCTACTTTTTCTGACATTAAATAGTAGTCATGTCAGCTTCTTTTCCTTATCATTGGCTTGCTTTATTTTTTTTCTGTTCTTTTACTCTCAAAGTATAACTTATATTTTAAGTGCTTTTTTAAACACTGTATTTGGTCAATGCTTGTTTGTTGTAGTTATAAATGCAACCTGAATTCTTTGAATTTAAAAATATTCAGTCCATTATATTAACATAATACTTATGACCGAGACAAATATCTTGCTATTGTCTTCTATTTTTCCCAATTAAATTTTATCCTTTGCTCTTAATTTTCTGAATTGTTTCCTATTAGCATTACTTATTATTGGTTTATATCACCTATTGACTTTTCAGTCATACCTTTTCATCTTTCTTTTTTTAGTGATGGTTTTAGGGATTATCATTCTGTTTCATTCTACTTGGAACTAATATTGGATTACTTCACATAAAATAAGGAACTTCACATAAAATGTTTGAACTGCATTCTTTTTTCTTGTTGGCAAATATTTTTATTTAGATATACACTATAAATTTTATAATAGATCAATGCTTTAAAAAGTTGGTTATCTACTGAAATTAAGTGAAGAGGAGAAAAAAGAAAAAATAATCCGTCATAATTATCTATGTATTTACTATGTTTAGTATTGTTACTATTTTTCTGTACATCCAAGTTTATATCTGGTGTCATTTATATTCAACCTCATGAACTGTCTTTTGCATATATATCTGGTGACAATGACTTAGACCTGTTTTGCATATTTCAAAAAACTATATTTTACCCTCCTTTTTAAGATTTTAAAAAATTTATTTTCAGTTACAATTGACATACAATATTATATTAGTTTCAGGTATACAACATAGTGATGAGACCTTAATATAATTTGCAAAGATTGACATCAGACATAGTTATTACAAAATTGTCAATTATATTCTATGGTATACTTTATACCTCCCACCCTAATCTGGTGAGCATCCATTTGTTTTTCTGTATCTATGAGTTTACTTCTTTTTCATTTGTTCATTTACTATTTCTTTTTTTTTTTCAGATTTCATATAAAAGTAAAATCATATGGTATTTGTCTTCTCTGCTTGACTTATTTCACTTAGCATCATACTTAGCTGGCTGAGGAGATACTGTGATCATTTTCAAAGAATTTTTTGCTAGCTATAGAATTCTGAGTGAAAGATTTTGTTTTTCTCTTAGCACTAAAAATGTTACCTGTTCACCTATGTCTGGTATTACTCCTCAAGAGAAGTTAGTTATTTTACTTAGATTTGTTTCTCTACATATATGATTTCTTTCTCTTTCCCTCTCTCACACACATGCACAATTTTTCCCTTTATCTTTTGTTTCCAGTAGTTTAACTGTATGTATATATGCATGTTTCTCCCAATTTAGGGAATTTTTTTAGTAAATGTTATTTTATCAAATATTGCTTTTCTTTAATTGTTGCTTTCCTATCCTAAAACTCTGAGTAGCATTTATTAAAACATTTTACTCTATTACTCATGTCATGCATTTTGGGCTATTGTGGTTTTATTTGTTTCTTGGCTTCAGCTTGGATATTTTCTGTTGATTTATATGTAGTTGTTAATATACTCTTTAATACATTCAGTCATTTCCTAATATTATATATTGTGTTTTCTTCTTGCATAATATCCATATGTTCTCATGTCTTCAAAACTTGTATTGTGGTAAAATTGACATGCAGTAGTGAAATGCAGAGATTTTAATATACAGTTTGATGAGTTTTGACAAACTCATACATTCATGTAAACCATGCCCCATCTTGGTATAGAATATTAATACCTCCTCAGAACTATCCCTGATGCTCTATCCTGTGTATTGATGTTTATGTGGGATAAAATATGTAATTTTCTGTTTACTTTCTTAGGTGCAGTTCCCTTGTGAAATTATCTTTCATTTATAATGTCCATTTTTCCTCTATTTTCTTTAACAGAGCTTATTAAAGTACTTGTATGCTAATTCCTATGTCTGGATCACCTGCAGTCTATTTTAATGTGTATTTATTTCTCTTTGTATCATCCTATCTTTGGTTTGCCCACTAATTTTTCATTGATGACAGATATATTTGTGTATAAGAAAAAGTTACAGAGGCTTCAGATAATATTTTCATATCATAGAGAATATTCATATTTCACTCTGCTAAGCAGCTAGATGGAGATTGATCACCTTAATCCAATTAGAGGAAAAACTGACTTAAGACTGGCTTGCTGCTTTGATAAGGCTCAATTTATCTGTTTTAACTTATTTTTGAAGGATATAGCCCCACAGGTCTTTCAACAGAAATCCTGATGTGTTCATTGGAGCCCTTTCCTCTGGCAAGTCCTAAACCTAGATCCTAGTTTTTTCTGAACAAGGAGATTGTCAAAAGCTTATATTTTTCCAGAGTATGTCAGCTTAGTTTTCAGCTTTCCTTGTGGCTTAGAATTGCACAAAGGTCTTCAGGAGAAAAAAAGAAAAATGTCAGAGTTTGAAATCCTAGTTTCTCCAATTTAATCTTTCCCTATTAGAAAGCTAATATTAATCTTGTCTCTGTTCTCCAGAAATTGTTGGGCCAACGCCTGGTTTCTCAGCCTCTCTTGCTGAGAATTTGCAGAAACCCTCAGCAGATAATTAGAGAATACCCTCTTCTCTCACTTTTCTCCACTGTCCAGAATTGTGTTCTCTCTAGTCCTCATTACTGTCTCACCTTTTGAGCAAAGTATTCAGTATTGTATCTTGAGGAATACTGGTGGGCTACAAAGTAATTCATCCTGTGTTCTTCAGTTAAAATTTTAATGTACAGATATAAAAATCTACTGGAATAACTTTTGTAAGTTATTAGCCAAAAGAATTACACAGATAAATGGCAGAATGGCAAATGAGTTCTGATCTACAGAATAAATCCTTGACAACTAGCTTTCCACCATTATTCTGCTTTCTGCTCTCCTCTGGTCACTGTCAGTTTGTTCCCAGTTTCCCTGCATCTGGTTCTATTTTGCTTATTAATTTATTTTGCTTATTAGATTCCTCTTATAGGTGAGATCATATAGTATGTGTCTTTCACTGCCTGGCTTATTTCCCTTAGCATAATACTCTCTAGTCCCATCCATGCTATCACAAGGAAGGGGTTCCTTCTTTCTTTGTGCTGTGTAGTAGTCTATTGAGTGAATTTACCAGAGTTTATTGATCTACTCACTTATTTACTGATGGGCACTTAGGCTTTTTCCAGCACTTGGCTATTAATCAAGAACATTGCTATGAACATAAGGATGCATAAGTTCTTTTGAATTAGTGATTTGAAATTCTTAGGCTATATTCCCAGCAATGGAATTGCTAGGTCACAAGGCAGTTCCAGTTTTAGTTTTTTGTGGAAATTCCATACTGCTTTCCACAGTGGCTATACCAGTCTGTATTCCCATCACTAGGAATACACTAGGTTCCCTTTTCTCCACATCCTTGCCAGCATGTGTTGTTTGTTGATTTATCAATGATGACCATTCTGACAAATGTGAGGTGATATCTTGCTGTGGTTTTAATTTTCATCTCTCTAATGGCTAGTGATGTTGAGCATCCTTTCATAAGTGTATGGGCCATCTGTATGTCCTATTTGGAGAAATGTCTATTCAGGTCCTTTGCCCATTTTTTAAATTGGATTGTTTGTCTTCTTGATGTTGAGTTGGATGAGTTACTTACATATTTTGGAGATCAAACCCATGTCCAGTGGTAAATGTTTTCCCATATGCTGATTATCTTTTCATTTTGATGATGGTTTCTTTAGCCATGCAGAAGCTTTTTATGTTGATGTAGTCCCATTTGTTTATTCTTTCTTTTATTTCCCCTATCCTAGGAGATATATCAGCAAAAATATTGTTGCATGGGATATCTGAAATTTCACTACCTAGGTTTTCCCCTAGGACTTTTATGATGTCATGACTTTTATTTTTTATCCATTTTGACTTTATTTGGTGTATGATGTAGGTTAGTGGTGTAGTTTATTTTCTTGCATGTACTGGTCCAGTTTTCCCAACACCATTTATTGAAGAGGCTATTTTTACTCCATTATGCTGTGTTTATTCCCCCTTTGTCAATTATTAATTATTTACAGTGATACAGGTTTATTTCTGGGTGCTCTATTCTGTTCCATTGATCTATGTGTCTATTCTTATGCCAGTACTAGGCTGTTTTAATTACAGTGGACTTGTAATATAGTTATAGGACTTTTACCTCCTTGGCTAAATTCATTCGTATTCTTTAATATTTCTGCATAGCAGATGATATCATCTGTGAATGAAAATAGTTTTACTTTTCAATTAATTTATTCATTTTAGTGCTTAACTGCCTGTTTAGAACTTTCCATACAATGTTGAATAGAAGTGACAGGAACAGTTATCATGTCTTATTCCTGATACAAGGGCAAAAACTTTTCATCTTTTGTCATTAGGTATGATGTTAGCTATGGGTTTTTCATAGCAGTTCTTTACTAGTTGAGAAAGTTCCCTTTCCTTTTTTAATTTAGTGCTTTTATCATAAAATGGTGTTGGGTCAAATGGTTTTCTAAATCCATTGAAATTATTGCTGATCTCTTATACTATTCTATTAATGTGGTATATTACATTGAATGTTTTTCATATGTTTAATAACCTTGCAATCTGGGACCAATCCCAGATGGTCACAGTGTCTAATCTTTTTCTTATGCTATAGGAATCAGAGTGGTATTATTTTAAGGACTTTTGTATCAGTATTCATAAAGTATATTTATATTAGTTTTATTGTTGTTTCTAATTTCTCCTGTGACTTTTTCTTGACCCATCTCTTACTCAGGGATCTGTTATAGGATGAATAATTTCCCCCCACCCCTGAAGATATGTTGAAATTCTAACACCCGCTATTGCCAAATGGGAATTTATTTGGCAATAGGGTTGTTACAAGGTCATTCATGACATTAATATAAAGTCTTACAGGAATAAGGGGGGCCCGTAATCCAAGATGACCACTGTCCTTATAAGAAGGCAGCTATGTGAAAGCAGACACACAGGGATAATGCTTTGTGACAATGAGGCACTAATTGGAGTTAGGTAGGTTCAATTTAAAGAACACTAAGATTGTCAAAACTACCAACTAGTAAGCAGCAGGCAAAGATTCCTCTCTTGGTTTTATAGAAAGTATGGCACAATAATGCCTTTGATTTCAGATTCCTTGCTTTTAGAACTGCAAAACAATAAACCAATGTTTTATGTTTGTGACACTCTGTTCCAGCAACCCAAGAAAACTAATACAGAGTGCTATTTATTTTTACAACTTTATTCAAGAATTATTGAAAATATAATTGCATATACTTAAAGTACATAATGTGATGATTTGATGGACATATACATTGTGGAATAATTACCAAGATCAAGATAAGTAACATTCTCCCTCACATAGTTCATTCTTTTGTGTATGTGTATATGTGAGGGTTCACGTGCCTACAAACTATTCAACTATCCTCAACAACTTTCTATAATCACCATTCTGCACATTAGATCATCAGAGCTTATTTTTCTTATAATTGAAAGTTTGTCCTCTTATCCTACATTTCCCACCTTCTTGGCTTCTGGCAGCCACTATTCTGTCCTATTGTTATTTGGTTTCTTTCTTTTTACTTTTAGATTAGAAATTTAAGTAATGCCATATAGTATTTATATTTCTCTGCCAGGCTTAATTCACTTAGCATAATGCCCTTCAGGTTCATCTATGTTGTCTCAAATTTCTTTTTTTTTAAAGAATAACCAAGTAATATTTCATTGCATATATATATATATATATATATATATATATATATATATACCACAGTTTTTTTATCCATTCATCCACTGAAGGATATTTAGGTTATTTTTATTTTTAATTTTATTTTATTTAAAAGATATTTATTATTTTTAGAGAGAGGGGTAATGAGAGGGAGGAAGAGAGGAAGCAAGATATCAATGTATGGCTGCCTGTCACCAACCTTCAGATATGGACATGGCTGGAGACCTGGTTTGCGACCTGGTTATGTGCCCTGGCTGGGGCATCGAACCAGTGACCTTTGGGTTTGCAGACTGGTATCTTATCCACTGTGCCACCAGCCAGGGCTAGGGTTTTTTTGGTTTGTTTTTTAAGATTTTATTTATTATTTCCAGAGAGAAGGGAAGGAAGAGAAGCAGTGAGGGAGAGAAACATCAATGTATGGTTGCCTTTCACCTACCTCCAACTAAGGACCTGGCTGGAGAACTGACTTGCAACCTTTTTATGTGCTCTGGCTGGGAATCAAACCAGTGACCTTTGGGTTTGCAGGCCAGTGCCTTATCCACTGAGCCACCAGCCAGGGCTTAGGTTGTTTTTAATTCTTGGCTATTATGAATAATGCTGCAATAAAAATGAGAATGCATATATCCAATAGAATTTTTTATTTATTTCAGTTACATACCCAGAATTGGGATTGCAGGATCATAATTTCCACATGTTTATGAGGTTTTTAAATTTTAATTTTATCAGTTTTAAATTACATTTCATTTATTTAGAGAATATGCTTTTAAATATTTACTTAAATTAGTTTTATGATGTGATAGAGTCTGTCCTGGAGACTGCTCCATGCCTACTTGAAAAGAATGTGCATTTTGCTATTGTTGGTGAAATGATATAGAGATATCCACTTAGTTTCTCTGTTAATTCCAGTTGATTTATAGTGTCTAACTTTTGTCTGATCTTCTGCCAGTTTTCCTTTCTACTGTTGAAAGAGGAATAGTGATGCATTTGACTGTTATTGTCGAACTTGCTATTTCCCCCCTCAAATCTGTCCTTTTTGTTTAATGTATTTTCAGAATCTCTTGTTAGGTGCATATACTTTTTAAATCTTTTAATATATTTTTGATGTGGTCATTCTTTTATATTATGTCCTTCTTTGTTTCTTATAACAATTGTTGTTCTATAGAGTCTCTCATGTCTGATGTTAGTATAGCTACACTAGCTCTCCTTTAGTTACTGTTTGCCTGAAATATTTTTCCCTCCTTTTACTTTCAACCTATTGTGCCATTGAAAATAAAGAAAATATTTTGTAGATAACATATTTTATACTGATGCTGTGGTTGCAACCAATAAAAATTACTCAAGAATATTTTATATTCAATTTTATAAGTGTTTGTATTGTTTGAATGTTTTCATCAACACTGATTGCAGTTAGAGTAGGAAAATTAAAGACATGTACATGAAAACAAATGCTTCTAAAACACAGGAGACGATGAAAGGAAGGTAGCAATACAGATAGCAAATGTTTGGAAACAAAAAGCAAAAGCCCAGATGCAGGGCAAGAAGAGCAGATGTCGAGAGCCCGTGTTCACATGAAAGCAGGCACACTCTGCTGTTGCCTGATGCCAAGGGGAGACCTTTGTGAGGGCCTTCAAAGGAAAATTTTTGAACTGGGAACAGATCTGCCACTTGGACAATGACAATGAAATCTTACTAGCTACCATGATTAAAATGATGGGCCTATGTGTTCCGTCTATAATATATTATTACCCGAGTTTGCATCTGTGTCACGCATCTGTGTGATTTTTCCACTTCATTTTTGTGACTGATAGAGATCTTAGGAAGATAGGAAAACTTTACAACTCATGACAAATTTGATGTTCTTCATGGGGAGACATGAGCAGATACAAGTTTCTAACATTACTATGCATTTATGATATAAAGCAAAATAATCCTGGGTTGTTATAGGATCCTTAACAAAGAAAACAGATCTGAAAGTACACGCATATTGACTGTCTGGGAAGCCAGGTGATTTGTTTATTCTGCTACTAGGTTGCATACGTGATTTTATCACAGTCATTGACCATGTTTGCTACAAAGGATGTCTCGGATTAGTCTCTCAGAAAATTTTATTCCTAATTTTATTTCCTATATGTATTAATTGGTAACATTTTCCACTTTAAAATGTGAAGACTGATGGATCAAAGAGCAAAATCTGATGATCTCTGATACTAAAAAGGAGTTAGACTGAAAATGAGCGGACAGGATGAAGGCATGTAAACAGCTGGTTAGTCTCTTCATCTCCTGCTCCATCCAAGGCTCCTTCACTACTGCTGGGGTTGGAGGACAGGCTGGGGCTGGAGGACAGGTGAGGGATTGATAACAAAAAGGCCTCAAAAAGGAATTTTTTGGTTGATAGCCATCTTCGTAGTATTAGAATAGTAAATATGTGATTCTATACCTGTTTAAAAACTCATATGTTTGCATATCAAAAGAATGAGGACAACAGCAAAAATAATAGCAGTTTGATTTAAGGGTGTTCAAAATGGAATGCAGACTGGGACAGATGAGGATAACAAATATGTACCTCATGTCTTACTGAAGGGGGTAGGAAAAAAGTTCAAAATAACCATGGAAAGCAGTGCTTTACTGCATATTTTAATAATGATTGCAAAGATTTTACATAAATATACACTCATTGGTGGGTGTTTTTATCCTACTGATTGGAAAATTACATGTATATGAGAATTGAACAAAGAAGTAAAAGAATTATAGTTGACAGGAGTAGGTTTCTGACCTTCAGAGAAAGAAGGAAAGCCTGGAATAAATACCATGGTTCTGATGAGATTCAAGTTGGAGACTAAAACAAACTCATGTTCACTCTGATACTTCTACAGATACGCAAATGCAGAAATAAATATAGATGTGTGGGTGTGTATTCATCGGTTAGTCAACATCCTATTATTTCTGAATCTCTCACTGAGAAAGCCTCAAATCAATGGTTTCTTGCAGAAACGGTTGAGTCTAGCACTGTAAAAAGGGAAACCCAAAATGAACCGGGGGTATATTGCATTGTCAGAAAACAAGGAATTGCCAAAAAAAAAAAAAAAAAAGAAGGCACAGAACCAACCTAAAGGACCTCCCAATGGCCAAATCTGGAACAATGTAATAAATAAAGACAGCATTATATTCTATCAAATAATAAAATACCCATGAGTGCATACTGAAATGCAGTTGTGATATTCTGAATTAGATGCTGAAACAGCCAAAGACAGTAGAAGAAAAAGAAAACAGTGACATATAAATAAAGGCTATGGTTTATTTAATAACTAAATGTTATTTAGTTAAAAGTAGCGCCAATGTTAAATTTTTCTCTTTTTGGAAATGTACTATAGTCATATGATATGATACTAATATTAGAAGAAGCTGGTGGAAAGGTATATAAGAAGTCTGTTCACCTTTGCAACTTTTTTGTAACTAAAATTATTCCAAAATAACCACAATAGCAGTTAGAGTAGAGATGGGCCAAAGGAATAATGGAAGCTGTAGTATTAAATAGGGAATTAGGCAAAGTACTTTACCATCAAGATGATGTTTATATAAAGGCCTGTTTGAGGTAAAGGAATAAGTCAAGGTAACATGGGAAAAGATGCATGTCAGAAGAGAAGCAAGGGGATGGAAGCATCTGGAGTAGAGTTATATGAAGAAGACAGTTAAATTGTATCCATAAATGCAAGTGTGGACCAGTGATGAAGAATAGATCCTATAAAGCCTGACAGGAAATGATTATTTCTTTGGGTTTTATCTTGAGAGAGAGCAAACCAGTGGAGGGCTTTGAGAAGAGAAGTAATATGACCAGATGTTATAATTTTAAAGTATTCCTCTGACTGCTCTGGTGAGAAAAAGGTATAGAGCACCAAAGTGGAGAAAAACCAGTTAAGAGGCTATTACAGTAATCCACATGAGACATGGTGTTGTTTGGGCAGCAGTAGTCTGCGAGTCATAAGAAGTGAACAGAATTTGCGTGTATATACACCAAGTCTCTGACCAGGTGAGTTGAAAAGCAAATGAGAGGATGATGTCAACATTTTTTGGCTTAAATAATAAAAAGTAAATAATTGGCACTTTCCAAGAAGAAGTCAATGAGTGGTACAAGATTTTGATGGAATTTCTTAAAGTCAATTTTGAACATGTTATATTTAAAATGGTAATGCTCCTTCTAATTAGAGCTGTAGCATGGACTACAATTTCTATTTCAGGGATGAGTTCTAGACTTAAGACCTGTATTTGTGTGTGTGTGTGTGTATGTGTTTAAAAGGTTGGTAATTAACATGTTAGGCTAAGGGAATGAGAATGAGTGAAGAGAAGAGGTTGCAATGCTTATTAGTCCTTCAGTACACTGAAGTTTAATGACAAATATGAAGAAGTACTCAGAGGAGACCAAGAAGAAATAGCAAGTATCTTGTGAAGGAATGCAGAGGAATGGAATACTTACCCAAGTAAAGAATGTGATTATAGGAGAAAGTGACTGCTCTATTTAGGAGTTTAGGTTGGTTGTATACAGTGATGACCACTGGATTGTGGAAATCACTGCTGACTTAAACTAGAACCATTTTTGTGGATTAGTGTGGGGCAAAGTCCTGATTAAATTTGGTACTAGGGAAAATAGGAGAAGAATTAGAGGCAGTGAATATAGAAATTTCTACATTTACTAGTTACATACTTATGTTATATTAACATGATTAATTTCTCTTCAAAACAGAAAACGTCTCTAAGTATTTTCAGAGCTTTCTTAAAATAATCCTTCTGGAGTTGGGTTGAAGGTAAACGATGATTCATATAAAATAAAAACAGTTTAGGTGGTGATTACAAGTTCACTAAAGTAGAATTTGACAAAACCTTATCTTTAAATATAAGGTTGATACTTAACTTTGAAGTCCTATTCTAGAAGCATTTTATGGATTCAGATTATAACAAGCATGAGGTCTATCTTGGTCCAATTCACATTTTATATATAAGTTCCACTACTGTAGTAGAGGAAGAAGAAGAAGAAAATGAAAAGAGATGAACCTAGAACATAATAATAATGCATTTTGCAAATATGGTCAGATACTGATCATATGTGACAATTATAACATTTAATTTTCAATCACATATCTATTATATGTACCTCTCAAATCTTTATTAAAAAATATCGACTCAAGAAAAATGGTTATTTCAAAATATTTTAAGGTGTTATTTTAAACTTCTTTATTTGAAAACTTTCCATTAATTGCTAAAGTGTTGAACCCTCATAGATCTATATAACTATGTAGAGTGAGGATAGTATTGGTCACGTCAAGGCTATGTCTTGTTCAGTTGCAAAATAGATATTGCACCCCAGTGTTATGCTGCTTGTCCATTCTACGTAAGTTGAAAACTAACATTTTGTGAAACATTAAAAGTAATAACAATTTAAGGGCATTAGTAGTACTGAATCTTTAACCTTCATATGACAATATGCGTAAGTGAAATATATTAATCATATATTAAGAGCTTTGAGTGAACACTTTCAATTGCTAAAGTGTTATATTTGGTCAAGGCGTATTGGCATTCACAGTTAATGACAGCTGGGTCAAAGATTTATAAATGACTATGGTACTTAACTAACTAAGTCTAATAAACACACAATCGTGCACATTTTAACTCTTCTGGTTTATTCTAATGATTCATTTACTTTATTAGAGTTGATTTATAAAATGAGACAGGGACTTTTTTTCATGCATTGGCTGTTGTGAGAGTAATAGCTTCAAACTCCACAAAATCAATTATGAGCTAATCTTTGTGTGTGTGTGTGTGTGTGTGTGTGTGTTATTGTTGTTGTTAAATCTCATAGCAAATATACCAACATTCTCAAAAATTCCAAGAGCTCAACAGTTCCCTTGATCTGTGAGTGAGTCGTGATGGTGGTGCTATATGTTGGGAAATAATAAGCAGATTCAGGAGAAGAAATGTTTTAACCACATATGGACACACATGAAAAGAATATAGTATTTTAATACCTGCAAAGAGATCCTTACTTAATGTTGCATATGCCCCTTTAATAGATGTATTTATCAATCCAGATGCTGCATAAAACATTAACAGGGACTTGTTCATGTAAGCAGCATTTTAAAATTATTTTGAAAAAGCAAAATTTTAACTTGTGAGTTATTAAAAAGCACCATTGTGACCAGGAAAAAAATGCACAGCTTTGTCATGAAAATCACACACACACATATATACCCCATACCGCATGCATGCACGCATACACACACACACACACACACACATACATACATACATATACACATACACATTTATCCCCAGGAAATTCAAGAAGCAATGGAATAACAAAAGCCTATTTCATGAAACACACATTATTTTGGCATCAATGCTTCAGCAATTCCTGATGTTTCTCCTGACAATAACTCAGATTGTTGCAATAAAGACTGTGTGTTTGATTATTTGGATACCTGTCATGCATAACTGGAGGGCGGCTGTAAAAAACAGGATTAATCAAAGTAGGATTATAATTTTCTGCAACACCTGTTTCGACCAGCTGCCTCTGATTGTAGATTCTATTCCTCTAGTCCTCCCAAATTACACAATAAAGCAATTTAGAAATCCGTGGAGAGTCCAGTGTCATTGTGCCAGTATGGAAGTCAAACATTAGAACAGGGGAACCTTTGAGCTACCTGATTTGCTTTGCTTAGCTTTTTCCAGAAAGAGAGGAGCAAGCAGATGATATAATATTTTGGAATACCCTAAGAAAAATTTTTGATGTAATTTTTATACCACTTCTTTTCTTGTTTGTTGTTGAATTCAGTGTGACTTAAGAAATAATGATCACTTCTGAAGTACTTAAGTGTATATATGAACAGTGGGACACAATTTCAGTCTTGAAGAAGAAGCTTGTGTGTTGCTGGGGAAACAGTAGTTTCACAGATAAATGAGATATTCAAATTCCCATGTATAGAGACATGTCAGAACAAAGAACAAAGAGGACAATATTTCTTATGCAAAGAGCACCTTGCTTGTGTGTGATGGACCACACTGAAATGGATTCAGTGCCACAAGCATCTGGCTCCTGACATGTGGCATAATTGAAGGCTCCCTGTCACAAATAATTTAAAGTGTAGTAAAATGTATGGAAGATTTCTTCCATATGCATAAGATCTATGAAGAGTTACATGTCAACTCTTCTTTATGTATATGTGTGTACATAAAAGAAAGATACATGTATATTAAAGTGGCAGAGGTAATAGTCATATATTTTGATTTTTAAATTTTATCCACAGCAACTTAATATGCACTTAAATGCCATAATGTCTAAATGTCAAGAGTTGATACATCTTGTTTAGTAGTTTCTTTGAGTTTCATATCTTAGTTTGGAAGTAAACAAGTATTCTCAAGTGCATAAACTTATTCTTCTGTTCTGAAATGAAGCATATTTATATTCTTCCCTGAACTTAGAAATATGAACTAATATAATTAAGGCTCTTTTAATATGATAAAACTGCTAATTATCTAGTTCACAAACACAATGATTGGAAAAGAGATACATATATTCAACTACTGAACTAAGAAAGTTTACTTGAGTTCCTTAGCTTAGTATTTAGTATAGTTTCTATTACAAAACTATCCCTCCCTTTTGTTTATTAGCATCAAAGGATGAAAATGAATTGTCCTTCGTATAAATGCATTTGTTTATTAGTTTTAGAGAGAGAGGAAGGAAGAGAGGCAGATGGGGAGAGAGACATTCATGTATGGTTGCCTTCCACTTGCCTCCAGCTACAGACTTGATTGGAGACCTGGCTTGCAACCTGGTTATGTGCCCTGGCTGGGAATCAAACCAGCAACCTTTGGGTTTTCAGGCCAGTGCCTTATCCATGGTGCCACCAGCCAGAGCCTTATAAATGCATTTAGAATTCTTATTTACTCCCTACAGTCTCAAGTATGTATAGCAGGGGGGTCAAACTCTTTCACCGGGGGCTACAGCAGCCTCAAAGTTGCCTTCAAAGGGCTGAATATAATTTTAGGACTGTATAAATGTAACTACTCCTTAACAGTTAAGTGAGCTGGATAGAAACAAGACACCAGGCTGGATAAAACAAGGTGGAGGGCCAGATTTGGCCTGTGGGCCTTGTGTTTGCCACCTGTGCTGTAGACTATGAGTTAAGTTGATTGTGAATTGAAAACAATTACAGTTGAAAATAGAATAAGATTCAGAAAACTCTAGTTTCAGCTTCCCTTTATTCTTTAAAAATTAAATTGATAAGTTTGATTGTATAAATTTTCTAGTTCATTTTCCAAATGAACAATTAAAACTCTATCATATATGGTAAGTCCTTACTTAATGTCCAGGGTAGGTTCTTGAAACTGAAGAGAAATAAGGCATATCAAAGCCTATTTGCTATAAGCTAATTGATAACAAAACAAGAGCTAGGTTGCTATAACAACCTTATAACAAAATTATGTTGAATAAAATTGTGTTATCCAAGGAAATGCTATATTTCTTATTTCTAATGTATGGAAACTTTTGGAAATTAGTTTTGAATATTAGTTTAAATAATATGGTGCAATTGAAGCTAAGTTTCTTAATATGGCTTAATATGCCTAAATATGCTATTTAGGCAGCATATTCCTAGCCTAGTTGTTAATTATGTAATTGCCTTAGCAAAAATCCTGCAGCATAATGGAAGAGAACTGCACCCAAAGTTGTAAGACCTCTATTCTTGGCTCCTTCCTTCCCTTGGTATTCATCCAGCAGACCTTCCACAAATACTTGGTGAGTGCCTTTCACATGCAGTGCACTTAGTCAAGGCATTTTGCGTGTGTGTGTGTGTTAAGCTCCCATTTGCTCATGTGGGGAAAAAAGAATTTGACTTAAATCACTTCAGGGTTCCTTCAATTATATAATGATGAACTAAAAAAATGATACTCTTTTAAATCTTACTGACATTAAAGCACAATAATGTAGCTAGATGACTGTTAAATGAATTTCTAGAGTGCCATAATACATAAAGGAAATAAAATGCAGAATACTGTGTGCTTGCCTATGTGTGAGTGTGCATGAGCACATGTAGGGTGCACTAAAATTTAAAACCACATCATCATTTCTTATTTGTATACCTGTCACATATTGCTTGGTGTACTACTGAATAGAAATGGCACAGCACAGCAGATGGGCATTGAAACCTGGAGCTCATGCAAAGGATTCCAACTGTGATAGACACATCAATTAAGTCATTACTACAGTCTTCAAAGAGAGTTCTCTCAAAAATTTTTCTTCTTTCAGGTTTCTTACCAAAATATGCCATAACTTCCTCTTAGTACTCTCAGCAAATCATACTTTTTCCAGATTCAGTGAAAATTAAGATCTGTAAGGAAAATATTTTCTCAAATTATTAGGATTATCATGCTATGCTCATATAACATATATCTATAATTTCCAGATTTTGTCACTTACTTACATTAATCTAGGATAGAATTACTTTATCAGATGTAAAGGTACACCTGATAATGGGAAAAAAATCACTTT
This sequence comes from Noctilio leporinus, assembly GCA_004026585.1. Taxonomy (NCBI): domain Eukaryota; kingdom Metazoa; phylum Chordata; class Mammalia; order Chiroptera; family Noctilionidae; genus Noctilio; species Noctilio leporinus. Next base: position 158,564 of record PVIW01002337.1, on the reverse strand, counting down.
TATTCATTCCTTGAAAATGTTAGGTCCTACTCTTGTTAACACTCTAATACAGTCTCTTTTGTTGGATACTTGTTTTACTTTTTATTATAATGTCTTGTGGTAAAATATAGAGAATAAATTTACAATTTAACCATGTAATGATTTTACTTGAAAATCCTGAAAGCTGCCAAAGGAAAGCAAGCTTTGACATAATATACTCAAATTGCTGAAAAATATCATTCTGGAATTCTATCTCAGTTAAAGTTCTTCTTCAGAAGTAAAGGTAAAATAAAGATATTCTCAGTTAAACAAAAGCTGAGAGAATTTGTTACACACAAACCTGCTGTACAAGAAATACTAAAGAAAGTCCCTTCTCCGGACATATTCTTATTTCAGATAGCTACATAGCTTTCTTTAAGGATTTTCTCAAATGTTACATTCTCAGTGAAGACATACCTGAAAAGCCAGTCTTATAAATGATAATATCCAACCTGTGTCATGCCCTGTGCCCTTTTCTTACATCATTTATGACCTATGGACTGTTGTCATCTTTCACACTACATATTTGATTAATGTCTCCCCAATCAGAATGTGAACTCTACGAGGACAGGTGTTTGACTCTCTTTCTTTTGTTTTTCCGTTCTATATGCCCAGAAGGACTGCTACAAAATATTTTGAAAATATATTCGTAGAGTCCTGGCTGGATGGCTCAGTTGGTTAGAGTATGATCCCATATACTAATGGGTTGCAAGTTCAATTCCAAGTCAGGGCTTCTACCTAGGTTACCTAGGTTATGGGTTCAATCCATGTTCCAGGTGGTATGGGAGGCAGCCAATCGATGGTTCTCTCTCACACTGATATTTCTCTCTCTCTTTCTCCCTTTCCCTTTCTCTCTATCTCTGAAATTAATAAACATATCCTTGGTTAATTACATATGTATATGTATAGTATATGTATGTGTATATGTATACATATATAATTTTGTGTATTCAAATGTATAAGTCATGCACTATAAACAGTTGGCACTTTCAAAAGGGTTACATGGGAGATAATTTGATGATAGGACCACCCACAGTGAATGTACCATTTCAAGGAACCAGTAAGGATGGTGAGGCATCCAGACATTAGCAATGTGGCAACTGCTCCCCATACTGAAGGGGCAAAAGAAAGAAATAATGAAAATGGAGCAGTGAGAGAGGGACAGGTATGGTGGGTCTGCCAACTGGAGTTGTAGGTACTCCCAGAGACCTGATGGGCCTGAGTAGAGGGGTGGGTTAATAAGCCATCTTCTCTCTTTCTCACTATCCTGATCCCCAACTGGTGACTTCCATGGCAAAGCCTAATCAGAAAGTTAATGTGGATGACAACAGTCCTCTTGATTATAGAAAGGTAAAGATTAAATGCAGGGGGTGGTGGCAAAAATAACCAAACTATCACTGTTTATCTAGGGAGTTAGAATTGGGCTTATTGGTCAATTACAGCATTAGAAAGAAGCTTAGCATCTTGAACTTCTGATTTATGACTACAGTTTTAAAGTAAATGTACCATATTTTTAGCATAAGTGTATCAGAAGTTACGCATCTAATGAAGATTGATGGCTTCAAATAGTTGCCTTCTAAACCTACACACTTAATCTAATAATCATCGCTTTCCTCACAGTTAAAAAAATTTATTGCATTAAAATGTTTTTCTTTCATTTGAATGTTTTAAAAGTGTTGACTTTGAGGATAAATTACATATTTTATAAATAAAGTTATAACAAAGGTAATTAATAGAAGTTCATTTCAGGAAATTGTGTGTGTGGCAAATACCAGTGAGAATGATTCTCCAAGCCCCATATAAAAGAGGTCATTTTATTATAATTAAACTACTTTACATTATATTATGTAGTCATATTACCTGAGACAGTCAAGTATTCAGGGAAAAAATAAATTTTTAATTCACTGCACGTTTATATGTGAGGGAACCCTGAAGATTTAAAGTATATTTATATTAATGTAAATTTCCAGTTTCCATATTCATTAAATTTTGACCAGTATTCTGATTTGAGTGTCTCTTGATGTAACAAGTAGAAGTACCTTATTAACCTTTTTGAAACTCATTAATGAGATAACATAATTAAGTTGTGTTTTGATAATTAATTGAATATGTGGTCTCTTGGTGGCTTAGCCAGCAACCCTTTAAAAGGTGAAATGTTATGTCTCTATTATAAAAGGCATTACTGTCTTTGTATTACTCTTCCTGAGGTAAGAAATAATGTTAGTCATGTGTTTAAAAAATTAAAAAGTAGACAGATTTGGTTTAGAAAGTCTTTCTTTGTGTCTGTATAATTTTGGTGTGTGACCAACCTTCTCTAAATCTCAGTTTCCCTATCTGTAAAATGACGGTAAATGAAATTATGTGTCTTAGAGTAGTGTGGTAATTGAAGTACATACTAAATGTAAAACATTTAGAATATGGTCTGATTTTGTTTCATTATGTGGAAAGGACAGAACAGAAAATATTTCCAGACTCCTGAGATTTTGAGCAATATAGTCAAATCATGGAAATGTTGGTATTTATCTTCTGTTTCTTTTATACTTTATTTATTAATTAATTTATTTAAAGATTTTATTTATTATTTTCAGAGAGAAGGGTAGGGAGGGAGGAAGAAAGGTAGAGGAACATCAATGTATGGTTGTTTTTCACCTGCCTCCAGTTACAGACCTGGCTGGAGACCTGGCTTGCAACCTGGTTATGTGCCCCGGCTGGGAAAAGAGCCAGCAACCTTTGGATTTATAGGCTGGTGCCATTCCACTGAGACACCAGCCAGGGCTTGTCTTTCATACTTTTAATGGGTTAACTTTAAATAACTAGTTTTTCCTAGTAGCATAAACTTAATTTGAGAGTAACAAATTTACTTCTGTTCCTTTGAAGGGAAGAATAAGTAGATTTTTTAGTTAATCTACTCTGTTTATATAATTTTTCTTTAAATTTTACTTTTGTTGATAAAAATAAATGACAGAATTAAGCTCTCAAAAATAAATTATACAAGCAATATAACATTAAGATCGTCATAGACAATGAAACCACTTAATTTAGAATCTAATTTTAGTTCTCCTCTTGCTTGACTTTGGACAAGTTATAAAACATCCTGGGACTTAGTTTCCTTACCTATAAATTGGTGAGTTTCCTTAACTATAAATTGGTGAGATAATCTCCAGGTCTCTTTCACAAATGACATGCATAGTCATTAGAGACCTGGGTTTTGGTCTAAGAGATGCCAATGTATTCTGGATGTGTTATAACTTAACTTCCAGCAAGTGAAATAACATACCTGTCTAAGCTTTGGGTTCTTTCTTTGTGAAACATGTTTAATATTTTCTATCACATGGCTTTTTTAAAAAGATTTTATTGATTATTTTTAGAGAGAAGGGCAGGGAGAAAGGAAGAAAAGGAAAGAAACATCACTGTATGTTGCCTTTCACCTGCATCTGCGCCAGACCTGGCTGGAGACCTGGCTTGCAACCTGGTTATGTGCCCTGGCTGGGAATTAAACCAGAGACCTTTGGGTTTGCAGGCCAGCGCCTTATCCACTAAGCCACAAGCCAGGACTCACATAGCTTTTGAGGATGAAAAGTTGACAATGACTATGAAGCATTTAAAATGATTTGTGACACTTTAAAAAGTGTTTTAAAGTAACCATTTTGTTTTTAAATTTATTTTATTGTGTTTTTCCATTGCCATTTATCCCCCTTATATCCCTCTTATATCCCTCTACTACCTCCACCTCCCCCCACACCCACAATCACCACACTGTTGTCTATGACCATAGGTCCTTTTCCTTTTTTTGCTCCATCCCTCAACCCCAAACACCCCACCGCGACCCAGAGCTATCAGCCCAGTCTCTACCTATGAGTCTGTCTCTATTTTGCTTGTTAGTTCAGTTTGTTCACTATTTTCTACATATGAGAAAATTATATAGTATTTGTTTCCCTCTGACTTGCTTGTTTCACTTAGCATGTTCTCCAGGTCCATCCATGCTATCTGTCACAAGGGTAAAATTTTCTTCTTTTGTGGCTGAGCAGTATTCCATTGTGTAAATAAATCTCCCATAGTTGTTTTATTCATTCATCTGCTAATGGACATTTTAGCTGCTTCCAAATCTTTGCTATTGTAAATAATGCAGCAGTGAACACAGAGGTGCTTATATTCTTTCAAATTAGTGTTTTGGGTTTCTTCAGATACATTTCCAGAAGTGCAATTGCTGGGTAATAAGGCAGTCCCATTTTTAATTTTTTGAGGTAACTTCAAACTGTCTTCCGTAGTGGCTGCATAAATTTGCATTCCCACCAACACTGCAAAAGGGTTCCGCTTTCCTCCTGATCCTTGCCAGCACTTATTTGTTGTAAAGGAGTACATACAGGTGGCCAATAGACATATGAAAAGATGCTCAATGTCACTAATCATCAAAGAAATGCAAATTAAAACCACAATGAGATATTGCATTACCTCACACAGGTCAGAATAACTATCATCAATAAGTCAAAATAATAATTTTGATACTGAAAATATACTAATTCGATCAGCTATGACATTTTTTTCTATTACAGTTGATAATATTATTTTATGTTTTAGGTGTACAACATGGTGGTTAGACAATTATGTAGTTTACAAAGTGTTTTCCATAGAATTCAAGTACCCATTTGGTATCATACACAGTTATTACAATATTACTGACAACATTCCATATGCTGTACTTAACATTTCCCATGACTTTTTTGTAACTGTCAATTTCTACTTCTTAATCTCTCCAACTTTTTCATCCAGTTGCCAAAGGACTCTCTCTTCTGGCAACCATCAATTTGTTTTCTACATATATGAGTCTGTTTTTGTTCTGTCTGTTAATTTTGATATTTAGCTTTTACATATTAGTAAAATCATATGGTAATTGTCTTTGTCTGACTTTTCACTTAGCACAATACCACTTTTTTATGGCTTGAGTAATATTCCATTGTATATACATACCACAGATTTTTTATCCAATCATTTATTGGTGGCCACTTGAATTGCTTCCATATCTTGAAAATTGTAAATAATGCTGCAATGAACATAAGAGTACATACATCTTTTCAAATTAGTGTTCTGTGTTTATTTATATATCCAGAAGTGGAATGGCTGGGATATAAGACTTCATTTATTTTTCTACTTGTAGTATAAGATGAAGAAAAACAGAAATACTCTTTCAAATAGCCCAAATGTGAATAAAGTTGGCAAGTTACCTATGGGGTAGATTCGGTCAGGCGATCATATTTTTAGTAAGTGTGGCATTATGGCACTCAAATCCTGACTTTTTTTAACATGGTAATATGTTGATAAAATGTATTTTAGATGATAAATGACCAGGTTTTCATTTCCTATTTCCAAAAATCATGTTTTTAGAATTACATGTAGCAAAATCACTTCATACAGGCATAAGAAAAGCAGTGTTAATGACAGCCACTTTTTGTGAAGGGGCATGTTTAAGGAAATAATCCAAGCTCCCTCACGACTACAGAGTAAGTAACTTAGTTGCTTCTGTTCAATGTATGTTTTAGTGTTCATCTCTCTGTTTATAAACAATAATGAAATTAACCACAAGTAATTCAGGAAAAATAACTTATGTCCATGAAATACATGATAGTGCCACTCTAAATTCTTTGTAAATTTTATTATGTTTCTTTATAACTACATTATTTATTATAAGCATATAGCTATATAATAACCATGTGGCTTTAAGACATGTATAAGTTTGTCACTTTCATCTATCATTCACATCCCTTAAGTTATAAGTAGCAATAAGTTAGTTTTGATATTTATTACACCTTTGGAGGTATGGTATATATATATTGACACATATTTATATATAAATATACATATAAATACATGTATTGTTTTCTTCAAATTATATGTACTATTAGTATAAATGCAAAATATAACAATCTGTTCAGCTTAAGAGAATTTTATGATATTTACCATTCTTTTTTAAAAGCAAAGATAATCAAATTTAGAAGTCTGATTCTAAGGAACTGCAGTTTCATTTGGTTATACATTAGGTGAGCATCTCCTTCATTATTATTATTATTATTTTTCATTCAATGTAACTTCTGGGATTCAGGCTTTCTCTACTTTCTGTTTGCATTTTGCAAATTAATATAAGGTTAATAAAAATGTTCACAAAATCCCAATTCTAATTAATTATCAGTACCACTAATTTCCTTGGAGACTTCCAAATTATTGCTTCTATTGTTTTATTAAATATCATTATAGTAAACTTTAAATTGTGTCTTTAACAATATCTAGCACTTTATTCTTTAAATTTTTACATTTTATGTAGCATTTAATGATTTATTATCTTTAATACAGTCTTAATATTTTAGTAGAAGTATAATATATAAATCTAAGAATAATCCATGACCTATGAAGACATTTAACACTTTAAAGAAATGTTGTACTCTGAATTTTTTTAATATTGAAAGTTTTTTGTTGAGAAAACTTACTCTAATTTGTAAACCCTATTATTTACCACTTCCCCCCAAATAATTAAATTATTGTTATTTAAAAATATGTCAACATCATACTTGATTATTAACATTTATTGGTAAATTTAAGATATAATTTTAGGCTATAGTTTTTCTTTTAATATGATCTGTCCAGAAAGTACCCAGCCACACACTATGAAACAGATATTTATTGAAAAAGATACAAGATACAAAACAACATTGTACATAGGACAATGACATCTGAGTCCCTTTCAAAGCAGACAAGTTGGGATCTCACACAGTTCTCCCAATCATCATCAGGTGCCCTGTTGTATTTTCTTCTGTCTCATCAACAGTCTGAAATCTCTTCCCTTTCAAAGATAATTTTAGTTTTGGAAAAAGCCGGAAGTTGCAGGGTCCCCAAATCTGGTCTGTAAGAAGGCTGACTCACATGGTGGATTTGATATTTTACCAAAAAGCTGTGCAGAAGACAGTGACACATGAATGGGCCCGCTGTCATAATGAAGCTGCCAAAAACCAGTTGCCCATAGCTGCAGCCCACTGAATTATCCGAGTTAAGTTTCCACTGAGGAATGTTCAAGCTTAATGCAAAATTGATGCAGACTCAGTCTCAACTGGTTCAGTCATGTTGACTGCAATGGCCACACAGTACACATGCTCACTCAGTTGGGTGTACCACCCCCACTGACTAGTACAGTGAAGTTGCTTTTGTTCACTATGTGCATTCCAGTCCACTCATCTTGGCTGCCAGGTTACACTGATGTTGCACAAATACTTCTATAATAACAATGGTTGAACCTTTATTGGACAGATATGATATAATCTTTCCTTTTACTAAAAAATCCCTAAACTTCATATGGTACAAGGAAATTAATCCTCATAATAAAATCTAATATCAAAAAGTATTTAATTTAAAATCACTTATATTTTTATAATATCACAATAAATTAGGTGAAAATATCTTCTGAAGTATTTCAAAAATAATGAATCATATTCAAGATATTAAATATTGCCAATTTTTGTCAAGTTGGTGGTTGAAAATACAGATAGGGGAATTGGAAGATGATATAGATATAGGTATAGTTAGATATTTAAGTAATTAGCTGCGGTAAATAAATATAATTTTTGTAGATCTATTTTGGTAAACTTTCTCTTTCTAATTCTAATAAATAGATATTTACAAATAGAAATCAGTCCTTATTACTAATGGCAAATATAAATATTTGTATTTCTTTTTGAATGTCAGGTTTATTGAGGGATAATTCATATATAATAAAATCTACCCTTTCAAGGTACACATTTTCTTGAGTTTTGATAAATGTATGTAATTTTAAATCATCATCATAATTAAAATGTAGAGCAGTTTTATTAAAAAGCACACTCATGTCATCTTAGATTCACTCTTTTCACTCAAATAATCCTCTCGGACAAACTTTAATCTCATTTCTACCCTTACAGATGCAGTATCTCTAAAATGTCAAATAAATGGGATCATACAATATGTAAGTTACTGTGTCAAGCTTCTTTTGCTTAAGCAAAGGCTCTTAGGATTCATCCAACTTTTGAACATACCTGTTGATTCCTTTTTGTCATTTCATTGAGGCTCCAAAATTACTTAAACCAACTGCATTTATATTTATGATTAATTTGGAGTTAATTTTTACATATAACATGATTTTGAGATTCATCCTTTTCCATATTATCTGTTGCAACAAAATAGTTTGAAAAAGACTATAATTTTTCCCATAAATTTGCACATTTGACCACAGAATTTGATCATGAATTCATGAATTTCTAGCCTATTTTACAACTCTATTCTGTGCCATCCACCTAAATATTTATACTCATGTCAATAACACAGTCTTGATTACTGCATTAAAATCAGAGCAGGTAAGTATGTCAACTTCAGTCCTGTTCAAAATTGTTTGAGCTATTCTAGTTTTTTACATTTTTATATATGTTTTGTAAACCGTGTCAATGCCTGAAATTTTTGCCATTTTGATCAAGATTGCGTTAAATCTGTCCAACAGAATAAGGAGAATTTAGCATCTTAATATTGACTATTCAGGTTGTATATACTTAGATTATCTTTAATTTTTCTGAGCAATGAGGTCTAGTTCTCAGTATGAAGTTTTAAGTATAAATGCTCATTGCTGCTGTTTAGAAATAAAATTGGTGTTTGCATATTGACATTGTATAATGACTTGTACTAAATGTATGTATTTTTTTTTTTAATTGTTTAGATTCTTTGGACTTTTCTATATAAAAAATTATCTGGTTTACAAGTATATATGTATTTTTTTCTTATTCAATCCCTATGCTTTTATTACTTTTTCTTACCTTTTTATAATAGCTGGGATCTGTTATAAAATGCCAAACAGAAGTAGTAAAGACAGGCATTCTTGCCTTGTTTCCAGTCTTTAGGGAAAATGGTTATTCTTTTCATGTTTTAAATATGCAACTAATTGTGGGCTATTCATTGATGCACTATCAAGTTTACATTGTGCCTTTTAATTCCTAGTTTGTTGCAAGTCTTCCACTTATTTGCTTATTTATGCATTTATTAAATTTATTGGGGTGACACTGGTTAATAAAATCATGTAAATTTTAGGTGTCCATTTGTATGATACAAGATGTGTATATTGCACTGTGTGCCCACCACCTAAAATCAAACCATTTTCTGCCACCATATATTAGTCCCCACTGCCCTCCAATCCACTTCCCTCAGAACCACCAGACTGTTGTCTGTATCCATGAGTTTCAGTCTTGTATCACACACATGAGCAAAGTCACCTGCTGGGCCTGGTTAGAGCGTTGTCCTGATAGGCCAAGGTAGAGGTCAATGTCTAGTCAGGACACATACAAGAAACAACCAATAAATGCACAAGTAAGTGAAACAACAAATCAATGTTTATCTTCCCTATACCCCTCTATAATCAATAAATGCAAAATTTTTTTAATGCCTATTTTTTAAAATGCTTTTTTGGGGCATCCTTTGAGCTAAGTTTATGTGTGTGTATGTGTGTGTGTGTGTATATATATATATATATTATCACCAATTGATATGGTAAGTTACATTGATTTGTGATTTTTCACCCCACCTTACATTACCAGGAAAAGTCCCATTTTGTCGTGCTATTTATATCCTTTTAATATATTGACAAATGCATTTTTCAAATATTCAAGGCTTCGCTATCTACTGGGCAAAGCTCATCAGGAGTTTTGGTGTTCAGTTTCTTTTCATTGTTGGTCCAGTTTCAGAATTAAAGTTAGACTCATTAAATACATTGGAACAGGATCTTTGTTTTATGAAGGGTTTTAGAATTGGTTTTATTTCTCTAATAAATGTTTCCTAGAATTTACAAGTGAGGACCCCTGACTGTGGAGTTTTCTTTGCCAACAATGTTTTTAATTATGAATTTTATTTAATTTATGCACATGAGGCTATTTAAACTATCTCTTCTTGAGTGAGTTCTGGTAGTCTTTCAAAAATTAGTACATTTAATCTGTTTCTTGAATTAAATTAAAGTAGCTAATAATCTGTTACCTTTTAAATATCAGTACAATCTGTAGTGATACTACTACTTTCATTCCTGATACTAGTAATTTGTGTCAATTCTCTTAGTCAAGATAGAGATTTTGATTTCATTGATTTTCTCTATTGATTTTGCCCCCATTGATTTCTGCTTTTTGTTTTCTTTCTTCTGCTTCCTTGAGTTTAATTTGCTTTTCTTTTTCTAGCTTCTTAAGTTGAAAGATTGGATAATTGATCTAAAATCCTTTTTCCTTTTTCCATTAACAGTATATAATGCTTTATTTTTCCTTATAAAATGATTTATTCTCAAGCTACCTACTTTTAAAATTCTGTTTCAACTTACTTTAAAGATTTTTATTTATTATTTTTAGAGAGAAGGGAAAGGAGAGACAGGGAGAGAAGCACCAATGTGTGGTTACCTTTTACCTGCCTCTAGCTACTGACCTGGTTAGAGACCTGGCTTGCAACCCGGTTATGTGTCCTGGCTGGGAATTGACTGAACCAGTGACCTTTGGGTTTGCGGACTAGTGCCTTAACCACTGTGCCATCAGCCAGAGCCTTCAATTTTTATTCAATTCATAATGTTTCAAGTTTCCAAGTTTATATATATAAAGGGGATGTATATATAAATATATATATATTTAACTTTTAGGTTATTTAATAGTATGTCTTTCATTTTCAAACACTAGAGACTTTTCCAGATATATATTTGTAAATTTATTTTTAGTTTTGTTTCCATGTAAAAAAGTATTTTCTATGCTTTTATCCATTTGAGGTTTTTGATATATGTTTTAAATATCAGAATATGGCTTATCTTGATGGATGTCCCATGTGCACTTAGAAATAATCTATACTCCCTGGTCAGATTACTTGTTCTCCAATTGTCAATATGGAAAATTAGTTAATAGTTTGTGTTCAATAGCCTTACTAAATTTTTAATCTGCTGTTCTATCACTTACTGAGAGGTCTTTGGAAATCTATAACCATAATTATGAATTTGGATGTTTCTTTTTATTTTTTAAAATTTAAACCTATGTCATTATGTACCTACACATTTACAACTGTTTTGTCTGTTTGATTATCTCATTCCACTATCAGTGTTGAGATTTGGTCATTTTATTGTCTTTGGGGTCTATTGAAATGTAAATTTAGTCAAAGGGGTCTCTGATGAAGTTTTGCATACACTTGACACAAAATAGAGTATCTCTTAGTCCTGTTATCAGCACCTGGTGGAAGACCATTAACAAAAGCTCATATACATACAGATGGCCAATTACATATGAATAGTAGATGTAGTGAGCTTTCTCTTTAATTAATGTTTTGGGACATCAACTTATTATCCTCTGTTTTTAGAACTACTCAACCCTTTCAACTACCAAACATGGTCAAATATGCTTTTCTTTCATAAAGCGATGATTTTCAAACATTTTTTAAATTTATGATTAATTTATTTTCTAAATCAGTAAATACGTATATAACAAAGGCTTCTAGAAAAAGTTCTTTCCATATATAATGCATTAGGCTGCTCTATTGTTTATTTTTAATATACTGATTATAAAACAGTATTTTTATTGAGGTTTAATTGCCCTATAAAACTAAGTTTAAGATGTAAAACATGTTGATTTGGTGTATTTATATATTGCAAATATGATTGTCACCATGTTATCTGACAATTCTATCATGTCACATCATGATTTCTTTTTTTGGTGGTGAGAACAATTAAGATATAGCCTTATCAACTTTGAAGTTTCTAATACTGAATTCTTGACAATAATTACTCTACTTGTGCATGAGATCTCTGGGACTTATTTATCTACAGGTTGCAAGTTTTTACCTTTAAACAACATCTCCCCAATTCCTCACCCACCAGTTCCTGGCATCCACCATTCTCTTCTCTGTTTATATAAGTTTGGTGTTTTAGATTTTACCCGTAAGCAATATCATGCAGTATTTGCCTTTCTCTGCCTGACTTTATCTCACTTAGAATAAAGCCCTCAAGATTGATTCTTGTTGCCAGAAATGGCAGGTTTTCTTTCTTTCTCATGGTTGAATAATTCATCCTGTGTGTGTATGTGAGTGAGAGAGATTTTTATCTTTATCCATTCTTCCATCGATGGATACTAAAGTTGTCCCCATATCTTAGCTCTAGTGCTGCAGTAAACAAGGGAGAACAGATATCTTGTTTTTCTTTTTTAAAGATTTTATTTATTATTTTCAGAGAGAGGGGAAGGGAGAGAGGCAGAAAGGGAGAGAGACATCAATGTATAGTTGCCTTACACCTGGTCCCAGCTACAGACCTGGCTGGAGACCTGGCTGGAGGCCTGGTTATGTGCCCTGGCTAGGAATCGAACCAGCAACCTTTGGGTTCTCAGGCCTGTGCCAATCCACTGAAGAAAAGATATCTTTTTAATATCCTTTTTTATTTTCTTTAGCTATATATCCAGAACTGGAATTGTTGAATCATATTACCATATGATTCTGTTTTCAACTTTTTAGGAATCTCCCTACTGTTTTCCATAGGGACTTTGTCAATTTAAATTCTTACCAACAGTGTACAAAATTTCCCTTTACTCCATATCTAGTCCACACTTGTCATCTCTGGTCATCTTTTTTATTTTAAATTGTATTTTCAATTATAGCTTATATTCAATATTAATTTGTATTAGTTCTAGGTATACAGCTTGATGGTAGCCATTCTAAGAGGAGTGAGATAACTTATTGTGGTTTCAATTTGCATTTCCCTTTTGATTAATAATGCTCAGCATCTTTGGCCATTTGTATGTCTTCTTTGGAAAGTATCTCTTCAGTTCCTCTGCCCATTTTGAATCAGATTGTTTTTTTTTGTTAAGTTGTATGAGCTTTTAATATATTGACTATTAACTCTACTTAATATGTAGTTAGCAAATATGTTTTCTTATTCCATAGGTTGCCTTTTCATTTTGTTGATTGTACCTTTGGCTGTGCAGAAGTGTTTTAGTTTGCTAGAGTTGTAGTCATTTGTTTTTGTTGCTTGTGCTTTTGGTATCATATCTGAAAAATTAATACTAAGACTAATTGTCAAGGTCTTGCTAGGCCTTTTTTTGGTATCAGATTTTATGTTTCAGACTTTTCATTTTGAGTTAACTTTTGTGACTGGTGTTATGGATTTAATTTCACTTTTTTCCAAGTGCCCGTCAGGTATTCCCAACACCCTTTGTTGAAAAGACTTTCCTTTCCTCATTGAGTGTTTTTGTCTCCCTTGTCAGTGATTAATTGACCATATATGAGGGGGTTTATTTCTGGCTGTCCACTCTGTTCCATTTTCTGTTTCTATTGCTACATTTTATAAAGTACCTCACATATAGTCTGCATATAATGATTATCTTTCCTTCTTATTTCCTCCATCCTTCCTTCCTTCCTGTGCATGCAACATGTTATTAACATGTTACACAATTTATCAACTTGGCTAATTTAAGTGTTGTGACAAGAAAAACAGGTATATTTTTTGCCCAGTTGTTTATCCATTATTATAGCCTTCTCTCTAAAAACTGCCCTCTCTCAACCTCTATTCACATTGCTAAATATATAGAGAAAAATTACTATACTTACTATATAAAGTGACTTTTTTAAAATCAAATGTAGATTATAAAAATTTGGTGGCAAATTCTGCTTTATTTCACTTGTATCACTGAGAAATATTCTCCATTACAAAAAGTGTTTACCCCTCAAATGTCTGATTTACATCTTGCTGAGCTATTCTTAAAAATTAATTTCACAGAATATAGTTGACTATAACTTTAAAAATTTTGGTGAACCGTACTTATGTGTGACCTTCAATAATATGGTAATTTATTTAAATGTGCTTTACTAATTAAGAATATTTCAAATGGAGTACACTTAAATTACTCTTACCAATTATCTATATAAGAAATTATTGAAATGATCAATTACCATAATCAACAATCATTAGTGAAATAAGATAATAAGTATCTCCAGAATGCAGGCTGCCTGAATTTTCTGAATGTTTTTCTTTGGGGATTTAAATTTGTTCCCTAAGCATTTCTCTTTAGAAAATTATGGACCATAAAGTCTGTAGCATAACACAAACCAAATATTTTAACTGATGTTTACTAATATTACTAATGTTTTCCATGTAAAAAATCATAATATGTTAGAAAAAACTACATGCATTTTCTATTTAAAGTAGGAACTTTATCTTTTTTATGCTTAGAGCAATAGAAATGGAAAGAATGTCAAGAATGGGAGATTTTTTTCCTTTAAGTTCATCATGAAGTCAAATTTTATGACCTATGTCATTAGTCACTTAGCTGTTTGTCCCTTAATGACTCAAAATTTTTTTTCTGAATATCTCATGGAATGGAATCTTTCTCACTTTCAATGAAGCAAGTCCTCTTACTGAGGACTTTAATATATTCCAAAACACTGATTATATTCTCAACTGGCCTTTCCTGAGTTAACCAATATAACATCCATTTTTCTATCTAACATTTACTCAAGAATTGTTTTTAGCAATAGGTATCATTCTAGATAGTTTAAACAGTACAACCACAATAATATAAACATTAGTGTTTCCAAATAGTTGGAATGGAACAAAAGTCATAGGATATCACTGGAGACTTGATCTCATAACTGCAAACCAGAGATCAACAGTCCCCAGTCCCCCTATTGCCATTGAGGCCATCTCTCAAGAGCCTTGATGCTGAGTCTGGACGGACATGCTGACTGTGGCTGGTGCAATAGCCTCCCATTTCTCAAGTTTATAACCTTGCTACTTGGCATCAAGTACAGTAAAAATATGTCCTGTCCTCCATTTCACTCTCTTCTAAATTTCACATGAATACTTCCAATGGTTAAAAGTTAAGTCTACTAATTTTTCAAGATAACAAGAAGTATATACAAGAATTAGAAAGAACTACACGAGCAAGGCAGATCAATGGCCAAATTATGACAAAATGAAGACAATAAGGTCAGAAGGTAATGTAGTTAGTGGGTATTTCTCTGTGATGTAACATGCATAACTGTATTATTATATTCAGCTACTATTGTATTTGATGTAGAGCATTGATGAACTGAAAAATTTATATAATGAACCAAAGTCTCCTGTATTATATTGATGCCATTCACCTATTTATTAATTGTATTAGCTAATTAATTTATAGAAAAATGCATATTGGTGAAAATTAGTGGAGAAGTAATGGCTTCTTAACTGATATTTGGGAAAAAAATAAACCATTTTATGGGTTGGCCACAAAGTGTATTTAGTTTTTTTCATAAAATGACACATTTTTCATTTTCACCAATAACTTTATTGATTTGGATGTATTGAATAGGTTGGTTGGCTCTCTCCCTCATGGTATAATATTGATTGTCCTCAATTAATGTCTCCAATTGATTGCTATCAACTTCAACTGGTCTACTCCACCATGGAGCATTGTACAGCGAAAGTCTCCTGTATAAAACTTTACAAACCACTTTTGACACATTCAATCAGTTCTAGCACTTTCTCCATACACTGCACATTTTTTTATGTTCGGGTTATGTGTTTACCTTTCTTGAAAAAATAAAGTATAATATGCCAAAGAATGTTGCATATTTTCTTCCATATTCAATATTAAAATAGCTACACAAAACTTCATCAATTTTGGTAAGTTTTTTAAAATGTATGCTGATATGACAGCTGTCACAATACAATCTAACAAAATTGTTTTGAATGAAGTTAGACAACTAAGCACTATTAGAGCAATATAATGGATAAAAAAGTGGCCAATCCAATAGTTCAAATTACATTAAAATACTTTAGCTGCAGATCAAAATTAATTTCAGAAATATAAAACAAAGTATTAGAATAAAATGTAAGCATATATTTATTTAATCATATAGAAATAGGTCTTTCTGTGCATCTCATTAAAACTACAAAACATAAAGGCTAACATTGAAATTAACTTCATTATAAATTTCACTTAAATCATTTCTGATTTTATTTGAGTTCTCTTCTTGCTGAGTTTAGGTTAAAGGTTTGTCAATTTTTGATAATCTTTCCAAAGAACCAGCATTCAGTTTCATTAATCTTTTCTGTTGTCTTTGTAGTCTCTATTTGATTTATTTCCACTCTGATCTTTGTTATTTCCTTCCTTCTGTTAACTGTTGGTTTCATTTTTTTCTTCATGTTCTAGTTCCTTTAGGGGTAAAGTTAGGTTGTTTATTTTAGATTTTTCTTGTTTCTCGAGGTAACCATGCATTACTATGAATTTCTGACTTAGAAATACTCTTGCTGCTGCTTTTAAGTTTTGCTATGTTATATTTTCATTTTCATTCATCTTGGTGTATTTTTAAATTTCGCTTTAGTTTCTTCTTTGATCCTTCAGTTGTTCCATTGCTAGATGAAAATTTAAGAGTTTATCCTAAATATATATTTGCCTATGTAGGCAAAAATTTATCAAGGTGTTAATTTTAGTTGGTTATTAGTTACAGTGAGAACTGATAAACTAAGATGTCAAAACAGATGGACTGATAAAATAAATAGGAATTAAGGCCCTGGCTGGTGGCACAGTGGATAAGGTGCCAGCCTGCAAACCCAAAGGTCGCAGGTTCGATTCCCCAGCCAGAGCACATAACAAGGTTGCAAACCAGGTCTCCAGTCATATCTGTGGCTGGAGGCAGGTGAAAAGCAGCCATACATTGATGTCTCTCTCCCTCTCTGCCTCTCTCCCTTCCCCTCTTTCTAGAAATGATGAAATAAAATCTTAAAAAAAAAAGAATTTAAATAAATAAATAGGAATTATTATATTTATTAGATGATTCTATGATATTGTTAATATAAATGTGGATTTTTAAATAGATTCTTAATATATTAAGTAAAAATAAAAGGTTGTAGGGTAGGTTCTTTACTTTGTAAAGAAGCAATTTTTTTGTCTTTTTTTCTGTTTGTGGCTGTCTTTGTCTCTTGCACTCTCTGCATATATACTAATACACAATAAGAATCAAATAAATACTCAAAGACTAAAAACTCTAAACCAAGAATCATTGGTGGTCATTTCTAGGAGTTAAAGCCATTTCTTACTTTTTTCCCAATATATCTCATGTTTTTAACTTTTATTAATTTAGAGTGCACTCCTATTTCAACTAGAAATATTAACTTTCAAATAATAAAAGTATTTTCTGAAATGATTGAGTAGAAAAGAAAATAACAAATACACAAGCTTACTCTTTGAAGAAACTAGTAGATAATATCAACAAATTTAAAGAAAAATAAGAGCAATATAATCAAAAGTAGGAGAAATGAAATATAAAATCAGGTATAAAAATTACAAACTCTAAAATTATATCTTTTATGGTAACAAAGTAGAAATACCTGTATATTTTCCCTTAACTTGATTTAGTACAACATAAAAAATCTGGGCAGTGACTATACATACTTGTATAAGCATTCAGTTAGAAATACATATGACACATTACATTTATAGGAAATAACTTGAAAAATTCTAAGGACCAGATTACATTTCAGTAGTATAGTAAAAGACTAACAGTATGCAAATAATTGCATGAACACTAATATAACCTGAATGGTATAACCTGAATGTTGAACCTGATAAAGTAAGCAGGAGCAGACAAAAATAACAAGGTAAATGTCATGTTGGAGGTAGCATATAAAATACATTTTATGAGGGAGAGGTTAAATTAAAAGCCTAAGAATTTCTAAGTAAAAACTGAGTTGATTGAAAAAAATGAGAGGCATTTGGGGACAAAACATAGTACTGTGTTACTACATTTGACTACATTTTCTGAATAAACTTAGACAAAACATGTATCTTCTTCATGCTGACCTATTTCAAATAATTCTGAGTTGTGCTAGATTGTTGGTTTTACATTTGAGTTCTCATGTTTCCAAGAGTCCTATGGTTCTAGATTAGTATGACAACTGCCTTGGCATGTTTGAGTGTGTAGGGGGCGGATAGAAGAGAGAGAGTAACTGCGGTTTACATTCCCAATTCAGCCAAAACAATTCAAGTTTTACTTATTTAATATTGAAATGTTTGGTATATAGTTTTTTTTTTTTTTTTGAATGGTTTATCATTCCTGTAAAAATAACTCAGCAGTACAGTAATGGAGGTACAGGCAACAGTTTTGCACAAAAACTACTTTGATTTCCTTTTGAAAGCCATTATACCCTATTTATCCCCATTCTGTCTAATAACTTACCCATAGCTTGCTGAGCCTTCTGACACAAGGCACTTATATTTTTATAATTCCCTTTCTTTACATTTTTTTGAGCTCTTCCTCTCTCCCCCTCTCCTTCCTCTTGTTCATTTCTTCTTTTAGCCTAGGTGAATATAATTGAACTTATTACAGTTCTTATTTTGTAATAGTGGGATCTGGAGGAGTTAGTGTGTAACCCCTTTTTGAATTCATTTTGTTAGTTTCTCCCTCATCCTTCACCCTCTATATCCAGTAAATATCTGTTACATTTTAATTTTAGAGTTTTGTTATTTTCCATATATGTTTGTAATTTTTTTGTTACATTAATAGAGAACCATGGTTGACATCCTGAGGCTAATAATCTTTTATCTTCCCAACTCTGTATTCTCTTCATCCAACCTCTAAGCTGTACCTTCTGGTATCTTATATTTTCATAAATTTTTATTTATCCATTTTAGGTATTTTTTAATTTTCCACTGTGGTAATACAAATTTAGCTTGCTTAACCACCAGTTAAGGAAGTGAGGATCTTACTTCACATCCACTCCTCTTCCCAATTAAGGGTATTATGATTTTTGATTAAACAAATAACATAATGTTCACCCTATATTGACAATGAATTACTAAGACATTAATGTACTAAGCGGCCCTTTCTTTTGGTATTCCCAGTTAACAACCTCTTGTTCTTTCTCTGCTTGGTTTTCTATGTAATTTTTCAAAATTTAGAAGAGAATTATAAAATCTTCCTGAATATTATCCTACAATAGTTAAACATGTCAGGAACTATGCAGGCTTTTTTTGTTTGTTTGTTCTGTTTGTAAACTTCCTTTGAAGACATTCACCCTCCTCCTAATCCTAATCCTAACCTATGATCTGGATTAGTGATTTCACCTATGTCCTTCTCTCTTTTGGTTTATACCCACATATATGGAGAAGAGCCCTAAAACTGCTGGAGATAAAATTTTAATAATTTATCAGAAAGCATCTTTATTGTGCTTATACACTTAATTGATTATTTGCTTATATTCAGATTTCCAAGTTAAACCCCCTTCAGAAGGACTGTCTCTAATAGAAAGGCATTGATCTATTGTCTTCTAGCCTCCAATGCTGCCCTTCTGACTTTGGATTCTTATGGGTGAAATACTCTATTCTCCAGGGCAGTTTTATCTGCGTCTTTTCATGTGCCTACCATTCTGATACAAATCTCATGATAAAATGCCATAGCATACTAGTATAACTTCAGAGGCACTTGACAAACCCTTTTAGTCTGAAAAAACTAATGTCCTAAAATTCTGAAAATTTATTTAAACTGCTTTTCTTTTTTTTTTTTTAAGGTTTTATTTATTATTATTTTTGGAAAGAGGGGAAGGGAGAGAGGCAACGATAGAAACATCAGTGTGTGGTTGCCTTTCACCTGCCTCCGGCTACAGATCTGGCTGGAGACCTGGATTGCAACCTGGTTATGTGCCCTGGCTGGGCATCAAACCAGCAACACTTGGGTTTGCAGGCTGGGACCTATCCACTGTGCCACCAGCCAGGGGCTTAAACTGCTTTTCTTAATAATTTATTCTTTATTTTTGTTTTCAGATTTCTTACTGAGCTTTTTAGAATCCTAAACTAATGTTATAATTTAATTTTTCTCTCCTATTTCCCACATATTCTAATTAAATTTTTTTTTCCTTATGGTATCTTCCAGTCTCAGTAAGCATAACAGGACTTCTGAATGAAAGTTTTAACCATAGAAATATCTCTATGATCCTTTTCATTAGGATTACAAGATTTCAGTGCCTATTTGTCTTGGGTCAGTTGTCATCTTCATTTTTTTAAATTTAATTTTATTGTTGTATTACATCCATCCCCTTTTTTCTCTCCTCTGTTCCCTTCCCCATCCACCCACTCCCCCACAAAGTCAATCCCACTTGTTGTCCTTGTCCATGGTTCTTCCATACTAGTTCCTTGACTAAACTGCTCCCCTTCTTTGCCTCCTCCTCCACCTCCTCCTCCCTCTTCACTCCTCCCACTGAAGGTCTATTTGCTATATTTATGTATCTGGTTCCATTTTGCTTGTTTGTTTGTTTTGTTCACTATTATCCTGTAATGGGTAAGATCATATGGTATTTGTCTTTCACTGACTGGCTTATTTCACTAAGCATAATACTCTCCAGTTCCATCCATGTTGTTGCAAAGGGTAGAAGTTCCTTCTTTCTTTCTGCTGTGTAGTATTCCATTGTGTACGTGTACCAAAGTTTTTTTTAATTTAATTTTATTGTTGTATTACATCCATCCCCTTTTTACTCCTCTCTGTCCCCTTCTCCACCCACCCACTTGCCCCCAAAGTCAATCCCACTTGTGGTCCATGTCCATG
This sequence comes from Noctilio leporinus, assembly GCA_004026585.1. Lineage (NCBI taxonomy): Eukaryota > Metazoa > Chordata > Mammalia > Chiroptera > Noctilionidae > Noctilio > Noctilio leporinus. The sequence goes on along the minus strand of PVIW01002337.1, from coordinate 137,969 downwards.
GTTCTTCCATACTAAGTTCCTGACTAAACTGTTCCCCTTCTTTGCCTCTTCCTCCCCCCTCCCCCCACCCACCTTCCCCTTGTCCACTGAAGGTCTATTCACTGTATTCATTTATCTGGTTGTTTTGCTTGTTGTTTGTTTTGTTCATTATTGTCCTGTAATGGGTGAGATCATATGGTATTTGTCTTTCACTGACTGACTTATTTCACTAAGCATAATACTTTCCAGTTCCATCCATATTGTTGCAAAGGGTAGGAGTTCCTTCTTCCTTTTTGCTGTGTAGTATTCCATTGTGTAAATGTGCCAAAGTTTTTTGATCCAATCATCCACTGATGGGCACTTAGGCTGTTCCCAGCACTTGGCTTTGTAAATAGGACTGTTATGAACATAGGGTTACATAGGTTCTTATGTTCTTATGAATTGGTGTTTCAGGGTTCTTCAGGTATAGTCCTAGTAGTGGAATTGCTGAATCAAAAGTTAGTTCTGTTTTAGTTTTTTAAGGAAACTCCATACTGTTTTCCATAGTGGCTGCACCAGCCTACATTCCCACTAACAGTGCACCAGGATTCCCTTTTCCCCACATCTTCGCCAACACTTGCTGTTTGTTGACTTGTTGATGATGGCCATTCTAACAGGTGTGAGGTGGTATCTTATTGTGGTTTCAATTTGCATCTCTCTGATGGCTAGTGATGTTGAACATTCTTTCATATACCTTTGGGCTGTTTATATGTCTTCCTCGGTGAGTTGTCTGTTCAGGTCCTTTGCCCATTTTTTAATTGGGCTGTCTATCTTTCTGGTGTTGAGTTGCATAAGTTCTTTATATTTTTTGGAGATCAATCCCTTGTCTGAGGTATCATTGGCAAATATATTTTCCCATACAGTTGGTTCCCTTTGAATTTTGCTGGTGTTTTCTTTAACTGAACAGAAACTTTTCAGTTTGATATAGTCCCATTTGTTTATTTGTTCTTTTATTCCTTTGCCCTTGGAGAAGTATCAATAAACATATTTCTGCATAGGATATCTAAAACTTTACTGCCTCTATTTTCCTCCAGGGCCTTTATAATGGCACTGCTTATGTTTAAGTTCTTTATCCATCTTGAGTTTATTCTGGTGTATGGTGTAAGTTAGTGGTCTAGTTTAATCTTTTTACATGTTGCTGTCCAGTTCTCCCAACATCACTTGTTGAAGAGACTTTTTACCCCATTTTATGTTCCTTCCCCCTTTGTTGAATATTAATTGACCATAGAGTCCTGGGTTTATTTCTGGGCTCTCTATTCTGTTCCATTGATCTTTAGGTCTATTCTTATGCCAGTATCAGAATGTTTTGATAACAATAGCCTTGTAGTATAGTTTGATGTCTGGTATTGTGATTCCTGCTACCTTGTTCTTCTTTCTCAAGATTGCTGTGGTTATTCATGGACATTTTTGGCTCCATATAAATTTTTGAAGTATTATTTCTATTTCTGTGAAGTATGTCATTGGTATTTTAATTGGGATTGTACTGAATCTATAGATTGCTTTGGGTAGTATGGACATTTTAATGATGTTAATTCTTCCCATCCATGATCATGGTATATGCTTCCATTTATTTGTGTCTTTCTTAATTTCTTTCCTCAATGTTCTGTAGCTTTCTGAGTACAGATCTTTCACTTCCTTGGTTAAGTTTATTCCTAACTACTTCATTTTTCTTGTTGTTATGGTAAATGGGATTTGTTTTCTTCTATTTATGATGTTTCATTATTAGTATACAAAAATGCTTTGATTTCTTTATATTAACTTTATACCCAGCTATTTTGCTAAATTTGCTTATTAGGTTAAGGTTTTGGTGGAGCCTATTGGGTTTTGTATGTACACTCATATGTCATCTGCAAATAATGACAGTTTTATTTCCTCCTTTCCAATTTCAATACCTTTGATTCATTTATCTTCTCTGACAGGTACGGCTAGAACTTCCAAGATGATGTTGAATAGAAGTGGAGAAAGTGGATAGCCTTGTCTTAATCCTGATCTTGGGGGGAAATCTTTTAGTTTTTGCCTGTTGAGTATGATGTTGGCTTCAGGTATCTCATATGTGACCTTTATGATGTTGAGGTATGCTTCCTCCATTTCCATTTTGCTGAGTGTTTTTATTATAAATGGTTGCTGTACTTTGTCAAATGTTTTTTCAGCATCTATTAATATGGTCATATGGTTTTTGTGTTTCACTTTGTTGATGTGGTATATTATGTTTATTGATTTGCAAATGCTGTACCATCCTTGCATCTCTGGAATGAAACCCACTTGATCATGGTGTATGATCTTTGTAATGTACTGCTGGATCTGGTTGGCTAATATGTTGTTGAGAATCTTAGCATCTATGTTCATCAGAGATATTGGCCTATAGTTTTCTTTCGTACTTGTGTCTTGACCTGGTTTTGGGACTAGAATAATATTGGTCTCATAGAAAGAATTTGGGAGTCTTCCCTCTTCTTGGATTTTTTGGAATAGGTTGGGAAGGATAGGAGTTAGTTTTTCTTTAAATGTTTTGTATAATTCACCTGTGTATCCATCTGGTCCAAGGTTCTTGTTCTTTGGGAGATTTGGGATTACTTCTTCAATTTCAGTAGTTGTTATTGGCCTATTCAGGATTTCTGCTTCTTCTGGCTTCAGTTTTGGTAGATTATGCATTTCCAGAAATGTGGCCACTTCACCCAGATTGTCATTAGTTCTTGTCATTTAGTTGTTTGTAGTAATTTCTTACAATCCTTTGTATGTCTGAAGTATCAGTTGTGATTTCTCCTCTGTCATTTCTGATTCTGTTTATCTGGGTCCTCTTTCTCTTGATGAGTCTGGTTAAAGGCTTGTCAATTTTGTTTATTTTTTCAAAGAACCAGCTCCTGGACTTGTTGATTCTTCGAATTGTAGTTTGAGTCTCTAAATTATTTAGTTCTGCTCTGATCTTGATGATTTCCTTCCTTCTACTTGTTCTGGGCTTTGTTTGTCATTGCTCCACTAATTCTTGCAGCTTTATGGTTAAGTTGTTTGTATAAACTTCTTTGGACATTTTTAGGTAGGTCTAAATTTCCCTCTGAGGACTGCCTTTGCTATGAATTTCCCTCCGAGGACTGCCTTTGCTGTGTCCCATAAGTTTTGGACTGTTGTGTATTCATTGTCATTTGTTTCCAAAAATTTTTTGATTTCATCTTTGATCTAATTGTTAACCCATTCATTACTTAAAAGCATGTTATTCAGTCTCCATGAGTTAGAGTGTTTTGGGTTTTTTTTTTTCTTGAGTTGGTTTCTAGTTTTAAGCCATTGTGATCTGAGAAGATGCTTGGTATGATTTCAGTTTTCCTGTACTTGTGGAGGCTTGTCTTGTGACCTACTACCTTAGAGAATGTTTCATGTGCATTTGAAAAGAATTTGTACTTTGCTTGTTTGGGGTTAAAGGTTCTGAATGTATCAGTTAGGTCCATTTCCTCTAGAGTGTTGTTCAATGCCACAACATCCTTAATGATTTTTTGTTTGGAAGATCTGTCCGTTGTTGATAATGGGGTATTAAAATCCCCTACTGTTAGTGTGTTGCTGTCTATATCCTTCTTGAAGTCCTCCAAGATTTTCCATATATATTTGGAAACTCCTTTTTTAGGTGCATATATGTTATTTCTTAGGTGCAGAGTTATTTCTTCTTGATGGATTGTTCCCTTAAGTATTATGAGATGTCCTTCTTTGTCTCTTTTTATGGTCTTCATCATAAAATCTATTTTATCTGAAATAAGTATTGCTACTCCAGCCTTTTTCTTCATGTCTATTTGCTTGATACATATTTTTCCATCCCTTCACTTTCAATCTGTGTCAATCTGTTGTTCTGAGGTGGGTGTCTTGAAGACAGCATATATGTGGGTCATGTTTTCTTATCCATTCAGCTACCCTATGTCTTTTGATTGGTGCATTTAGTCCATTTACATTTAAGGTTATTATTGATTGATAACCTATTTATAGCCATTTTCCCACTTGGTACCTGTGTTCCTCTCTGTCTCTCTCTGTTTCTCCTTCTTTTTAAATCAGTCCCTTTAGCATTTCTTGCAATGCTGGTTTGGTTGAGATGTATTTTTTAGTCTTCTTTTGTCTGGGAAACTCCTTATTTCTCCTTCCATTTTGATTGAGAGCCTTGCTGGGTAGAGTATTCTTTGTTGCAGGCCTTTAGATCCCATTACTTGAAATATTTTTTGACATTCCCTTCTGGCTTGTATTGTTTCTGTTGAATAATCATTTGATAGCCTTATGAGAGCCCTCTTATATGTTATTTACTGTTTCTCTTTTGATGCTTTTAGGATTCTCTCATTGTCTTTGAAATTTGCCAGTTTAATTATAATGTGTCTTAGAGTTGGTCTGTTTGGGTTGATCTTCATTGGGCCCTCTGTGCTTCCTGAACTTGAGTAATGTTTTCACTCATCATGTTAGGGAAATTTTCTATTATTAGTTTTTTGAACAGGTTTTCCATTCCTTGTTTCTCTTCTCCTTCTGGTATCCCTATGATAAGGATATTATTGTGCTTCATGTTGTCCTGCAACTCTCTTAAAACTTCTTCATTCTTGTTCAGCCCTTTTTCATTCTGTTGCACAGTCTTGGAATATTGTTCCATGTTGTCCTCCAGCTCGCTGATCTGATCCTCTGCTTTCTCTAGCGCACTGTTGAGTCCTTCTACTGTATTCTTCAATTCAAAAATTGTATTCTTCATTTCCTCCTGGCTCTTACTAATAGTTTCTAAGTCCTTTTTAATGCTGGTGTAGCTCTCAGTAAGTTCCTTGTAACTTCTTCTCTGGAGTTGTTTGTAGTTCTTTGTAGTTCCCTGGAGTTGTTTATAGTTTTCTTTGAGCTGGCTGGGCTCGTTGAGTGTCTCTGTTATCATTGTTTTGAATTCCGTATCTGATAGTTTGTTTGCTCTGTTTCATTTAGTGATCTTTCTGGGGATTCCTCCTTTCCTTTTGGTGATTCTTTTTTCCCCCATTTTAGGTGTCTATTTTTGCTTATTTTGGTCTTGGATTAATCTGCTTTGCCTCCTTGCCTTTGTGGAGCACCCTTCTGTGTTAGGAGATTTGTGGAGTTCAGTGTTGAAACCCCCTAGATTTTCTCCACTTTTTGCTCTTGGGGTGGCCTTTATCTCATTAACTTGGGCTGTCTGATTGTATTTTGGATTGGTTGTGTATGTTGCTCCTTTCCTTCCAGTTGGGTGATTGAAAGACACTCCTTCTATCCTTTCTCATACACTGTTTTTGAGCTGCTCCTAAAACAGAACAACCAGTCCAGGCAAAATAACCACACCTTCAGAGATATCTTTCTCCTTTAATCCCCCTTTTGACTGCCTATGAATGTAACTATATACCCATACCCTCCAAGGTAACTCCTGCTTTTAATTGCACCCTCAGCTGCAACTGAGCCAGTCTTAGTAGGGATGTAGATATAAGACTGTTGTAAGAGGGGAAAAATGATTAAGTTGACTATAGTATAAATAATTTTGAATGGTGCAAAGGAGTACCAAAGATAGGGGGATACAAGAGAGACACCCAACTTTTCTATAGAAATGAGGAGGGGGGAAATTAGAATGCCTCAAGTGTGAGTGAACAGTATAAGCCTATATATATAGCTGCTGCATCTACCTCCCTGTCCACCCTCAATGAGCCCTGATTAGTCCAGGTGGAACCAGGACCTGTGTGCTTTTAGCAGAAAAAAAGAATGTGTAGTCCCTAGTAGCACACCCCACCCCCCAAAAAAAAAGCAAAGAAAAGAAAGAAAGAAAAGGTGTAAGTGGCTGGGGAGGAGAGGATTACTTAGATTGAGGACTGGGAATGAGTTGTAGCAGGAGAGTGAGTAGACTTTTAAACAAGAGTAGGAGGAGGGCCTTGGGTATTTAGGTGGATTGAGATAAGGAGGAGTCAAATTATGTGAGTTGGGATACACTATGGTATAAAAGTATTTACTTAAAATGCACTAATTGTGAGGGTTGGAAGTAACTTTTGAAAAGGATATATTAGGGATTAACAGTTCACAGAGCTCTCAGTGTAAATCAGGTGCTTGAGATTAGCAGCTATCCATTTCCTGAGTCTGCCTCTTTTTCTTGATTAAGTCTCTGCAGTCTACAGTCTAGCCGTGTGGTCTTGGAGTGGCAGGGCCTATGGCTGTCACAGTCAGGGCTGATTCTGAGTGTCAGCCTCCAGGTAGGCTGAGCCTCCAGTAGCCTAGGTGGACTTCTACATGCTGCCAGTGTTTTGGGGCCCTCCCGTCTCTCACTGGTTCTGTGTGAAGACCTGCAGGGTGCTTCTGTGGTGTCTATGGCTGCTCCTCCCTTTCCAGCTCCTAGAGGAGGTTTCTGCCTGGGATGGTTACCTGGCTCCAAGGCAGGGTGGCCTGCAACCTTGCTGGCTCCTATGATAGCTGGCCCTGTCCTTGCAGCTCCCGGAGGAGGTAGCCCCTGTCCGCAAACAGCGCCTGGCTACCATGGGGCACCGCAGGTCGCCTGCAGGCAACGTCTAATCCTCCATGCAGTCCAGCTCTTTGAGGAGTTTTTCATTGCTGTCTCTGTGATATGTGCCTGGCTCCCCAGGGGGTCCACAGTGCAGTCCACCAGCTAACGCTATGCCTCCTGCTCCAGCTCCTGGAGGAGGCCTTTGTCACCTGCAGTGGGTGTGCCAGTTGCACCAGCTGCAAGTTCCTGGTGCGCAGTTTCGAGTTTTTGTGGGAGCCTGTGCATAGGTGTGGGTGCGCAGGGTTGGGCCTCCCTTCTCACCAGGGCTCCTAGCTGCCCTCTCCCCAGGTGATGCAGCAGCACAATTTTCGGCCCTCTTGCCACTCCTGCCAGTGCACTTCCCTGTTCCCCAGCTCCTGCTCCCTGAAGGTCTCTCCTCCTCCGAGTCTGGCCTGGGGAAGTGCTTCCTCTCTCTCAGTCTCCACAGGCGAGGCTCTCACACAGTCCATCCCCTGCAGGAGTTCAGTTCCTCATTCCCTCTGGAGTTTGCACTCAAAGTCCACACTTCACTGCTCAGATTTCTAGCTGCCATGGAGCCTGGAGCTGTCTTCAGTTAGAGACACCCCTCGGGGTAGAGCCGCCACTGCCCAGAGTTGACCTCAGCCAGCAGGCTGGTTTGGAACTGTCTCACCTGCTCTCCTGTAGGTCTCTGCTGCCTCTGGGCTGTGCTCTCCTGAGTCCAGATGCTGACCGCTCCAATTCTTAGGGACCTGCAGACATCTCATGCTTCCTACCCTATCCTCCAGCTGCTTTGGTACTCGAGAACACCATCAGCACTACTATCTACTCTGTTGCCATCTTTCCACTCCTTTTTTTTTTAATATATTTTATTTATTTTGCTATTACAGTTGTCCCAATTTTCCCTCATTTGCCCCCCTTCACCTGTATCCCATTCCTTCCAGCAATGTCCCCCTTAGTTCAGGTCCATGAGTCATGCATGTAAGTTCTTTGGCTGCTCTATTTCCTTTGTTCTTGTTAACATCCTCCTGTCTATTTGGTAACCACCAATGTGTACATTTTTTTTCTCCTTTCACATCCAGACAATTCACCATTTAATTATTGCCTCTGTCAGCTTCTCAAATCATATTAATACAAAGTTTTCTTTATAGTATTCCAAAATGCTATGTAAATTCATTTATTTAAAGAACTATTCTTTTAAGTAATATGAATTGCAATATTACTAAACACATGCAAAAATACATTTATACCCATACATATTTTTACACATATTTAAAGTACATACTGGATTTTGAATAGTTAATATTTAAAATATGCCAATAGCTTACAAAATTATTACATGTTAAATGATAATATTTTAGATATATTGTAGCAAGATTAAGCAGTTTTTTCTTCTTTGATACCTATTTTATTCTGGAGTGCTATTTTTGTGAAATATATCACAGAAATGATGTATTACAGAACTCACTTTTGTGAAAATTGCCCTAGAGACAGTGCCAAGCCCATAATAAGAAATGAACTCAGTTTTTGAGTCAGATCCTTCCCCCTCCAATAATACAACTCAACTTTATTTTAAGCTACTAGAACTACAACTTATTCTTTTTGGAGTTTTCCATCTTAAATAGATTTATTTATTTATTTAGGCTGTGCACAGGTCTTACTTCTTTCAATACCCTCTGTTTTCCTCTACATGTGTTTTATAAGTTGAAGCCAAACTGGGGATACTTGGGAGAAGGAATTAATGCTATTGTAAACTTTGTTATTGAAATGTAAACATACCTAATCTCTACCTCAACAGACTCTTAAATAGTTCAGGGTTAGTTTAGGACCACATGGGAAGCCAACCACAAGTTCAAAAAAATAGCTAGAATACTATTCTACAAAATAATTTAAATCCTAGGGATTTTTATTTTTTACCTGAACTTAGTAGACATAATTTGTACTCTGGGGACCAGCTGAGCACTGCAAGTGCCATTATTTCTGAAGGCTTCAATTTATAAATGTACCAAAGTTTTCTGATCCAGTCATCCACTGATGGCCACTTAGGTTGTTCCCAGCACTTGGCTATTACAAATAGTGCTGCTATGAACATAGGGGTACATAGATTCTTATGAATTGGTATTTCAGAATTCTTCGAGTATAGTCCTAGTAGTGGAATTGCTGGATCAAAAAGCAGTTCCATTTTTGTCTTTTAAGGAAACTCCATACTGTTTTCCATAGTGGCTGTATCAGCCTGTATTCCCACCAACAGTGCACCAGTGTTCCCTTTGCCCCACATCCTCACCAACACCTGTTTATTGATTTGTTGATGAGGGCCATTTTGACAGGAGTGAGGTGGTATCTTATTGTGGTTTTATTTGCATATCTCTGATGGCTAGTGATATTGAGCATTCTTTCATATTCCTCTGGTCCCTTTGTATTTCTTTCTCAGTTGTCTGTTCAGGTCCTTTGCCCAACTTTTAATTGGGCTGTTGGTCTCCCTGTTGTTGAGTTACATAAGTTCTTTATATATTTTGGATATCAAACCCTTGTCCAAGGTATCATTGACAAATATGTTTTCCCATACGGTTGGTTCCCTTTGAATTTTGCTGGTGTTTTCTTTAACTGAACAGAAATTTTTCAGTTTGATACAGTCCCATTTGTTGATTTGTTCTTTTATTTCCTTTGCCCTTGGAGAAGTATCAGTAAACATATTTCTGCATAGGATATCTAAAATTTTACTGCCTCTATTTTCCTCCAGGACCTTTATAATAGCACTGTTTATGTTTAAGTCCTTTATCCATCTTGAGTTTATTCTGGTGTATGGTGTAAGTTGGTGGTCTAGTTTTATTTTTTTGTATGTCACTGTCCAGTTTTCCCAACACCACTTGTTGAAGAGACTGTTTTCACTCCATTTTATGTTCCTTCCCCCTTTGTCAAATATTAATTGACCATGGAGTCCTGGGTTTATTTCTGGGCTCTCTATTCTGTTCCATTGATCTGTAGGTGTATTCTTATGCCAGTATCAGACTGTTTTGATGATAGTAGCCTTGTAGTATAGTTTGATGTCTGGTATTGTGATTCCTGCTACCTTGTTCTTCTTTCTCAAGATTGCTGGGGCTATTTGTGGGCATTTTTGGCTCCATATAAATTTTTGAAGTATTATTTCTATTTCTGTGAAGTATGTCATTGGTATTTTAATTGGGATTGCATTGAATCTATAGATTGCTTTGGGTAGTATGGACATTTTAATGATGTTAATTCTTCCCATCCATGAACATGGTATATGCTTCCATTTATTTGTATCTTCCTTAATTTCTATCTTCAGTGTTCTGTAGTTTTCTGAGTACAGGTCTCTTACCTCCTTGATTAAGTTTATTCCTAAGTACTTCATTTTTCTTGTTGCTATGGTAAATGAGATTTGTTTTCTAGCTTTTATCTCTGATGTTTCATTATTGGTATACAAAAATGCTTTTGATTTCTGGATATTGACTTTATAACCAGATATTTTGCTAAATTTGCTTATTAGGTTAAGGTTTTGGTGGAGTCTATTGGGTTTTGTATGTACACTCATATGTCATCTGCAAATAATGACATATATTTGCACTACAAACATTATTGCACTACAAATATACAAACATATTGCCTCTTTACCAATTTTGATACCTTTGATTCCTTTATCTTCTCTGATAGGTATGGCTAGAACTTCCAAGATGATATTGAACAGAAGTAGAGAAAAGTGTACAGCCTTGTCTTAATCCTGATTTTAGGGGGAAATCTTTTAGTTTTTGCCTGTTGAGTATGATGTTGGCTTCAGGTTTCTCATATGTGACCTTTATGATGTTGAGGTATGCTTCCTCTATTCCCATTTAGCTGAGTGTTTTTATCATAAATGGTTGCTGTACTTTGTCAAATACTTTTTTAGCATCTATTGATAGGATCATATGTTTTTTATCTTTCATTTTGTTGATGTGGTGTATTACATTTATTGATTTGCAAATGTTGTAGCATCCTTTCATCCCTGGCATGAAACCCACTTGATCATGGTCTATGATCTTTGTAATGTATTGCTTGATCTGGTTGGCCAACATTTTGTTGAGAATCTATATTCATCAGAGATATTGGCCTATAGTTTTCTTTCATAGTTGTGTCTTGACCTGGTTTTGGGACTAGAATAATATTGGACTCATAGAAAGAGTTTGGGAGTCTTCCCTCTTCTTGGATTTTTTGGAATAGGTTGAGAAGGATAGGGGGTGGTTCCTCTATAAATGTTTGGTAGAATTCACCTGTGTATCCATCTGGTCCGGGGCTCTTGTTCTTTGAGAGACTTTGAATTACTACTTCAATTTCACTAGTTGTTATTGGTCTATTCAGGATTTCTGCTTCTTCTGGATTCTGGTTTGGTAGATTATACATTTCCAGAAATGTGTCCATTTCACCCAGGTTGTCATAGTTCTTGTCATATAGTTGTTTGTAGTAATTTCTTACAATCCTTTGTATTTCTGAAGTATCAGTTGTGATTTCTCCTCTGTCATTTCTGATTCTGTTTATTTGGGTCCTCTTTCTCTTTTTCTTGATGAGTCTGGTTAAAGGCTTGTCAATTTTATTTATTTTTTCAAAGAACTAGCTCCTAGACTTCATTTTTCTTATTATACCTTTACTCTCTAAGTTATTTAATTCTGCTCAGATCTTAATGATTTCCTTCCTTCTACTTGTTCTGGGCTTTGTTTGTTGTTGCTCCTCTAGTTATTTCATCTTTATGGTTAGATTGTTTGTATAAGCTTCTATCCTTTTTAGGTAGGCCTGTATTGCTATGAATTTCCCTCTGAGGACTGCCTTTTCTGTCCTATAGGTTTTAGGCTATTGTGTATTCATTGTCATTTGTTTCCAAAAACTTTTTGATTTCATGTTTGATCTCATTGTTTACTTATTCTTTACTTAAAAGAATGCTATTCAGTCTTCATGAGTTACTGGTTTTGGTTTTTTTCTTTGAAGTTGGTTTCTAGTTTCACGCCATTGTGATCTGAGAAGATGCATGCTATGATTTTCAATTTTCCAGTATTTGTGGAGGCTTGACTTAGGACATACCATGTGGTCTATCTTTGAGAATGTTCCATGTGCATTTGAAAAGAATGTGTATTTTGCTTCTTTGGTGTAAAAGGTTCTGACTATATCAGTTAGGTCCATTTCTTCTATAGAGTGTTGTTCAATGTCACAATATCCTTGGTGTTTTTTTTCTTTGGAAGATCTGTGCATTGTTGATAATGGGGTATTAAAATCCCCTACTATTAATGTGTTGCTGTCTATACCTTTCTTGAAGTCTTCCAAGATTTTCCATATATATTTGGGGGCTCCTATGTTGGGTGCATATATGTTTATCAGAGTTATTTCTTCTTGATGGATTGTTCCGTTAAGTATTATGAGATGTCCTTCTTTGTCTCTTTTTATGGCCTTTAATCTGTGTCAATCTTTTGTTCTGAGATGGGTCTCTTGAAGACAGCATATATGTGGGTCATGTTGTCTTATCCATTCAGTTACTCTATGTCTTTTGATTGGTGAATTTAATCTATTTACATTTAAGGTTATTGATTGATACTTATTTATTGCTATTTTTCCCCTTCGTACCTGTGTTTTTCTCTGTCTCTCTCTGTTTCTCCCTCTTTTTAAGTCAGCCCCTTTAGCATTTCTTGCAATGCTGGTTTGGTTCAGATGTATTTTTTTAGTCTTCTCTTGTCTGGGAAACTCCTTATTTCTCCTTCCATTTTGAATAAGAGCCTTGCTTGGTAGAGTATTCATGGTTGCAGGCCTTTAATTCCCATTACTTGGAATATTTTTTGCCATTCCTTTCTGGCTTGTATTGTTTCTGTTGAATAATCATTTGATAACCTTATTGGAGCCCCCTTATATGTTACTTGCTATTTCTCTCTTGATGTTTTTAGGATTCTCTCTTTGTCTTTGAAATTTGCCAGTTTAATTACAATGTGTCTTGGAGTTGGTCTGTTTGGGTCTTGGAGTGGGTCTGCTTGGATTCATCCTCATTGGGACTCTCTGTGCTTCCTGAACTTGAGTAATGTTATCACTCATCATGTTAGGGAAGTTTTCTGTCATTACTTTTTTGAACAGATTTTCCATTCCTTGTTCTTTTCTCCTTCTGTATCCCTATGATAAGGATATTATTGTGTTTCATGTTGTCCTGCAGCTCTCTTAAAACCTCTTCATTCTTGTTCAGCCTTTTTTCATTGTGTTTCACTGTCTTGGAATATTTTTTTTATGTTGTCCTCCAGCTCGCCGAGCTGATCCTCTGCTTCCTCTAGCCTGCTTTAATTCCTTCTACTGTATTCAATTCAGAAATTGTATTCTTAATTTCTTCCTGGCTCTTTCTGATAGCTTCTATGTCCTTTTTTTGTGCTGGTGTAGCTCTCAGTAAGTTCCTTGTAGGTTACCTGGAGTTGTTTGTAGTTCCCCTAAAGTTGTTTATAGTTTTCTTTGAGCTAGATGAGCTCATTGAGCTTCTCTATCATCATATTTTGAATTCCATATCTGTTAGTCTGCTTCCCTCTGTTTCATTTAGTGATCTTTCTGGGGAATCCTCCTTTCCTTTTGGTGATGGACTTTTCTCCCCATTTTTAGGTTTTGTTATAATTCATTCAGACTGTGATCAGCTGCCAGGTTAAGAACTTGTAGGCTGGAAGGATTGATTTAGTTGTAATCCTATTGGTCTATGATCCACCACCAGGCTCCAATGCAGCTTGGGGTGATAGACCAATTCAGTTGTAAATCAATAAAGCAGCTACCAAACTCAGGCCCTCCTGGGCTAGACAGAGAGCTTCAATGGATCAGCCTCAAGTTCAGGTGCTACATGGTGGGACAGATTCAGATGTAAATCAATGAATCTCTGATCAGCCACCTGGCTCAGGTGCCACTGGGCTATACAGCAAGATCCAATCATAATCCAATGAATCTGTGTTTGGCCACCAGGCTCAGGAGCCTTTAGGCTAGACAGCAAGGTTCAGTTGTAATCCAATGACTCTGATTAGCCACCAGGGTCAGGTGTCGCTGAGCTTGACTGTAAGATTCTATTGTAATCCAGTGAGTTTGTGATCAGCTGCCTGGCTAAGGGGCCACTGGCCTAGACTGAAATATTCAGTTATAATCTAATGAGTTTGTGATCAACGGCCAGGCTCAGGGGCCATAGGGCAGAACAAACCAACTCAGTTGTGAACCAGTGAATCCATGATCACACCAGGCTCACTTGCCACTGTGTGGGACTGACTGTCTGGCCCAGCTGTAAGTCAGAGTTTGCACTCAGCTGCCAGGCCCAGGCTCTGCTGAGCGAGAAGAACTGACTCAGTTGCAAAGCAATGAATCTAGGATCAGCCACCAGGCTTACAGGGTGTTGTGTGGGGTTGACTGACTGACCCAGCTGTAAGTCAGAGAGTGTCTGTAATCAGCTGCCATGCCCAGGTACTGCTGGGCGAGAAATACCTGTTTCCAAGCCAACTATTGTATCTATGCTCAGACAGGGCAGGGAGGGAGAGATTTATTCAGATATAAGTCAAAGAATTGTGATCAGGCACCAGGCTCAAGCGCCAGGCTCAGGTGCCACTGGGCAGGGCAGATTGCTTCCAGTGGGTGGGGCTATGAGGACCCTCATACAGAAGCTGCTTGGCACAGTGCAGAGGTGTGGGTGATGAGTCAGCACCCGGGTCCCCACAGCTGCCTCCTCACTTCTCTCCTCCAAGCCATTGCCGCAAACTCTCCCCATGTGTCTCCAGTTCTCTCTGCCCTCCCTCTGTTGGAGCCCAGGGTAGGTGGGTGCCAATGTATTTTTGCTGTGGTCACCCTAGTAGTTCTCTGTCTCTAGCGCTCTCTCAGGCCAGCAAACTCCACAGCTTTCCGCCCTTCTCAGCTGGATGCTGCTGTGCTCTCCACCATGTTACTGCAGCTGGGACACCAACTGGGGGACCAGACCCTCCCTTCTCAGGTGGAGCCCCCAGCTCTGTCCATTTGGCTGCTGCCAGCCCTCTCGAGTTTCTGCAATTCCTAACAGTCATGTTGTGATGAAGCCCCTCTTCTGTTCTGTACATGGTTATAGGACTTCTTTCCAGCTGGTGTTCTGTTGGTAATTTCAGCTGACTTTTTCTCCAAAAATGTAATTCCAGATGCAACCTGGGAGGAGATTGGTGCAGCTCCACTTACCCCTCCATCATCTTGCCAGAACCTCAATCTTCCTCTTCAAAGGGATGGTCTCTAATTCCCACATGGAAGATGTAATCTTCCATAATTCCATAATCTTCTCAGCTTCCATAATTTTTGGAACATGATAGGTAGGCTAAGGTGCTGTGGTAGTTAAGGGAAAAAAATCCCAGATTGGGTGAACTTTAAATTCTTATTTTCTTTGTTTCCAAATATTAAAGCTAGGCAAATGATGGAATGAAACTACCCATAACAGAAATATGGAAATTAGGGATTAAAACTAATTTGAGAGCAAGAATAATGCCTTTGGCTGTTGAATTTGAAATGATGATGAGAAATCTAGTGAGACTGTCAGTCAGCTGGAGATAAGTACGGGTGTATGGGTCTTACTTAAATAGAGCTAAATTTCAAGTTAAAAGAATGCTGTGCTTCTTATTAATTACTTTTTGTTATTTTAAGTTATATGTGAATACTTAAGTCAATAGTATTGTTTTTTAGTATACATTAGTATCAGAAAAAATGCTAAATGCCTAGTCTTTTTTTCCCTTTTAAATATATATATAATATTCTGATGGTTACTAATAGTAGATATTATCTGAGTATTACCTTATATAATTATACCAAAACAATGAAAGTACAAAAAATGTTTAAGATAAAATATGCCTGGGTAAATTAGTGCAAAGACTGATCCATTTAAGCTATTACTATAATGACTATGGCGCCTTATTTTCACATGAAATGTTTAGTGGGCTCTGAACATCAGGGCAGCGTGCACAGAGGGCATTCTTCCTCAGTAGTGAGGATCACCCTGTGCTTTTGGCTATTGCTACAGTTTAGATGTTCGCTGTGATGCCATCTGTTAAGGATGATTGTGCAGTGACCCCAGGCAGTGCGAAACCTGTTCAATTGAGCCCATATATAGAATTCTGGGTGGAAACCAGGAGGACAGATGGTGAGGTTGGAGATGAGGAACTTGTTTGTTACAGCTGATGAAAATCATTCTTCTTGCCAAAGTCATTAAATGTGATATCCTTGGCCCAGCATTTCTCAACAAATAGTGTGTCCCACTTGGTGGGTTAGCTGCAGGTAAATTAAAGCATTCAACAGTCTCTGACTACTTAGCTTTGCCTAGTTCTTTACTTCTACATCTCTTATAGCCTAAGATTAAGTCAATGGTCAGCAACAGGATGCTTTGTGCTGTTAATATAGCATCTTACATATGTAGCCTTAAAAAATATATGTACAATGGGTAGTGCACATTGGACTATAATTTTCAGCCAATTAAACTATTTTCAATTGAATGGAACAAAAGAAGAGGAAAAGGACTCCTATTGGAAGCTGCATAAAAATTCAATAAATCAGCTGACTTTCAATATCCATATGTATGTATATGTATCATAGACTTCTTAATTCCAAACGTAAGAAAATGTATTAAAATCATTTCCTAGAAAATAAATATGTATATGATCAGACAAGATTATTATTGCAAAAAAATTTTTATAAATGGAAAAGCAGAAAATTTTGCTCATTTACACAGATATATTCCCTCTCAATATTTGATGGCCCTAAATGCTACTCACTTGTAGAATTCATATCTAAGTTCTATAAACTGAGGAATAATTTTAAAGCATTTTATTAAGCAAAGAATATTTTAAAGAGTCAAAATTAAATATGAGCAAGTGAACAATTTAAATTATGTAACTAATTAAATTCTCAGTTTCCTTAGAGGTTTTACCTCTAAGGTAAAGATGTTAGGTCTGATTATGCATATTAAACATACACCGTATTTTAAATATAGCTGGCAAAGTAGTATGGTGGCAATCTATATATTTCAGGAGCCTGTTTAAAAACAAGCATATGCTAACAAAAAATATATATATTATTTTATTGTTTATGCAACTTTTACCCCTTTGATTAATGTCTTAAGATCTCTTCCTGTCTTCACTGTGTTTTTTTTTTCCATTTTACTCTTAAATTTTAAATTTTTTATTTTAAATGTTTTTAAAGATTTTTTTTTTTTTTTTTTTTTTTTTTTAAGAGAGGGGAAGGGAGAGAGGGAGAGAAACATCAATGTATGGTTGCCCTTCACCTGCCTTCAGCTACAGATATGGCTGGAGACCTGGCTTGCAACCTGGTTATGTGCCCTGGCTGGGAATTGAACCAGTGACCTTTGGGTTCTTAGGCCAGTGCCTTATCCACTGAGCCACCAGCCAGGGCCACATTTTTATTTTTTATTATATTTTATTGGTTATACTATTACAGTCATCCTGATTTATTCCCCTTTGACCACCTCCACCTAGTTCACTTCCACACCCTCAGGCAATCCCCATACCATTGTTCATGTCCATGGGTCTTGTGTATAACTTCTTTGGCTACTCCATTTCCTATACTGCACTTTACATTCCCATGGCTATCCTGTAACTACCTCTTTGTACTTCTTAATCCCTTCACCTCTTTACCTTTTCCCCAGGCTCCCCTCTCATCTGGAAACCATCAAAATCCTCTCTGTATCCATGATTTTTTCTCTGTTCATCTTGTTTGCTTAGTTTGTTTTTTAGACGAAATTGTTGATAGTTATGAATTTATTGCCATTTTATTCATAGTTTTGATCTTTTTTGCTTAAATAAATCCCTTTAACAATTCATATGCTAATGTTTAGGTGATGATGAACTCCTTCAGTTTTTTCTTGTTTAGGAAGCTCTTTATCTGCCCTTTGATTCTACATGACAGCTTTGCTGGCTAGTGCTATCTTGGCCATAGGTCCCTGCTTTTCATGACTGAATATTTTTTTTGCCAGTCCCTTTCATCCTGCAAGGTTTCTTTTGAGAAATCAGCTGATAGGGAACCTAAGGGAACTCCCCTATAGGTAACTAACTTCTTTTCTCTGCTTTTTTTTTTTCTTTTCTTTTTCTTTTTTTAAAGATTTTATTCATTATTTTTAGAGTGAAGGGCAGGGCAGAGAGGAAGGAAGAAAGGGACAGGAACATCAATGTATGGTTGCCTTTCACCTGCCTCCAGCTACGGATCTGGCTGGAGACCTGGCTTGCAATCTGGTTATGTGCCCTGGTTGGGAATCGAACCAGAGACGTTTGGTTTCACAGGCCAGTTTTATCCACTGAGCCACCAGCCAGGGCTTCTTACTGCTTTTAGAGTCTCTCTTTATCTTTAACCTTTGGCATTTTAATTATGATGTGTTTTGGAGTGGGCCTCCTTGCATCCAACTTGTTTGGGACTCTCTGTGCTTCCTGGAACTTGCTTATCTATTTTCTTCACCAAATTAGGGACATTTTCTTTCATTATTTGTTTCAAATAGATTTCCCATTTCTTGCTTTCTCTTCTCATTCTGGTACCCGTATGATACGAATGTTGAAAAGTTGGAAAGTTGTCCCAGAGTCTTTAACCTCTTTTTTTCTTTTTTCCTCCTTGTTCTGATTGGTTGTTTTTTTCTTCCTTATGTTACAAATCATTCATTTCTCAACTTCATCAGCGCCACTGTTGGTTCCCTGTAAATTTTTCTTTGTTGCACTTAGTGTAACCTTCATTTCTGCCTGGGTCTTTTTTTATGCTGTTGAAGTACTGAATTCCTTGAGCATCCTAATAACCAGTGTTTTAAACTCTGCATCTGATAGATTCCTTATCTCCATTGTTTAGTTCTTTTTCTGGAATTTTCATCTGTTCTTTTATTTAGGCCATGTTTCTTTGTCTCCTCATTTTGTCAGCCTCCCTGTGTTTATGTGTATTGGGTAGAGCAGCTTTGACTCTGTGACTTGGTAGTGTGGCCTAAAGTAGTAGGTGTCCTATAGGGTCCACCAATGACCCTATGACTCAGGCTGGGTACTTGAGGTGCACCCTTTGTGTGGGTTGAATATAGCCTCCTCTTGTAGTCAAGCTTTGGTTGCTGTTAGCAGGTCAATGGGCAGGATTTACCCAAGACAGTCAGCTGCAAGGATGGCTGTGACCACTGACCACCAACTTCCATCCTCTGTGGAAAATAAGCTGTGCAGGGGCAGGGTGGTGCTGCTCCAACATGGTCTGTAGCTGTCCACTAGATGTGTAGGTACTGGGATTTCCCCATTGATGCAGGCCAAGTTCAATCCCACCTGTGTTTTGCCCAAGGCCACCCTGAGACATCAGAGATGCTGCTACTTGAGCTGGGTTTGGAGATCCCCAGGCAAAGTCAAGCTGTGAATCTGGGCTGGTTGCTTCCAGTGCCAGGCCTAAGGCAAGAGGGCTGGGGGCTCAACAAGGACCACTCTTGATTATTTGAAAGAATTTAGGAAGTTGTGAAGCATGAGCTGAGACCCACCATTGATATGGAAAAGCTACTGTTAACAACTGTAAGTTGGGAAGGACAGAGCCTCAGGGGATCTCCAGGGTGGGGCAAATGGTATTAGCCACTTAGATGGAGTCTCAGATAGGACAGCTGCCTTCTGGGTCTGTGGCTCTGCTGCCTCTCTGGAAGAAAACTGTTCCCAAGCTCTTGCATTGATACCAGCCACTTCAGTTCCTCCCAGTATGCTACAGGTGCCTTTCAAACAGCTACCCCAGTGTTGGAGCTCAGAGGGAGTGAGTCAGAGTAAGTTTATGTGTGGGTTCTTTAAGAGGAACTGCTTGGCACTCCAGAAGTTTCTTCCACTGACTCAATCCCTGCCGGTTTTTGCAGTCGGAAGTTATGAGATGTATCTTCCTGGCACTGGAACCCTGGGCTGGGGGACCAGGTATGGGTCCTTGCTCCTAAGATACCCCTTGCAAATTTTTATCCACCTCATGTATTTGTGGGACCAGCTTGTTCTGCATCTCTTCTCCTCCTACCAGGCTGGATGGATGTGGTTTCTTTAAATCTGTAGTTGTCAACTTCCATTGAACTCACTTTCTGCTGGTTCTGAGTGATGGTGATTCTATCTTTTAGTGATAATTTGGACGTGGTTGTGTAGAACACTAGCCATGTTGCCTATGCTGCCATCTGGACCAGAAGTCCCCACATTGAGGTTTTACTTCAGCCTTTTGAACTGCTGCATACATAGCATCTATAGAGTGAATGTCATTTTATTTAGTCAGGTCCATGTGAATGGACATGTTGGTTGTCATTACTAATTTTTCTCCTTTCTCTGGTTACTACTGACAATCCTATAGGGATATTTTTATATGTATGTTTATTGTGCCCATACTTAAATATTTTCTAGAGAAGATACATGGAAATGTGATTTTGCTATGAGAGAATAGGTGAACAGTTAATATTTCTATATCTCCCACCCAGGTGGCTATACTAATTTAAATTCCTAACAGCTGGGTATGGCGTTACTGTTTTCCTGCAAAGTTGAAAACAACTAATCTTATAAAAAGCTTTGATTTTTGCTATTACATGTCAGATAAATATATGAAATTATTGCTTCCATTTGTTTCTGTATCAAGATGAATATGTTGCTTCTCCCTCTTTAATCAATTAATGTGAGAGAATACTCATTTGTTGGTATATCTGTTTATTCAATAGCTATTATTGACTACCTATTTTGTGTTTGGCAATGATTATACAAGGATGAACAAAGTTGAAATAATGCCTCACTTCTTAGAACTTATGCAAAGAAAGTATTAAAATAAGTCAATCTTATTAGTAATTAGTGTTTTATATATAATTGTTTTATCTTCTCCAAATCTGGATATTTCCACTACTTATTCTGTAATAACTTTGATTTTACTATTTTTTCCTTATTTATGATATTTTGTGGTTTATATTTCTCCCTTGTGTGTGTTGAAATTCATCCATGTTGTTGTGTTTCTTGTTTTTTATGTGGAGTGGTGTTCTTTTGTATAAATATACCACAGTACATATTTATTGGGTTATTTTGTTTTTTCTATTGTGAATTAAGTTGCTATAAACACAATTTTATGACTCATTTTTGTAGGCACATAATTTTACTTCTCTTGAAAATCTAGGAATAGAATTATGTGGTCATAGAGTAGATGCATGTTTAATTATATAGGAAATTGAAATAAATAATTTCTTAAAGTCATCCTACTTCTTTACCCTCCCATTGCTTCACTAAAAATTGCTGCTCTCCTTTTAATTTTGCTCTTTATGTGTACATGCAGATTTATTTCATTTTGGTCCTAATTTACATTTCTCTGGTGACTAAGGGTATTCAGTAACTTCCTATGTTATTTATTGGTCATTCTTTTCTTATGAATTCTTTGTAGCAGTCTTCTTATTTTTAATGGCTTACTTGCTTTTCATTATTAACTTGTGGGTATTCATATATTCTGAAAATAAATCTTATCAGATATATTTGTTATAAATATTTTCTGTGGATTGAGGTAGCAATTAACATTCTTAAAAATAATTATTATAATAAGATAGTTTATCATTTAGTGAGTACTTATGTACCAGATATATGAATAAGTCCATTAGACACATTATATCACGTAATCTTCACAAAGATAGAAAAATTCTGAAATTAGTTATTTTTTACTATATAAATTGGCTTTATTTTACTTCTGCTTTTTATAATGTTTTTTATTTTAAGAAGTTAAATTTATAGTTTTTGAAAAGATAGATACTTACCAAGAATGTTTTTCAGTTTAGGAAATGATATTTTCCTGCTCATAATTTTTATCTTTTTTCTCTATATTCTGAAATAATTTTTCGAGCCACTCTTCACTGCTTTCATTAAGTATTGTTGGCATAACTTCATTGAGATATTTCCCTACACTCATTTTTTAACCAGTGATTATTTCTCTTTTCTGTTTTTCCCCCATAACTTGTCTTTTTATATACATTTAATTTCTCTTATAATCCCATTGAAAATGTAAACTTTAGAAAAGTATTTTCCAATTATTTTGGTAAGTTCTTTTTTCTTTAAATTTATTTTTCAATTAGTTTACATCCAATATTTTATATTAGTTTCAGGTAGATAGCATAGTGGTTAGAAAATCATGTACTTTACAAAGTAGTTCCATTCATATCTCCAGTACCAACCAGCACTATATATAGTTATAATATTATTGACTCTATTTGCTATGCTATCCTTTATACCCCATGATGGTTTTGTAACTTCTGTACTTAATCTCTTCACCTTTTTCACTCAGTTCCTCACACTCGCCGTTCTGGCAATCATCAATCTATTCTCTATAAGTCTGTTTGTTTATTTATTTTTATTTATGCTGTTACAGTTGTTCCTGATATTTCCCTTTTCCACCTCCACACCCAGCCTGACCCCCCTCCCCACTCCAAGCCAATCCCCATATTGTTGTCCATGTCCATGAGTTGTGCATAAATGTTCTTTAGTTAATCATTTCCCATCTTTCATCCCGTACCCTACCTCCTTTCTGGCAGCTGGCAGCCTGTTTTCAGTATCTAAGCTTCTATTATTATTTGGTCTGTTGGTTTATTGTGTTCATTAGATTCCTCATATAAGCAAGATCATGTGGTATATTTTCCTTTCACTGATTGGCTTAATTCACTTAGCATAATTTCCTCTAGATCTCTAGGCTATTGCAAAATGTAAGAGTTTCTTCTTCTTTCACAGCTGCATATTATTCCATGCACCACAGGTTTTTCATCCACTGATGGGTACTTAGACTGTTTCCAAGTCTTAGCTATTTATTATAAATAGCACTGCTATAAACATAGGGGTGCATCTATTTTCTGTATTGGTGTTTTGGAATCCTTAGGGTATATTCCTAGAAGTGGAATCACTAAGTCAAAAGGCAGTTTCATTTTTAATTTTTAAAAGTATACTCCAAATTTTCTATAGTGGCTGCATCAATCTGTATACCCATCGACAGTGCACTAGCATTTTCTTTTCTCCACAACCTCATCAACATTTGTTACTTGTTGGTTTATTGATGATAGCCACTCTGACATGGCAGGTGATATCTCACTGAGGTTTTAATTTGCATTTCTTTGATGATTAGTGATATGGAGCATTTTAGTTTTCCTATATTTATGGGTGCTTTGCATGTCCTCATTGGAGATGTGTCTCTTCAGGTTTTTTGCCCACTTTTTAATTGAATTGTTTGTCTTCCTGAAGTTGAGTTGTATTAGTTCTTTGTATATTTTGGAGATTATACCCTTGTCAGAGGTATCATTGGTAAAAGGTATTCTCTCACTCAGTGGGTTCCCTATTTGTCTTGCTGATGGTTTTGTTTCTGTTTTGTTTGTTCATTTATATTACTCTTCAGAGTCTATAAGTAAGTGAAATCATATAGTATTTGTCTTTCTTTGACTGACTGATTTCACTTAGCATAGTACTCTATCCATGTTGTTGCAAATGATAAGATTTCCTTTTTTTTCTTTGGCTCAGTAATGTTCCATTGTATATTTGTATCAGAGCTTTTCATTTTATGCCTTTAGTTATTATTAAATACTTGTGTTGTATCCATAGCTTAGTCATTTTTGTAAATAATGTGATGAATATAGGGGTGCATATATTCTTTCAAATTAGTGTTTTGGATTTCTTAGGCTATATATCCTGAGAAGAATTGCTGAGTCTTAATGCTGTTCCATTTCATTTTTTTTTTTTTTAAGATTTTATTTCATCATCTTTAGAAAGAGGGGAAGGGAGAGAGGTAGAGAGGGAGAGAGTTATCAATGTATGGTTGCGTTTCACCTGCCTCCAGCCACAGACCTGACTAGAGACCTGGTTTGCAACCTTGTTATGTGCCCTGGCTGGGGAATCGAACCTGCGACCTTTGGGTTCGCGGGTCGACGCCTTAACCACTGTGCTACCAGCCAGGGCCATTTCATATTTTTTTTCATATAAAGTTCATGCATTCATTGCTTTTAACAGTTATTAAGGAATTAGAATTTTAAAAATTGATTTGTATAATTGAAATTTATAAATGTAAAGTTTGATTTAATTAAGGTTTATTTTTTAATTAAATTTATTGAAGTGATAATTGGTTAATAAGTTTATGTAGGTTTCAGTTGTATATTTCTATGGTGCATGATCTGTATATTGAATTGTGTGCTTACCACGTAAAATCAAATCACCTTTGTCATCATATATTTGATACCCTTTACCTCCTTCTTCTGGTAACTAATAGGTTGTTGTCTGTGTTGAGTTTTTGCTTGTTTTTCTTCCTTATTGCTTTTAGTTTTATATCCCACATGTGAGTGGTTATTAACTTTTTTGGTCTAACTTACTTAGTTTAGCATATTCTCAAAGGCCATTCATATTGTTGCAAATGGCAATATTCCATCTATTCTTATGGCTGAGTATGGTATTCCATTGTATATATATACAACACCTTTAACCAATCATCTAGCAAAGGACCCTCCAGGTGTTTCCATGTCTTGGTCACCAAGAATAATGCTGCAATGAATACATGGATACATATATCTTCATGAATAAATGTTTTCCAAGTTTTGGGGTAGATATCTGAAAGAGGGATTGCTGGACCATATGGTAACTCTACTCTTAATTTTCTGAGAAACCACATACTGCTTTCCATAGTGGTTATACCAGTTTACGCTCCCACCAGCAGCGAATGAGGGTTACTTTATTCCTACAACCTCTCTAACACTTGTTATTACTTGTCTTGTTGATAATAGCCATTCTAACAGGCATGAGATGGTATCTCATTGTAGTTTTGACTTTCATTTCCATAATGGCTAGTGAATCTGAGCATCTTTTCATGTATTTGTTGACCATTTGTGTGTCTTTTGAAAAGAGTCTGTTCAGGTCCCCCTGTCCATTTTTTAATTGGATGGTTGGTTGTTTTCTGTTGAGTTTTATGAATGCTTTATTTAGGTGTTTTGAGATATTAAACTCTTGTCAAAGCTGTTGTTTGCAAATATCTCCTCCCATTTTGTTGATAGTCATTGTGTTGACTGTTAGCAGTTTCTTTTGCTCTTCAGGAGCATTTTAGTTTTATATAGTCTCAAATTTATCTTTGCCTTTACTTCCCTTGCCTTTGAGGTCAAATTCATAATATATTTTCTAAGACTAGGTCAGTAAGTCTAGTACCTATGTTTTCTTCTATGTAATATATTATTTTAAATTTTACATTTAGAATTTTGAGTTACTAATATATATGGGAATAAACTGTCAGCTAGTTTTATTCTTTTGCATGTGGCTTTCAAATTTTCTCAGAACTATATTGAAAAGTCTTTCTTTTCTTCATTGTATGTTATTGGATCCTTTGTCCAAAATTATTTGTACATATATGTATGGTTTTATTTCTGGGCTATCCATTCTGTTCCAATGGTTGGTGTGGCTGTTTTTCTGCCCATAATATGATGTTTTGATTATCATCACTTTATAGTATCATTTGAAGTCAGGTAGTGTGATATCTTCATATTTTTTTCTTATGTTTGTTTTGGCTATTTGGGGTCTTTGGTGGTTCCATGAAAATCTGACAGGTTTTTTATTCAAGTTCCTTAAAAAGTGTCATGGGAATTTTGCTAGGATTTGCATTCAATCTGTGTATCGATTTGGATAATATGGACTTTTTAACTATGTTGATTCTTTCAATCTATAAACAAGAAATACCTTTCTGTTTCATTGTGTTCTCTTTCAAACTCTTTTAATGATGCTTTGTAGTTTTCAGTATTATATTTGTTTCATTGTGACTGCAAAAATATTTTTCATTTCTTTTTCTGAAATTTCATTGTTAATGTATAAGAAAGCATTGACTTTTGAATATTAATTCTGTATCCTACAACTTTACTGGGTTTAGTGTTTCTAATAGCTTTTTGCTGAAGTCTTTAGGGTTTTCTATAAACAGAATCATGTCATTGCAAAAAGTGACACTATTACTTCTTGTTTTCCAATCTGGGTGCCTTTTCTTTCTTTTGCTTAAATGATTGCTCTGGCTAGGACTTTGAGTACTGTACTGAAAAAAGTGGTAAGAGTGCAAATCTTTTTTTTTTTTTTTTCCTGATCTTAGAAGAAAAGCTTTCAGTTTTCCACCATTGAGTATATTAGCTGATCATTTATTATATATGGCCTTTATTAAGTTGAGGTACTCTCTTTCTATGCCCATTATTGTTTTTATTATAAATGAATGTATTATAAATTTTTATGCTTTTATTGATAAGATCATATGACTTCTATCATTTATTTTGTTGTATTACATTGGTTCATTTGCATATGTTGAGCCATCCTGGTGGCCCCTGAGTGAACCCCATATGATCACGGTGCAGTCTTTTTAAATGTATTGTATTTTATTTGCTAGTATACTATTTAGGATTTTTGCATTTGTATTTATCAGATATTGGTCATTAGTCTTCTTTTTTTTTGTTTGTTCTTGCCAGGTTTTGGTATCAAGGTTATGTTGGTATCATAAAATGTATTAGGAAATATTGCCTCTTCTTAGATTTCATCCTTTGTTTGCGGATAGCTCTGTGCCTCCATTGTTTTTTTCTGTTTGTGTTTTTCTGTCTGTTGTTTTCATTTGGTGGTATTCCATACTTCTTTCCTGTTTCATATTTGTTTAAGCAATGAGCTTATTTTGTGTGTGGTTACCATTAGGTTTATGAAAACAGAAGTTTCATATAAACAGTATTTTTTAAATGTATTTAATCTCCATCCCCCTTGGCAAATTCATACCTTTACATCCTCCCCTTTTATGTTTTTGATGTCACAAATTATCCCTATTTATTCTGTGAGTTTGTTATCTTACTTGTACTTTTGTGATCTTTAGTTTTGTTTCATGTAGCATAATCTTCTTGAGCATTTCCTGTAATAGAGCTCTTATGATTATATATTCCCTCAGTTTCTGTATGACTGGAAATTTTTATGTTTCTTTCTTATATCTAAAGGGTAACTTTGCTGGATATACTATTCTTGGCTGGTTATTTCTCTGTTTCAGTAATTTAATATTTGATTCCATTCTAATTTAATGGGCTTTCTTTTATAGGTTACTTTAGTCTTTTTCCTGGCAGCCTTGAGAATCTTTTCTTTGTCATTAATTCTTGACTGCTTTAATAAAATGTGCCATGAAGAAGGCCTTTTCAGATTGAGACAATTGGGTATTCTATTTGTGTGTTAGATTTGAGCATCCAGCTCTTTCAATAGGAAATGGGAAGTTCTCATCAACTTGTTTGCATAGGCTCTTCATTCCCTTCTTTCTTTCTTCTTCTGGTTATGCCCATTGTTCTAATGTGACTCTTTCTGTTGGGATCAGGTAATTCTAATCAGTAGAATTACTTCATTGTTTTTATGCTCAAGTCTCTCTCTGCTTCCCTGTGCATTATTTCTAGATTTCTATCTTCAATATCATTAATTCTTTCCTCTTTCTGGTCAGTTCTATTTCCTTGGCTCCCTAGTTTATTCTTTATCTTTTACTGACTTCTTCATGTCCTGAACTTTTATTTGGCTCTTTCTAAAAGTTTCAGTCTCTTTGGTAAATTATATGCTTTGTTCACTGCTTTGTTTCTGAATTCATTAAACTGTGTACCTATGTTTTCTTGCATCTTATTGACTATTTTCAGAACTGAAGTCTTTAATTCTGGCATTTAAATAACATATTCCCATGTCTTTGTCTTTAAATTTACTTATGGAGATTTTCCATTTTCCTTCTGAGCTGTCTCATAATATTAGTTATTCATGTCATTTAATGGATTCCTTCTTTGTCTAGGTATTTTATATCTATGCGGTACTTCTCTAGTAGATTGATACGAGGTCTTTCTATTGTTTTCCAGTAAGTGATGCCTAATCACCTTTCCCCCGCCTCTTTCACTGCTCTGACTTTTTCAATCTCTGCAGGGTGGTAGAAAATGACCTGTGTTCCCTTGGAAGATGGTCATCTCCTATGTGTTCTGTCACCTTGGTCTCTGGAGACCAAACCCATTGGGAAATGTGGTGGACAATGAGATTCTAAATCCATGAAATCCCAGGGCTGTCTCCTAGAGCTGCACCAGCAGTGCAGCTGGGAGAATTTGTCCACTTCCTTTGTTGGTTTGATCTCCCAGTAGTGCTGACTGACAGACCACTGTGATATCTCCTGTGTGTCCCCAGCCAACCTTGGGATTAGTTGCAGAGGTACCTGTCATGCAGTGAAAAAGTGTTTCTGTAGTACTAGTTTTTGGGTTTGCAGATAATGTGCTTCACAACCCAAGACTTGATGCTATAGCATCTTCTGGGGCCTACTGCTAGCTCTGGAAGGGTGAGGGGAGGCAGCCCAGCTCCATGGCTTTGTTTCTGTCGGGAATGCAGATTGCCAGACAACTGTGGCCACAGCTCTGTGCTTTCTCCCTGCACAGGACATTGGGCTCTGCCACAGCTCATATTGCCCATTGTCAAGGGAACGCTTGCTGCATCTGTGTGTTCTCCTGGCTCAAAGGGATGCCAACAGCAACTCGATTCCTCCCATCTCTGAGTTGAGCTCTTCAATGAGCTCTGAGCTATAAGGCTGCTTCTCTGGCCCATCTCATCTCTTTTTCCTTCCCACTTTCCTAGTTTGCCCCACCTTCAGATGTTCCCATGTATGGCTCTCTCAGATGTGTCTGTGCATTGAGCAGGGACTCCTTTGTTGCGTTATAGCTATTCAAATTGTTGACACTTCAAAGAGAAACAAAAGGGATTTCTCATGCTATGGTTCCTCTGATGCCACTCCTACAATTTTTTTTTTTTTTTTTTTCCCCACATCCCTGACAGCACTTGTTTGTTGAGGATGGCTATTCTGCCAGGTGTGACAGATCTCTTTGTGGTTTTAATTTGCTTTTTTTCCCCCCTGATGATTAGTAACATTGAACATGTTTTAATATGCCTATTAGCCATCTAGATCTTCTGTCCATTTTTAAATTGGGAATTTTTTTGGTGTTGAGTTGCATGAGTTCTCTTTAAATTTTGGATATTAACTCCTTGGGTGAGTTCTTTTCAAATCAGTTATTTGTCAGGATCTCACATATTGGGCCCTCTTTTTAAGCTCCTGAATCAACCTGTTCCCTCTGTTGGGAATGGGTCTCTGAGTGCATAGCACTTGGCATTGATGAAGATTTTGTGGAAGAAACTTAACCTTGCACAGGTATAAAGAAAAGATGGCAACTTTCAAAAAAAATTCCATCTGTTTCTGGATTTTGTAGTCTGTACTGAGTAAGAGGATGTATAAGTATAGGGAACACTTCCAAGTTATTTTGTCTTTCAAGATTCCTACAGAAGCCTAAGCTTAATAATGTGATAGTCCCTCTTTTATTGCCTTGAACATTCTACATTCATTCTTGGGAAGGCCAAATAACATGGATTTTGTCTATAGCACATGTGGGGAAAATGTAAGTACAATGTAGAGTAGGGTTCAGAATCTTTTCAAACTGGTGTGCTTAGAACAGCTCTTACAGGCTCAGTTGCAAAAGATTCCAACAGATCCAATATCAGCATCCCATTCCCTGCCCTCCCCATTCCATGCACCTGCCTACACCCTGATCTCCGTCATTATTGTAGGAACGTGCAGAAAATGCAAACTTTATCAGAGTTAGAAGAACATGCTCAGGGTAGATAATCTGCTGGGATATAAGGCTCTGCCCCTAAGGCACACAGGTTTGGAATACAACCTGGATTTTAGAAACCTAGATTTTGGCTCCCACTCAAGTTGAGTGAGCACTTTTAGCTAAACTGCACTCTGAAAATCCTTGCATTTTACCCTTAGTCCCAAAACTCATTTTCAAGCAGGCTCCTTATTCTCCTCACCTGATTCTTTCACATCTCACTCTGGTTTCATTTATACCCAATTTCTTGAACATATATTTAGATGATAATTCTCTGGCTTCTTGCTGGAAATATATGATTTGTCCTATTAAACTGATCATTTATGTGTGTTTTAAATACATGAGCTTCTGGAGGGAAAGGAAAAATCTCCCCATTATATCTTTCCTTTGTTCTTTTGGCTAGACTAACTATAAAATAATAAAATTGACACAATACTAAGTGAAGAGGAGAAAAAAGGCATTTAATGTGTGCACATGGGAAAATCAGAATATGATGCTCAGATCATAAAGGAGGCCTAGAGAAGTGATTAAACTGGACACCTTTTTATGCTTTTTGGACAATGAAACAGTACATTTGTGAGAAGTCGGCAGACCAAAAACAGTGCTCATTAGAAAGGAATCTAAATAGGTTTCGGTATTTTGTTAGAGGGGAAACTAAGCAAAGGTTGGCCTTGGATAATAAATTAGTAAAGGTGTTACAGGGCTTGGTCCCTGCTTTTCTGATTTTTTTTTTTTTTTTTTTTTTTTTTTGACTCTGGGTTTTATAACACTTGTGATAAGGTTGTTTCTTAGCCCTCCAGGAGTGAGGAGGGAACCTATCAAGGATGGTTGCACATTAACCTATTTTCTGGTTTAAGTGGATCTCAGCTGCACTGATTGTGCCAACAATTCCCTACAAGTTTGACCTACGGATGGTACTCAGACACAGTTTCCAGTTCTGGTATAGAGCTAGAAACTTGTATATTTGGTTGTATAGGCAAACCAAGCCCAGATTATAATATTTGACTGTCTACATTTGAATTCAGTCTCTGCCAGTTATTGAGCATTCTGGACTTGGGCAACTTGCTAAACCTCTCTGGGTTTTATTTTCAATATTTGTGAAATGGGGGTAACCGTTATCTAACTGAGTAATAAAGATTAAATGGCTCTCTTTACATATATGTATGTATCTATATCAATAAAGACCTAGCACATAGTAAATGTCATGCATTTACTATTCTTATCAATCCCACTGGAAGTTGAGTTAACAGAACATGTGAACCTCTACTTTAGCTCCAACATGTGAAAAGAGCTTGGAATAAATGCAACACACACACATACCAACTAATCATATCAGATTCGGGTTGCAGAAAGCCAGAAACAAGGAGATAATCCTGCAGATAGCCAAGGCAAAACAAAATATTTAAGCACAGAGGAATAAAAACAAGAATTACATCAGACTTCTCTTCAGAAGTCATACAAGCAAAAAGAAAGTACAGTGATATAAAGTGTGGAAAGAAAGATAAAACAGAGAATTCTGTATCCAGTGAAATGACCTCGCAAATGTGAAGAGAGACCTTTTAAAAAAGTGGAACAATTAATCGTTAGCAAGTTTGACCTGCAAGTAAAAATTTAAAAGATAATCTAGGGAGAAACAAAATTATACAGATCAGAAATATGAATCTATATAAAGAAATGAAGCTTCTGAGAATAAAGTAAAATACAGTATTTTATCTCTATTCTTGATTTATTTAAATTGTTTACATCAATAATTGTTGCAATGTATTGGGTTATATTGCATGAATAAGTGCAGTGCAGTGAATGATGACAGTGTCACCAGAGATAGGCTACAATGAGGACACTCTGTTATGAAGTACATATGAAGGTCTGTCCAGAAAGTATCAAGCCAATGTCAATATAATTAAAATAGTTTGCACAGCCAACCCTTTCAAAAGACCTTGTATAGTACTATATGTGAAATAATAAAGGGTATTTGAAGGTGGACTTAAACAATATAAAATGCATATTGTAAACTCAAAGGAAACAAATTAAGCAGCAATGGCATGCTAAAAGAGCAGATACAATTAAACTCAGAATAAGAAAAAGGTGAAAAAGAAACAGGAAATAAAACAAAAGTTACTAGATGGTGGATATTAATCTGACTATTGTAGATGTTAATCTCACTATTGTAATAAGCACTGTAAATATTAGAGATATAAATGTAATCATTAAAACAGATTTTCTTAGAATAGATAAGCAGGTTCTTTACAAAAAGTAACAAAAGGTCAATTAAGAATTCTTATAAAAAGTAAAGGTATGATAAAGATATAGCATGTTAATACTAATCAAAAGAAAATATACTTTTATTGTTACCTTATCCAGAGCTCTACATGTACCCTTCCTTCCTGTAAAGTTAATAATGTATCTGTTATCTTTGAAGTTACTCTGCCCCTTTTTCTTTTTAAAAATAACATTGTTAGGATTATTCACATTAGTTGTCTGATCTAAGAAATTCTCTAATCCTTAGTCATTTTTTCTTAAGCTTAAAATTTCTGCCTTGAAGTCAGATTTAACTACTTTCCATATGTAAGCTTGCTAGAAGTTTGTATAACCATGATTTCAATAAGAGTCAACCATGTGGCATGGATGTCAAAAGATAGCTAATGCAATATTAGGTTTTATTGATAGAAGTGTAATGTTCAGAATAGAGAAAGAAATAGTTGTTTTGTGCATAATCACACATTATCTGGAGTACTTTTAGTTCAGGGCAGAGATAAGTACACAAACATGTTCTGGGATAGGCAGCCATGATTTTAAAGTTATTTCAGAGGAGGACATTTTGAATTATTGGAAGCTAAAAATGTTGTGGGGACTAATTAGTAAATGTCAAAATAAAATTGGATGAACTGGCATTCTGGAAAAGCAGGTGCACTCAAGTGGTGTGGAAAGGGAGGAGGAGGATTCATCAAAGAATGAGGAGGTGCATTTTCCTGATAAGTAGTGATATGGAATCTTCTCATATCTCTATTGGTGATCTGAATGGTCTGTTTGAAGAAATGTCTATTCAGGTTGTTTATTATTTTTATTTTAAAATTTATTTTTCCATTACAGTTTACATAGAATATTATATTAGGTTCAGGTGTACAACATAGTGATTAGACATATATATATGCCTCATGAAGTGATCACCCTAAGTCAGTCTAGTACTCACCTGGCTGCATACGCAGTTGTTATATTATTGATTATCAACTATATTCCTTATGCTTTACTTTACATCACTGTAACTATTTTTTAAAATTTTTGTTGTTTTAATACAATTGTTTCATTTTTTTCCTCATGCTCATGGGTCTCCCCTGCCCCATGCTCCTCAATCCCTACCTCATTGTCCATGTCCATGGGCCTTCCACATCATCTCCTCCACTAAACCCTTACCTACTTCCCCCTAGTCAGTCATTCTGTTCCTTCCCCCACCCTCATGTCTCTGGCTTCAGTCTGCTCATCTGTTAGTCTCCTGTATTAAGTGAGATCATATGGTATTTGTCTTTTGTTGCCTGCTTATTTCATTAAGCATGATACTCTTTAGTTCCATCCATGCTATCACAAATGGTAGGAGTTCCTTCTTTCTCTTTGCTGCATAGAACTCCATTATGTAAATGTACCAAAGATTTTTGATCCATTCATCCACTGATGGGCATTTAGGCTGCTTTCAGCACTTAGCTATTATAAATAGCACTGATATGAACACAGGGGTACACAGGTTCTTCTGAATTGGTGTTTCAGGATTCTTTGGGTGTAATCTCAGCAGTGGAATTGCTGGGTCATAAGGCAGTTCTATTTCAGTTTTTTGAGGAAATTCCATACTGTCTTCCATAGTGGCTGCACCAGTCTTCATTCCTACCAGCAGTGCACCAGGATTCCCTTTTCTCTACATCCTCACCAGCACTTGTTTGTTGATTTGTTGATGATGGCTATTCTGACTGGTGTGAGGTGATTAATACCTCATTGGGGTTTAATTTGTATTTCTCTGATGGCTAGTGATGTTGAGCATTCTTTCATATGCCTACGGGCCCTTTGTATGTCCTCCTTGGAGAAGTGTCTGTTCAGGTCCTCTGCCCATTTTTTAAAATTGGGTTCCTGTCTCCCTTGTGTTGAATCATCTAAGTTCTTTATATAGTATTTTGGAGATCAACCCCTTATCTGAAGTGTCATTGGCAAATATGTTTTCCCATATGGTTGGTTCCCTTTTAATTTTGCTGATGTTTTCTTTAGCTGACCAGAAGCTTTTCAGTTTGATGTAGTCCCATTTATTTATTTGTTCCTTTATTTCCCTTGCAGTGGGAGAGATATTAGTGAAAATACTGCTGCATGGGATATCTACCATTTTTCTGCCTATGTTTTCCTCTAGGACTTTTATGGTGGCATGGCTTATGGTTAAGTCTTAAATCCATCTTGAGTTTATTCTGGTGTATGGTATAAGTTGGTCTAGTTTCATTTTTTTTTTTTTTTTGTATGTTCCTGTCCAATTATCCCAACACCACTTGTTGAAGAGGCTATTTGCATTCCATTTTATGTTCCTTCCCGCTTTGTCGAATATAAGTTGTCCACAGGGTCCTGGGTTTATTTCTGGACTGTCTATTCTGTTCCATTGATCTGTACATCTGTTCTTGTGCCAGACAGTAGCAGACTGTTTTTTATTATAATGACTTTATAATATAGTTTGATATCGGGTATTATGATTTCTCCTACTTTGTTCTTCTTTCTCCAGATTGCTACAGCTATTTGGGGTCATATTTGACTCCATATAAGTTTTTTAAGAATTCATTCTAGGTCTGTGAAATATGACATTGGTATTTTAATAGCCATCTATAGATGGCTTAGGGTAGTATGGACATTTTAATGATGTTAATTCTTCCCATCCATGAACATGGCATATGCTTCCATTTGTGTGTGTCTTCCTTAATTTCTTTCTTCAGTGTTCTGTAATTTTCTGAGTACAGGTCTTTTACCTCCTTGGTTAAGTTTATTCCTACATACCTTATTTTTCTTGTTGCTTTAGTAAATGGGATTTGTTTTCTAGTTTTTCTCTGATGTTTCATTGTTGGTGTATAAAAATGCCTAATTTCTGGATATTGATT
The DNA here is from genome assembly GCA_004026585.1 of Noctilio leporinus. Lineage (NCBI taxonomy): Eukaryota > Metazoa > Chordata > Mammalia > Chiroptera > Noctilionidae > Noctilio > Noctilio leporinus. Next base: position 103,792 of record PVIW01002337.1, on the reverse strand, counting down.
TTGTATCTGGTTATTTTGCCAAATTCACATATCAGTTTAAGTAGTTTTTGCTAGAGTCTATAGAGTTTTCTCTCATGTCATCTGCAAATAATGAGTTTTACTTCCTCCTTTCCAATTTGGATACCTTTTATTCCTTTTTCTTGTCTGACGCCTATGTCTAGAACTTCAAGACTATGTTGACCAGAAGTGGAAAAAGTGGACACCTTTGCCTGATCTTAAGGGAAAGGCAATCAGTTTTTGCCCATTGAGTATAATGTTGGCTTCAGGTTTCTCATATATGGTCCTTATTATGTTGGAGTTGGTTCCCTCTATTTCCATCTTGCTGAGTGTTTTTGCTATAAATGGGTGCTGCACTTTGTTAAATGCTTTTTTGGCATCTATTGATATGATCATATGTTTTTTTCCTTTCATTTTGTTTATGTGGTGTGGTGTATTATGTTTATTGATTTGCAAATATTGTACCATCCTTGCATCCCTGGGATGAATCCCACTTGATTGTGGTGTATGATCTTTTTAATTTCACAGTGTATGATCTTTTTAATATATTGCTAGATCCAGTTTGCCAATATTCTGTTGAGGATTTTGGCATCTATGTTCATCAGCAATATTGGCCTGTAGTTTTCTTTCTTAATTGTGTCTTGACCTGGTTTTGGGATTAGCGTAATACTGGCCTCAGAAAAAGTTTTGAGTCTTCCCTCTTCTTAGATATTTTTGGAATAGGTTGAGAAGGATAGGAGTTCTTCCCTAAATGTTTGGAAAATTCACCTGGTAGCCATCTGGCTCAGGGCTTTTATGTGCAGGGAGTTTTTTTGATGACTGCTTCAATTTCACTAGTTGTTATTGTCTATTCACGCTTTCTGCTGCTTCTTGATTCAGTTTTGGAAGATTATATGTTTCCAGAAATTTTTCTATTTCACTCAGGTTGTGAAATTTTATGTCATATAGTTGTTCATAGTAATTTCTTATAATCCTTTGTATTTCTGTGGTATCAGTTGTGATTTCTCCTTTGTCATTTCTGATTTTATTTATTTGGGTCCTCTTTTTCTTGATGAGTCTGGATAATGGCTTGTCAATTCTGTTTATCTTTTCAAAGAATCAGCTTCTGGATTTATTGATCTTTTGAATTGTTCTTTTTGTCTATGTCATTTAATTCTGCTCTGATCTTATTTCCTTCCTTCTACTTGTTTTGAGTTTTATTTTTAGGTTGGTCTATATTACTATAAATTTCCCTCTCAGGACTGCCTTTGCTATGTCTGATAGATTTTGGGTTGTTGTGTGTTCATTTTCATTTGTTTCCAGAGACTTTTTGATTTCTTCCTTGATCTCAGTGTTAATCCATTAACCCAATTATTATTCAATAGCAGGTTACTCAGACTCCATGAATTTGAATATTTTGGGTTTTCTTGAGTTTGGTTTCTAGCTTTAAAGCATTGTGATCTGAGAAGATGCTTGATATGATTTCAATTTTTTTGAACTTGTGGAGGCTTGTTTTGAGAAAGTTCCATGTGTGTTTGAGAAGAAAGTGTATTTTTCTTCCTTGGGGTGAAATTTTATATATATATATATATATATATATATATATATATATATATATATATCAGTTAAGTCCATTGCATGTAGAGTGTTGTTCAATGCCATAATATTCTTAGTGTTTCTTTGCTTGGAAGATCTGTCTATTGTTGACAGTGGGGTTGCTGGGCTCAGCCCCCACCCCACTGAGCTCCCTTTTGGGCCCACTACCACTGCCTGGGCGCTCCTGCCAGTGTGTGCTGTGCCTTGGGGAGCAAGGCCAAGCACTCTGCTGTCAGTCTGGGCAGGCCAGTCCACCTGCAGGAGCTGGAGCGGGATGCTGGCCAGAGCAGCGGGGTGCTCCCACGGACTCCTCCCAACTCACTCGGTTCCTCTGGCCTGCAGTTGCCATGCTGACTCCCCGCAGATGTGCAATCAGTTCTTGGTGGTCTTTGCTGAAAGGTCAGCTGTAATCCTTCCAATGGCTGTACAGGGAGGCAAAGCGTGTGCACGTGTGTCTGTCTTGACTGGACTCCTCTGTTTGTTCACTTTTAAATTAGATTGTTCAGTGTTTTTGGTGTTGTGTGGTATGAGGTCTTACATTTGATAGGGGTTAATACCAAAATATATATCATTGGCAACCATATGCTGTCTGTCCCAGAAGTATCGAGCCAATGTCAATATATAATTAAAACAGTTTGCACAGTTGATACTTTTGGGACAGACCTAGAATTATCCTATAAAGTAGGGTGTCTTTTCATTTGGATTATGGTTTCCTTCATGATAACACCTTTACTTTAATGTAGGCCTATTTATTTTGTTTGCTTCTCTTCCCTAGGAAGCCATATTCAAAAAATATTACTATAAGAGCAATGTCAAAGAGTTTACTGCCTATATTTTAGGAGTTTCATAATTTCTAGGCTTACATTTAAGTCATTAATTGACTAAGTTTATTATGAAAGTGATCCAGTTTCATCCTTTTGCGTGTATTTGCCCAGTTTTCCCAGAATCATTTATTGAAGAAACCATCTTTACCCCACTGTATATTCTTGTCTCCATTGTCATAGATTAATCTACCATATAGGTATGAGTTTATTTCAGGGATCTCTATTATATTCTCTTGATTTATGTGAATTTTTATCCCAATACCATACATTTCCAATTACTATAGCCTTGTAGTAGTATAGTTTACTATCAGGTAGTGCAATACTTCCAATTCTGTTCTTTTTCAAGATTGCTTTGGTAATTTAAGACTGATTTTACATAAATTTTAGGGTTATTTGCTCTAGTTCTACAAACATGCCATTGTTATGTTGATACGTATTGCATTGGATCTTTAGATTCCTTTGAGTAGTATGGACATTTTTTTTCCTATCCATGAGCATAACATATGTTTCCATTTCGTCAAATGTGTCATTTAAAGCCACTGTTCCCTTCCCTGGCTGTTGTGGCTCAGTGGATTGAGTGCTAGCCTGTCAACCAAAGGGTTGTCAGTTTGATTCCTAGTTAGGGCACATGTGTGGGTTGCATGCCAGGGCCCCTTAGGGAAAAAGACGAAGAGAAACATGAATATGTGATTGCCTTTTGCACACTCCCATTCTCCTCTCTTAAAAAGAAATAAATAATATCTTTAAAAAATAAAGCTACTTTTCTTGTTGATTTTTCTGTCTGGATATTTCTTAAGCTTATTGATGTCAAAGTCCCCTCATTTTACTGGATTACTGTCCATCTCTCTATGTCTGTCAATGATGGCTTTGCTATTTAGGTGCTTCTATGTTGGATGCATAGATGTTTATGAGCGAATAATATCTTCTTGTGTGATCCCTTAATCATGATGAAATGCCCTTCTTTGTCTCTTGTAACAGCCCTTGTTTTAAAGTGTATTTTGTCTGATATAAGTATTAGAACCTCAGCTGATTTTGTTTACATTTGCATGAAATATAATCCCTTTATCTTCAGTTTATGCATATCTTTTCTTGTTTTGTTTTTTTTTTAGAGAGAGGGGAAGGGAGAGAGAGGCAGAGAGGGAGAGAGACATCAATGTATGGTTGCCTTTCACCTGTCTTCAGCCACAGACCTGGCTGGAAACCTGGCTTGCAACCTAGTTATGTGTGCCCTGGCTGGGAATTGAACCAGCGACCTCTGGGTTCACAGGCTGGCCTTACCTACTGTGCCACCAGCCAGGGCTTCAGTCTATGCATATCTTTTGAACTGAAGTGGTTTTGTTGCAAGTAGCACATGTGTGAGTTTTGTTTTCTATCCATTCAGCTATCCTATGCCTTTTCACTAGACACTTAGCCCATCTACATCTGTGTAATTATTGATAGGTATGTAGGCATAACCATTTAATTGTTTTTGTAGTTCTTTGTTCCTTTATATGTTGTTTGGATTACTTATTTTTTTCTATTTTTTGTATATCTCATAGATATATTTTTGTGTTTCAGTTATACTGAACATTCAAAAAATAACTACCATGTTTACTCACCTCCCTCCACATTTGTTTTTGTCATTGTTTTTTATTTCTTTGTGTTTGCATCTTAGTTTATTGTAACTACACTCTTTCTACTTTTGCCTTTTAACATTTATACTGCTTTTATTATATGTTCACCTTTGTCAGTGAGAATGTTTTATTATCTTATTCCTATTTTTATCTTTTCCTTTCTACTTAAGAAGTCTCTAACATTTCTCAAAATATGGTTCAGTTGGTGATATTTTATTATCTGGTTTTTATTTTGAAAACGCTTTATATTTTCTTTAATTTTAAGCCTTGCTAGGTAGAATAATCTTAGTTGTAGTGCCTTTGCTTTTCATTTTTTTGAATATTTTGTGCCACCCTCTTCTATCCTGCAATGTTCCTGTTGAAATAATAGCTGATAGTCCGATGGGAGCTCCCTTGTTCGTAAGTAATCTTCTTTACCAAGAGCATGCTGAGGCCAGCTACTTGTCTGAGACTTGTAGGCCTTTGAGAGGTTTTAGAAAAATCAGAGGCAGGGTCTCAAGAAACCACCAATAGGAAGCTAATGGTTTTAGGCAAGTTAATGGAGAGCAAGCTCAGGTTTAATGTCAGACTGCAACAGGCTGGCTTAGGGAGAGGAATACTCAACAAAGGAGCAATGGCACCTGCCAGCACTTTGGTCATAGAGACAGACCTGTTCCTTCCCATATGGCCCTGATGCTTTTCAAGCTGCTTCCTCTGTGCAGAACCCTCAAGAGCAATGCCTGGGGCTCCAGAAGCCTGCTGTCTCTGATATAATCCCCATGCTTTTTAGCAGCCAGATGTTAATGGGTATTCTTCTTTCCCGGGGATCTCCACAAACTAGATATCCCTCCCACTTGTTAATCATCACAGCATGGGTGTGGGGTCTGCCCATTATGCATCTTCACCCCTCCTACCAGTCTCATCATGGCTTCCTTACAGCATTACTTATAGGACTCCTGTCACATAGTCTCAATGCTGGTTCTATAATTTAGCTGCAACTTTGATGTGGTCATGTCAGGGAGGCAATCACAGTATTTACACCTACTTTGCCATCTTGACCAGAAGCCTACATAAGTTTTCATTGCAGTATGGTATTTCATTCTCCTGAAGAAATAGAGTTAAATGTTCACCAGAGGGAAGACTAAAGTAGGGAATGTCAGCTCCTGGCTAGGTCATCATAATTCACCAGACCAGTGATAAATAGGGTTACACTATGTTCTGCCTCTAGTCTGGTTGGTTTACTCACCTAGATGCCTGGGAAAAAAGTCCCCAGGGAGATTGTTGATAAAATCAAATATTGTAAAAAATTTTTAATAGAAACTGTGGGAATAAATTTTGGTTCTCTGCTAGATCCTGCCTGAAGCAGCTAAATAGACAAATAAGAAATAGTAAGTAAGAGTAATAGATTTAGAAAACTATAAAAGACAGATTTGTAAATAACTGCCAGAGTACTGGTAATTAAACATTTCTGTGTTTTTATTGAACTATATTGTGAGCAAATGTACTAGTCTGAATGGCTTAGGTTTAGCCAAGGAAACATAGTCATGTTGCATACCCAGCATATGTCAGCTCAAGGCTTTTGTCTTAGTTACTTATAGATTCAGGCTTGTTATGAATTCACTTAGAATCAAGGGTAGGAGATTATTCATGTTTATTCACTCAAGGAAATGGCATACAATATGTCTCCTTAAATTTCACTGGCCAAAACCCTGCATTACACTACCTGATAGCGAGCAGAAGTTGTCTGTCCCCATGTTTGCAGTGCAGCATGATGAAAATATTTAGTGGCCAGTGGGTGGACTGTCATAGTCACTGATGCTTTATATAAAATAATTAATTCTCTCTGCTTTCCAGGCACTAACTAGAACCTCATCCTTTGAAGTTTGTACATATTTTAGATGACTTCAGTCAATGAAATGTACATGAAAGGGATATTCAGACAGGTGATTAAAATTTGGTAAGCAATTTTATATTTTTTCCTTTCCTATCTTATAATATTTCAGGTGGATCCAGGGATAAGGATGACAGAGGTTAGAGTCTCCGACAATATTTAATGGATAAGTGAGAAATTTTTATATTTCAGTTATTGTTTTATACAGTTACTGTAGAATAATTTGCCTATCCTAACTCAGAATATTATATAATGTACCCATGTACAGTAAGTTTTCAGTGATTATTGTTGATAGGTTCTTGAAACTGTCATAAAATGACAACAAAAGCAGTTTTACTATTGGCTAATTGAGAGAATAGGAATTAGAGTCCAATGGCATCTCATCACTATCATGAAATACTAGTGAACAAAATGTTATCTCAGGACATTCTATATTAAGATTTTATTTCAGTTTGATCAAATATAAATGGATAAGTAGAAATGTAAATTATTTAATCATGTTTTTCTTTGATTTGGAAGTAAAAATATTAAAATATTTCCCTCTGCACTAAAAAGTCAAGTTTAGATCCTAGTTTCAAATTGCATTATATAGTGCTGAAATAGTTCCTTTTTCAAAAAGTGTTATTTTCATTTACTTTTATTAAAACTAGCAGTTTAGAACATTAGATACATGAAAACAGAAATAAGATCTTAGCATAGTGATTTTCTAAAAAGGATAACTATGCACAGATTTTTTTTTTTTTTTGGTAGAATTACTATAAGTCAGTCTTACCATGTTGATCAAAACAGTCTTAATGTTTTCCACAAACCTAACTAAACTTTATACAGGTTTCCCGAATCCAGGCCATGAGATATGTACACACACCTTCTTAAAAGCATGTTCCCAGTGTTATAACCCAGAATGTTTTTCTCGAGGACCTGGGAACCATGGCTTTACACTATAATTATCAGGGAATGTAGCTCCCTTATCTCCCAGTCTCTATGGGGAGGGTAAGAGTCTAACTACATTGAAAGCCAATTAGCCAACAGCAATGGCCTACTCCCAGTGGAAAATATTCAATGTTTTCAAATTTGGGACTAACTCAATATGCTTGACATAAGCCACTGATTAATGTACTCCCTAATGTTCTCTAATACTTGTCCAGCCATTCATTCACCCCAGCCCTTAAACCCCTTTCATCAGGGGAGTTGGGTTCAGACTGCATTCTGGCCCCTCTTCTCTGTTGCAATAACCTTGAATAAAGTCTTTGATGCAATTTCTCCTTTGACCATATTATGTGTTAACACATTGCATGGCAGCTCAATAACTTTCTATTATTTTAAGCCATTACCAAACACCAGGAAACAAGAAAAATGAGAGACAGAAAAGCCATTAAACACCTTATAACCATTACATTTTAAATATATTAAGGAAAACTTCTAACTGCCAGGAACAAGAAAGGACACTTACGTATTTGGCCATTGACAACTTTTCTAAGGCCAGTACCCCAGGGGCAAAACTGAAGTTCACTACCTGAAATAATAAGTGTGTACAGGTATATGTGATCTGGAACACATTTGTATATCTGCCATACATGCTTCTACTGTGGGTCAGAGACACTGCCTTATTTGGCCTTGAGTGGAATTGTTCCTGCAGACCCCCCAAATAGTCTCCATAATGTGTATGTATGTGTATATGTGTGTGTGTGTGTGTGTGTGTGTGTGTGTGTGTATTTTTTTTTTTAAATAAGGCTTTATTCATTATTTTGAGAGAGAAGGACAGGGAGAGAAACATCAATGTATGGTTGCCTTTCAGCTAAGGACCTGGCTTGCAACCTGGTTATGTGCTCTGACTAGGAATTGAACCAGAGACCTTTGGGTTCTCAGGCCGGCACTTATCCACCAGCCAGAATTTAAGTGGAAAATATCAGCAGAATGGTCTCTTGGGTATAAAATGATTCTCACCAATAAAGTTAGCTATATACTTTTAATAGACAACCTTTAAGTATATATTAAAAAATAGCCTCGACTCCACTGTTTAAAATCTGTATTTTTGGACATTGTTTCATTTCTGATAAACAATATCACAATTCAAAAACTTGGTCACCTATTACTTGAACAAATAAGATTTTCAAAGCTTGGTCTTCTATTGATAACTATCAAATTTAATCATATATAAATGCTTTATCTTTCACAAAATGTTTTATATAAGTTTCAGTGTCAAAGTTTTAAAAGCTTTTAGTGAATAATGTCAAATATCTCTTCTGACTTACACATTATTAAACTATGTAATCTGTATGTAATATAGCAGACTACTCTTTGTGAATCTAATTCAACATGCAAAATTTTGAACTGCCCATGGCAGTTAATTACTATAACCAGGAAGTAGTCATTTAATATAATGCAGTTCCCAATGAATAATGCCCAATTAATATCTTAAGTAAATGTCTTTGTAAAATGTTATCAACTCAGATTTAAGTTAACATATAATGCAAGAACTTCACCAGTGGTTAGAATTAATTTTTTAAAATATGTGTCACAATACAATAAAAAGATAAAAATTTCCATCCTTCTCACAAATAGCCTAGTTAACTGTATGCAATTTATATCTGGAGTATTTTAAGCTGTGAAAGTAAAGAAATTGTGAATCATTGTTTCTATACAGCTTGGTTCCTAAACCCATTTTCAATAAGTGACAGTATGTCCAATTAGACATACAAGGTCTGTCCTGAAAGTATCAAGCCAATGTCAATGTAATTACAAGTTTGTGTGACTAATACTTTCAGGACAGACCTCTTAATATGTCTATGCTTGTTCCTTTTTCAAGTAAATTTTATTATTGTTGTATTTCAATTGTTTCATCCACCCCCCCATTTGCTATCCTCTGTCCCCCCTCCTTTTCTATTCAAGAGACTATTATTTATAAAGTCATACTCTACAAAGGGTTCTTATGCTAGGATATTAGCATCATGGTGGAATAAGAAGACCCCGTTGTATCTCCCCTTAAATTTACAAGTCAGACAACTATAACTCAATAAAGGATGTTTTGTGTAACATATCTGAAAGATCCAGGTATCAGTGCACTTGAAGGTGGGAATATTGGAGTGAATATGGGAGGCAGAATGGGGGGAAGTACAGATTCAAGTGCTGGCAGGTGCCATTGTTCTTAGGTTGAACCCTTCCCACCACACAGCCAGCCGGCAAACTTGAGCACCAAATCTGAGTCTTTCTTAACCTGGCTAACTTTGGTCATTGCCTTGACACCTTTCCCCATACAACTCATGTGCCCTGCATGAACCTCTTTCAGTATCTGTTCCACACAAGCAGCTGGCATCAGCCCATGCTGAAAACTTTCCTAAAACCTCTTTAAGGTCCACAAACACCAAAAAATCTATGTATAGGCTCGGCATGCACTGTACCTCTTGCGAAATGGACCAGTGGTCGGAATTAGTGACAGCCAGATTCAGGTAAGAACATAGCTTCTCCTAGGTGCCTCCAAACAGCACAGGCAGCTACTAACCAAGATCACTCTTAGCTCCAATACAGACACAAGCAGTAGCTGACATGCCAAAAGCCCCTCCCAAGAGGCCCTAGAACCAAAATACTTAGTGGCTGCTTCAGATCACACCAGATTTCCACCCAATATGCTCCATAAACAACACACCCGAAGAGCTGACTCTGTAGGCACCAGAACCCCACAAGACTGAAACCCACCTTATGGGATCAGCTCTGCACAGTAGCTCATCTACTGTAGTCATGTCTAACCCCCAGAGCCAGTCAGCCTTAGGGTCAATCCCACTCACTAAGATCAAGGCTCAGCTAAAACTGATAACATATACAACACACACAAGGGTTATCCCTGGAATGCTCAGCTCAGAGGACAAAGAAGGCAGTGCTCCTAGGTCTCATAGGACATTTACAAAATAAGGTCACTCTGCCAAGATGGGGAAACGTAGCATATTTACCTAATATATAGATGCAAACAAAGGGAATCAATCAAAATGAAGAGTCATGTTCCAAATGAAAGAGGACAAATTCCAGAAGAGAAAAACCTGAATGGACTGGAGACAACCTACCCAATGCCAAGTTCAAAATACTGGTAATAGGGATGCTCAATGAACTTTGGAAAAAAATAGGTGAACTTAATGAGAGCTTACACAAAGAGAAACCATGAAGATTCTACTAACTGAAATAAAAACTGTAGTGGAGGGAACTGATAGATTAGATGAAACACAGAATCAACATTTTGGATGGCCAGGTAACAGAAAACACCCAATATGAACAGCAAAAATATAAAGGAATTAAGTACAGTTTTGCTCTGGTTGGTATGGCCAACCTGGATTGGCGCTGGCCTATGAACCCAAAGGTCACTGGTTCAATTTCCCTGTCAGGGCACATAAACAGGTCTGCAGCTGGAGGCAAGTGAAAGGCAACCATACATTGATGCTTCTCTCCCTGCCTGTATCTCTGAAAATAATGAATAAAATCTTTAAAAAATAAAATAAGTGTAGTTTTAAGAGACCTAGTATAAGAGACCAAGTATAATAACATTTGCATACCTGGGATACCAAAGGAGAATAAAAGGAGCAATAATTGAAAACACACCTTAAGAAATAATGAAAAAATTTCCTATCCTGGCAAAGAAAATAGACATACAAGTCTAGGAAGCAGAATCCCAAATAAGATGAACTGGAAGAGACCCATGCAAAGACACATTGTAATGAAAGTGCCAAAGGTTAAATATTAAGAGACTCTGAAAAGTAGCAAGAGAAAATCAATTATGCACAAGGGAGCTCCCATCAGACTGTCAATTGATATTTCAACAGGAACTTTGCAGGCTAGAAGGGAGTGTGGCATAAAATATCAAAATGATGCAAGGCAAGCACCTATAACCAAGAATGATCCACCCAGAAAGGCTTCCATTTAGAATGAGAAGAGCAATGTAGCATTTTTCTGAAAAAAGGAAAAAAAACTAAAGGATTTCATCTCCACTACATGAGTATTACAAAAAAAAAAATTTTTTAAGGGACTTAAGTCGAAAGGAAAAGAATAAAAATGAGAATAAGAAAATATAGGAAACAAAATCTCCACTAAGGCAGAGACATTATAAAAACAGTGGATCAATTAACTGTTGGGTTGACCAAAAAGTTCATTTAGGTTTTTTTTTTAATAAGATGGCTCCAGTAGTGCTTAGTTGTCTTAAAAATTTTTTTAAAGATTTTATTAAATATTTTATATATTTTTACTTTTTATTTATTATTTTTAAAGATTTTATTTCATTGTTTTTAGAAAGCAGGGGAAGGGAGAGAGGCAGAGAGGGAGAGAAACATCAATGTATGGTTGCCTTTCACCTGCCTCCAGCTAGACCTAGTTGGAGACCTGGCTTACAACCTGGTTCTGTGCCCTAGTGGGGAATCGAACCAGTGACCTTGGGATTCGCAGGCCAGTGCCTTGTCCACTGTGCCATGAGTCAGGGCCTTTAAACTTTATTTTATGCACACTGATATGACAGATGTCACAATATATTCTAACAAAATTGTTTTGAATAAAGTTAATCAAAACTAATGAATTTTTGTGCACCCATTTTAATATTTGAAGATGGAAGAAAATATGCAACATTTTCAGTGTATTATGGTTTATTATTTTTAAAGATTTTATTTATTATTTTTAGAGGGAGGGAAGGTAGAGAGAGAGACATCAATATATGGCTACCCTTCACCCGCCTCCAGCCTTGAACCCAGATGGAGACCTGGCTTGCAACCTGGCCATGTGCCCTGGCTGGGAATTGAACTAGTGCCCCTCAGGCTCACAGGCCGGCACCTTATCCACTGTGCTACCAGCCAAGGCTGGTGTATTGTTTTAAGAAATGTAAAAAGGCAACTGAAACACAAAGATTTGTTTCATGTATGGAGAAGGTACTATGATTGAGTGAACATGTCAAAGTGATTTGTGAAGTTTCTTAGTACTATTGACATTTTGGCCCAGTAATTCTTTGCTGTGGGGCTGACTGATGCATTGGAAGATGTTTAGCAGCACCTCTGGCCTATGCCCACTAGAAGCCAATAGTGGGAGATAGCTGACATACTCAAAATATCCCAATCCATAAAGTTATGGGTGAAGATGGAAAATGTGTATTTTATTTTATGGAAAAAACTAAATGGACTTTTTGGCCAACCCAATATAATGCTAATGCAACTGTTAAAAGGCTAAAATGTAGGAAGATCACATGTAATTATAATGGTAAATTGAGAAACACACACACAAAATCATGTAGAAAAGAATGGCAAAATCATAAATGTGAAAGGGTTGAGTAAAAATTGTACTGATATTTAAAATGTGTTCAAAGTTAAATGACTATTAAATTAAAATACATCACTATAAATACAGCTTGGTATATATAAAGTGCATACTAACCACAAAAATCTATAAAAGGTATGTGAGAAGAGAATCTAAATGCAATGGAAAATTATCAACATAGAAATAAGAGAATAAAAACAGAAGGGTTACCATATGATTTCACTCATATGTGCAAATTAATGAACATACTGTACTAACAAGGAAAACGGGAGCAGACTCATAGATGGGGAGCAGGATGACAGCTAGTAGAAGGTGGGGGAGGTGAGGAGGTGAAGGGATTGTGCAAAAAGGAAAAGACCCGTGGACATGGACAGCAGCATGGTGATGGCTGGGGGGTGGGAGTATAAGAGACTAAATTGTAATGGAAAAAATATAATTAATATTTTTAAATGATTAGATCAAAAATAAGAAATCCAAAAAGAATAAAAATAAAACAATGGCAATAATGACATACCTCGCAATAATTACTTAAATGTAAAGAGACTACATGCTCTAGTCAAAAGACATAGGGTGGCTAAATGGATATGAAAATAAGATCCATACATATTACAAAAGACCTACTTTAAATCAAAAGATACATACAGACTGGAATTATAGGGATAGAAAAAGCTATTTCATGCAAATGGAAATAAAAGAGCAAAATGCTGGGGTAGCAATATTTACATCAGATAAGACTGTCTTGAAACAAAGACTGTAACAAGGGACAAAGAAAGACCCATCAATTCCACTTCTGGGTATTTATCTGAAGAGACTCAATACACTAATTAGAAGAAATTAGAAAAGATATATATATCCCTCTGTTTATTGCAGCATTATTTACAGTAGCCCAAATATGAAAGCGGTCTAAAATGTCCACTGACAGACAAATGTCTAAAAATGTGGTATGTATATATAATAGACTATTAGCCATAGCCATAAAAAGAGTGAAATCTTGCAATTTGTGGTAAAATGGATCAACCTAGAGGGTATAATGCTAAATGAAATAAGTCAGAGGAAAATAAGTACCATATGATTTTGCTTATATATGGATTCTAAGGAACAAAATATAGGAACTACCAAACAAATTTTCAGATACAGAGAAAAACTAATGGTTGTCAGATGGGAGGGTGATAGAAGAATAGAAAATAAAGGGGAAAGGATCAAGATATGCAAATTGCTAGTTATAAAATATATTAATGGAGATATAGTACAACATAGAAAATATAGTCAATAATTTTGTAATAACCATGTATGGCGGCAGATGAGTACTAGACTTACTGGGGTGATCGCTTCATAAGTTACATAAATGTCTAATTACTGTGTTGTACAACTGAAACTAATAATATTGTATGTCAACTGTAAATGAAAAATAAAAAATATTTAAAAATGCAATTCCTATTAATATTCCAATGGAATTTTTCACAGATATAATACAAATAAGCCTAAATATGCATGAAACTACAGTAGACCCCAAATAGCCAAAGCAACATTAAGGAAGAAGACATGGCTGAAGGTATCATACTTCCTGATTTCAAACTATACTACAAGACTATTGTAATCAAAACACTGTGGTACTGGCACAATAACAGACACACAGATCATTTTAACAGAATAGTAAACCCAGATATTAGTCCACACTTTTATGGTTAAATAATATTGACAAAGAAAGCAGGAATATTCATTAGGGAAATGGAGAAAACTTTTCAATCAAGAATGTTAGGAATACTGGGTAGATACATGCAAAAATAAAATAAAGCTATGCCACTTTTTTACACCATATACACAAAAATAAACAAAAAATATAAAAGACATAGGTGTATAACCTGAAACCATAAAACTTTAGAAGAAAACAGGCAGTGAACATGTAGACATCAACTATAACAATATTTTTCCAGTTGTTTTTCCTCAGGAAAAAATAAAAACAAAAATGGGGGTACATCAAACTAAAAGGCTGTTACACAGCAAAGGAAACCAACAAAACAAAAAGCCTACAAAAATGGAAGAAGATATTAGCAAATGATATGATTGATAAGTGGTTAATGTCTAAAATAAGAGTATATAAAGAACTCTTACAACCTGACATCAGAAAAATAAGTTAATTTAAAAATGGGCAGAGGACTTGAACAGACATTCCTCCAAAGATGACACCAACAAACACATCAAGAGCTGTTCAATATCACTAATCATTAGGGAAATGCAATCAAGACCACAATGAGGTATTACCTTACACATGTCAAACCAGCTATAATCAAATATTCAACAAATAAATGTTGTTGAGGATGTGGAAAAAAGGGAATCCTTGTGTAGTGTTGGTGGGATTGAAAATTCATGTTGCCTGAATAGAAAACAGAATAAAGATTCCTCAAAAAAATAAAAATAAAAAAAGAATGACCCACAATCTCAGTTTTGAGTAGTTGGGTGAAAAAAATGAAAACACTAATTTAAAGACATATGGATCACCATGTTCATTGAAGCATGATTAACAATAGCCAAATTGAAAGCAACTTAAGTGTTGATTGATAAATGAATAACAAAAAAGTGATATAAATATATATTTGTGATTATAGTATGTATATTATATAATATAATGAAATATTGCTCAGCTATAAAAAGGAATGAATCTTGCCATTTTTGACAAGATGGTTGAATCAAGATGGGTATTATGCTAAGTAAAATAAGCTAGAGTGAGAAATAACATATTTTACTTGTATGTTAAATCAAAAGAAAAAATTGAACAAAGGAAACACAGGCAGACTCAGATAGAGAGAACAAACTGATAATTGCTATAGGTAAGGGTGTTGGAGGTTGGGTAAAAATGGTTAAGGAACACATAATGGGTACCAACCTCTAGTTACAAAAAATGGCCGCAGAATGTAATGTACAGCATAGGGAAAACAGTCAAAATTATTGTAGTAACTTTGTATGATTACAGCTGGTTACTTGAATATTTCGATGATGCCATCATAAGAAATATAAATGTCAAGTCACTATTGTAAATGCAAAATTAATGTTATATGTCAACTTCAATAGATAAAATTTATCCCCCAAATTTAAAGACCTGTACACTGATACTATAAAATATTGATTAAAAAATTGAAGATGATGCAAGTAAATGAAAAGATATTTTCTCCTGATTAGAAAAATTAACATTATGAAAATGTCCTACTACCCTAAATAATTATAGAAATTAAATGCAATCCCTGTAAACTTTCCAATGATAGTTTTCACAGAAATAGAACAAGCAAGTCTAAAATATGTATGGAATCAAAAAATATCCTGAATAGCCAAAGCCAATCTTAGTATTTTCACCAATATTTCTCCTAGAGCAAGGGAAATAAAATAAACAAATGGAACTACATCACACTAAAAAGTTTCTGCTCAGCTAAAGAAAACATCAGCAAAATAAAAAGGGAACCAACCATATGAGAAAACATATTTGCCAATGATAAAGGATTTTATCTCCAAAATACATAAAAAACTTACATGACTCAACACCAGGAAGACAGACAACCCAATTAAAAAATGGGCAAAGGGCCTGAAGAGACACTTCTCCAAGGAGGACAAACAGAAACCCCTAGGCATATGAAAGAATGCTCAAAATCGCTAGCTGTCAGAAGATGCAAATTAATACCACAATGAAATACTACCACACACCTGCCAGAATGACCATCATTAACAAATTGACAAATAACAAGTGCTGACAAGGCTGTGGAGAAAAGGGAATCCTAGGGCACTGTTGGTGGGAATGAAGACAGGTTTTCCATAGCCACTATGGAAAACAAGATGGAATTTCCTCAAAAACTAAAAATGGAACAGCCTTTTGATACAGCAATTCCACTTCTAGGGATATACCTGAAGAATCCTGAAACAACAATTCAAAAGAACCTATGTACACCTATGTCCATAGCAGCATTATTTACAATAGCCACGTGCTGGAAACAGCCTAAGTGCCCATCAGTGGATGAGTGGATCAAAAAACTGTGATACATTCACACAATGTAGTACTATGCAGTGGAAAGAACTACCTTTTGTGACAGCATGGATGGAACTGGAGAATATTATGCTTAGAGAAACAAGCCAGGCAGCAACAGTTAAATACCATATTATCTCACCTAATACAGGAATCTAATGAACAAAACAAATAAAGGAGCAAAATAGAACCAGAGGCATGGAAACAAGGAGCAGACTAAGAGTGATGAGAGGGGAGGACGAGAAAGGGAGAAAGAGGAGAAGGGTTTATTTAGTCAAGGAACTAGTATAAATGACCCATGGACATGGACAACAGGGTGGGGATTCACTGTGGGAGAAGGGATGGGGTCAGTGGGGCAGGGGAGAGCAATGGGGGGAAATGAAACAACTGTAATAGAACAACAATAAATGAATTTTTAAAGGGGGGGGGGGAAGAACAACAAAGAAGCAGAATATTCCCTGATTTCAAAAGATATTGCAAAGCTATGTAAAACAGAACAGTATTGACATAAAACACATATATCAGTGGAATGTAATCAAGAGCCCAGAAATAAACTATAGATAGTTAATATGTGACAAAGGAGCCAAAAGAATGTGATGGGGAGAGGATAGTAGTCTTGGAATAACTGGACAGATAAATGCAAAATATGAAACTGGATGACTCTCTTACACCATACACAAAAAATAACTCAAGATGAATTAAAGACTTGAATGAAAAACATGAAACTATAAAACTCCTAGGAGTTTTCCTAGGAGGAAAAAATGGATGGTAAAATCCTTGAAAAATGAAAAAGTATCTGAGTTGAGAAAATATCTGCAAATCAGTATTAAGAAATATACAAAATATATAAAAACTCATACAACTCGGTATTAAAAACAGCAATCTGATCTTTAAAAGGGGGCAAAGGAGCTGAGATATTTTTAAAGAAAATCTGACCAGTAGGTACACAAAGATTGGCTCACAAAAAATCAATAAATGCAAGTAAAAGCTACAATGAGATGTAGGAAATGTTGCCCTTTTTTGAAATCCTCACCCAAAGATATTTTTCATTGTTTTTTAGAGAGAAAGGAAGGGAGAGAGGGAAACAAGAATATGAGAGAGAAACCTCTATGGTTGCCTTTACTATGCTTCCAGACCACTCACCCGGATTGGTGATCAAACCCGCAACCCAGGTATGTGCCCTGACCTGGAATCACACCTGCAACCTTTGGATTACAGGACAATGCCCCAATTAATCGAGCTGCACCAGCCAGTGTGGAAATCTTGTCAAATGACCACATGGATGGACCTTGAGGTCATTATTATACCAAGTGAAATACCAGTATGTAAACATAAATACAGCAAAAGAAATATGAAAAGAAATGGTAATTATATGTAACACCAAAATTGTGTAGATGAATCTGCATACAGAGGAAAATGAAAAGGTTTCTTCATGAGATTTTATATGGAATTGATACAAGGTTTCAATGTGGCAGAATTTTGAAGGGAAGGTAGAGGTATGTAGTTGTGAAAGACTGAGACAAAAATAAGTGGTATTAAGACTTGCTGGTAGAAAAATACCATTTACTTACTCGATAAACACTTGTGCTGGAGTTTGTAATGATATGCTATATAACTAAGTTTATATATTTGCTTAATGTACAACATTTAATTGAAATGCTATATGCATTTTATGCTTTCCTATTTATTTTCATCCCCACTGAGAGATGTTTTCCTGGTTGACACAACCTGTTTGAGAACTAATTTTCTGTTCTTAGGAAACAAACTATGTAAGTCCAACTCTAAACAATAACGTAGAATTATTGTTGTCTTTAAAAAAATATATATATATAGGAGCTAAAATTTCTGCTTAGCTTTTCAGCCTTTCAGATTTTCAGTTGGTTGCCTTTGTGTACTTGGAGGCCCTTGTGCATTCATATTTCAAAAGTCAGTGAAGTGTGTGAGGAGAGTTTATATGTCAATTTTGGATCTCTGTTTCCTGCACTGTCTTCCTCTGGGCATTTTCCTTCTCAACTTCCAGCCTTTTGGCAGCCCCAATTCTTCCCTCTGACTCCTCAAGCCCAAAAAACTGGAGATTTGTGCTTGAGTTCAGCTGACCCACTCCCTGTGAACTAAGTGACCTCTGCACCGTATAAATATAGATCTCACCTTCTTAAGTTTGCCCCTTTCAAAGGTCAAATCAACTCCGATCTCTACCAGTACTTAGTTGCCCTACAATGCCTTCAAGCAGTTGAGTTTTAAAATATTTTGTCCAGAGTTTACAGTTGTTATCAGAGAAATGTTTAGTCTAATATAACCTATTGTTTTATTACCAGAAAGTGGAATGGTTTTTAACCTTGAAAATATTACACAATTGCCCTCTGAATTCTACTTTTGCTAAGGAGCAATACAGTTCAGTCTATCATTTTTTTAGTTAAGGAGGGAAAGGGGCTGTTCTGCATGCTTTTTAGTTCTCATTTTAATGGGTTTACTTCAATTCCCATATAATGTGTCTATGTGAGGATTCTTCTCCCCCAACCCCCTACTGTGTTTCTTAACAATAATTAGGTGTTTTGTAATTTTTGTGAACTCATTTTTGGAGTGGGTTTTTTTTAACTTAAAGTTGTGTGGTTTCTATGTTTATTTGCTACTGCCAGGATTCTGTATGCTTACCCATTCCTGACATTTTAAATTAATTTATTCATTTGAAATAACTGAAAAAAATGGCTTCTTGCATATTTGATAGAGGAAAGATCCTCTTTGCTTGAGGGTATGCCAAGTTTTTACTAGCACCATGAATTTATAGCCTCAGTCTCTACCCAACTCTCTTACGTTTAATCTTCCTAATCCCATTCCTCCCCTGATTCTTGGCAATTACTGCTTCTTGATTTCACATTTGGATTTGGATTTTTAAAATATACTTCATTATATTAAATATTTTATGTGTGAAACTTAAGGAGAATGTCATAGCCTTCACTGCATACCTTTAGCACAATATGCAGCAATCACACTAAACTTTTCATTTCAGAAAACATGAACATTCTTTCCTTTATGACTTTACACATATACTTTGCTCATCTTTCATTACATTCCCTAAATTCTTCTTGGAACATGACAAATGAAAAGTCTTTTCTATGGAGGTATTGCTGAGTCTCCCATGTAGAGTTAATTGCCCTATACCTGGCATTTTTTAAACTACCCTCTTAATCAGACTGTTTTTACCCTAAGAGCAGAAGAGAAGTATTTTGCATTGCTCCAGAACTGTTAATCAAGTAACCTTGATAAATAATGAATACAAAATAAAACTTCAATTAAAAAATGTAAACACATTTTTGTAAGAAATATTAGAAGTAACTATTTCCTTAAATTATAACAATTATAGAATATAATACAATTCCAAGAAAAAATGCTCTTTGGTATATTCTAAACATTCCATGTTTACTTTTGTCTTTCTAGTATTTATAAGCATGAATTAACTCTCAACCATGAACTAACTCAAATATTGAATAAAGGGTAAGATTTCCATATCTTCCCAGACCTAAAGAAAAGAGATAGTTACTGATAATTCTACTTCTATACTAGTCATGTACTGTGCAAGTATATTAAATAGAATCACAAGTCTCATTTTTATCATCTGCTTCTTTCCCATATTACCAAAATTAAATTAAATTAAATAAATAAATTCCAGAGGTTTAAATTTGGATGTAATTTAAATTCACAGAATTAGAACAGATTGCCCCCAAATAGAGAGACATAGTATATACATTACCAGTTTTAAATAACAGAAAAATTAACCTTTTTTAATTTTAAACACAAAGATTTTGTCTGCCTTCTCCAAAGATACATTGGTTTCACTAATGTAAATGCACATTTCATTTCACAAAGAAAGCTCAGAGTGAATTTAGAGAAAAGGCTTTTAATTGGTTTGGACATATCTCAATGAGTAGTATTATACATATAATAAAGATTGATTTGTAGGCCAATGATGATAAAAGGGGTTATATCTATTGTGTACTCAGGCATTTACATAGAGTGACATAAACTTAAATTGTCAATTTAAGAAAAATGACTACTATTCAATTTCTTATCAATTAAAAGCTATCTTAGTTAAATCACTATATGTACTTGTATTTGTTAAAATAGTAAAATTGCTGTATGTGTAGGTACTATGGGAAAGAGTAGAATAAATATGAATTTTTCTTACCCACTTCCAGATTCTCAGACTTAATCAACACTGTGGGAAACTGAGATGTTAGACTTTTTTTTTTTTCTTTTAGACTTTTTAAAAAGATGTATTATTTTTAGAAAGAGAGGTTGGGAGAGAGGCAGAGAGGGAGAGAGACATCACTGTATGGCAGGCCTTTCACCTGCCTCCAGCTATGGACCTGATTATATGCCCTGCCTGGCAAACTGAACCAGCAACCTTTGGGTTTGCAGGCAGGCACCTTATCCACTGTGTAATAAGCTAGGGCCCTAGACTGTTTTTAAGGCCAGCTTGAAGCATTTAGGAAATTCTCTATGGGACATCGGGTCAGAATCTAGAGGTAAGTGTTCGAGAGGACAGACTAAGGTAGAGAGCTTACTAAGGTAAGGCAGTAGACAAACAGATCTTTGGAACTGTAAGAAAAGGTTGACATAGGTACTCCTGAAGGTCACCATTTTCCCTGGTCTCTAAGAGGCCAAGAGAAAATTAAATGGATGTATCAAGTCTCCCATGAAGGGGAATTAGTAAAAGTCAAGGAGTGGTAGGAAACATAGTATTTTACATGAATTAGTGCTTTATTGATGAGGAAAATACAAGAGAAAGTTAATAACAGTAGAATAAGGCATTTCAAAAATTAGGGAGAAATAGAACAATTAGAAATGTGATTAAACCATTATTTTTTTAAATGAGAAAAATACTAATATATTTTTAAACATATAGTATAATGGTAGAAATAAATATAATCTCTATTATTATATTACATATAAAAGGTTTGGATTTTCTTACTAACAGATAGAAGAAGTTATCAAGCATCACCAAACATGGGATGTAGCAAAAGCAGTTCTCAGAGGGAAGCTCATAGCCAATAAATGCCTACCTTAGAAACTAGAAAAATCTCAAGCAAACAATCTAACCTTACACTTCAGTGAACTAGAAAATGACCAAGTGAAGCTCAAAGTTAATTAAAAAAAAAAAAAATCAGAGTAGAAATAAATAAGATTAAAAAGACAAAAGAAAAATGTGAACTAAAAGCTGGTTCTTCAAAAAGATCAACATAATTAGAAAACCTTTAGAACCTTTAGCTAGACCTTCCCTCAATATATTCACCTCACAAAATGAAATGGAGAGAAGTCAAATAAATGAAATCAGATATGAAAGAGATTTTACAATTATACCACAGATATACAAAGAATCATAGAGACTATAAATAATTATAGGCCAACAAAATGAACACTATAAAAATAGATAAATTTCTAAGAACCTAGTAAGGCTGAATGATGAAATATACATCTGGACAGATCCTAATAGCACATTTAATCAATAATCAAAAGCCTTCAATGAACCAGGTGGCTTCAGCAATGAAGTTTATGAAAAATTTAAAGAATAAATACCAGTCCTTCTCCAACTTTTCAAAAAAAAAAACCAAAAAAACAAAACACAAAAAACAAAAAAACAAAATGTAAGAGGGAGAAACATACCCAAACTCATTTTACAAAACCAGCATTTTTCTGATACCCAAACAAGACAAGAATGCCACCAAAAAAAAAAAAAAAAAAAAAATTGCAAACTAATCTCTCTGATGTTTACAGATACAAAAATCCTCAATAAATAGTAGCACACCAAATTTAACAATACATTAAAAGGACCATACACTGTGATACAGTAGGATTTATCTTAGGGACACAAATATGTTGCAGCATCCACAAAGCAGTCAATGTGATACAGCATTTTGACACAATGAAGAAAAAATAAGTCTTCCTCAATAGATGCAGAAAAATAATATGAAAATAAACAGCCTTTTATGATAAAAACCCTTGGAAGTGAGGAAGAGTAAAAATGATCTCAAATAATTAAGGCCCTGTATGACAGGCCCACATCTAATATTCCACATCAGAGAGGAAGAAGTAATTGTCACTAATTGAAGATGACATAATATGATATATAGAAAACTGTAAGGATTCTACTAAAAATGTAATGAATCTAGTAATGTTTCAAAATATAAAATTTTAAATCTTTTATTTTTACATACTAATAATAAACTATCAACAAGAGAAATTTTTTAAAACATCCCTTTTATAATATCAAAAAATAAAATACCTAGGAATAACTTACAAGGAGTGAAAGACCTGTACACTGTAAACTATCACACATTGATGAAAGAAATGAAAGAAGACAAATAATTGGAAGATATTTGTGCGTATGCATTGAAAAAATTAATATTGTGAAAAAATTCCTACTACCCAAAGCAATCTACAGATTGAATGTAGTCCCAATCAAAATTCCAAAGTAAGCTTCTTCAGAAATAAAAGAAACAATCCTAAAATTTGAATGGAGTCAAAAATAGCCAATCTAAGACTGATATAGAACAAAGCTAGTGGCATCATGCTCCCTAATTTAAGCAGCATAATTTAGGAATAAAAATAAGAAATGTAGGCTAATAGAATAGAGCCTAGAAATAATAAACCCATATATGTATACATGGTTAAATACTTTACATCAAAGAAGACAAAAATATACAAAGACAGTCCCTTTTATAAATGGTGTGGGGAACACTGGACAGCCACATGTAAAAGAACGTAACTGAACCACTATTTTATACCATACAAAATATTAACTTAAAATGGTTAAAGACAAATATAAAACCATAAAACTCATAGAAGAAAACTTAGGTGGTATACTCCTTGACATCAGTACTGGTGATGAATTCTTGAATTTGACACCAAAACAAAGGCAACAAAAAGAAAAATAGTTGGAATTACATCAAATTAAAAAATGTCTGCACAGCAAAGGAAACTATCAACAAAATAAAGAAGGAATTTACCGAAAGGGAGAAATTATTGGCAAATCATATATGTAATAGGGAGTTAATATCCAAAATATATTAAAAAGGCCTACAACTTAATAACAAAATAAAAACACAGATAATCTGATCAATAAATGGGCAGAGGCTCTCAACAGGCATATAGAGAAAGAGGTATATGAAAAGGTACTGAACATCACTAATCATCAAGAAAATACAAATCAGGACCACAATAAAAATCAGTAATTCTACCTGAAGATAATTAAAACACACACTTGAAAGATACATGTATTCTCATGCTCATTATAATATTATTTAACATATCCAAGTTAAGAAAGCAACCTCAGTGTCCACTAATGGATGAATGAATAAATAAAATTCAGTATGTATATGCAATGGAATATTATTAACCAAATAAAAATTAAAACTTTCCATTTATGACCACATGGATGGACCTGTGTCATTATACTAAGTGAAATACGAGAGATCTTAATTTACGATCTCATTTACATATGTAACCTAAACAAACAAATTAAAAAACCAACAAACCTGTAGTCAATATTAAGTTGTAGGTAAATATAGTACTTGAATCCTCCCATAGCCACATCAAAAATACAACTGAACTGTAGAACAAACATTATTCAGAATTGACTGAAATCTAGCTAAATGAATGTCCTACAACTAGGGATTTAAAGAAGCCACATCAAGACTGGTAAGAGGGGCAGGCTTGAAAAGGGATAGATAGCCCTACACCCATGTTTGGCAGGAGGGGCATCTTGGCTGCAGAGGTCCCCTCTGAGGAGCAAGTGGTCCCAGCCTCAGACCAGACCCCCAGCACAGGGTTCCAGTGCCAGGAAGAGAAATCCCCATAATTTGTAGCTATTAAAATCAGCAGGAATTATGGCTGAATGAGATGAAGGGCTGCGACAGTCCTAGGAAATGCCCCCTAAAGGGCTCCTAAAGGGCTCACTCAGACATTCCCTCTGAGCTCCAGCACTAGGGCAGCAGCTTGAAAGGACCAGGGACATATGGAGAGGAACTGAATATTCTAGCATCAAGGCAAGAGCTGAGGTGGGGGAGGCAGCATTCTGCCAGATGAAAGTGCTGCCATAGGCCATTTTTCTTTTTCTGAGAAATCCCCCTTCCTGTACGTACACAGATCCAATAGGTGGGTGCCGAGCACTGTTAGCAGCCAGCTTTTGTAGTAGCGTGGCCTACTATGGGCACCTTGAGCCCAACACAAATAGCAGCCATCTGCATATTGCTCTATAGCTCATACTGGGTGGCCCAACCAGGCATAGGTGGTGGCTGGCTTTGCACATCCTGGGAGGCCCCAGAGCCAGTGCACCCAGTGGACAGCTTCAGACCATGTCGTGTTACAAGCCTATCACTTTTACCAGCAACACACTCAAGGGGTGGACTCAGTGAGCACCAAAATCCCACTGAAGCAAGTTCTGCTCAAGAGAGTCAACTCCTGCACAACAACTCCTCCACTGTAGCTGTAGTTAGTTGTTGCAGATGACTGGCCTAGAGTTTAATCCCTACCAGCAACACTAACAGCAATCAAGACTCAACTACAACAGGACAGTGCACATAGCCCACACAGGGGTACTCCTGGGGCACCCAGCTTGAGTAATTGAAGAGGTTGCACCACTGAGCTTTAAAAGATACCTACTACACAAGGCCAGTGACCAAGGTGGGGAGATGTAGCAGATCCACATAATACATAGAAATAAATATAAGAAAACAGCCAAAATGCAGAGTCAAAGAAACAGGTCCAAAATGAAAAAAACAGTAGAAATCTTCAGAAAATGAACTAAATTAAATGGAAACAAGAAGACTTCTGGATACAGAGTTCATAACAAGGGTTATAAGGATCCTCAGGGAACTTACTGAGATCTTCAATAGAATGAAAAAGGCCATAGAAACCATGAAAAAGAGAACCAGTCAGAAATGAAGGATACATGAACTGAAATGAGTAATTTACAGCAATCAATGTTAGAGAAAATGCTGCCAAGAGCCAAATCAACAATTTGGAATATTTAAAAAAGATCCGAAGAAGAACAGCAAAAAAATTAATATAAAGATAGGTAAGGAGCCTCTCAGACAACAGCAAGAGTGCAAACACTCACATCATTAGGGTACCAAAGTTAAGAGAAAGAACAAAAAATTGAAAACCTATTTGAAAATATAATGACAGAAAACATCCTTTACCTAGTGAAGCAAATAGACATACAAGTCCAGGAAGCATAGTGAGTCCCAATAGGATGAACCCAAAGATGCCCACGTCAAGATATAGCATAATTAAAATGTTAAGATACTAAATACAAAGAGAATCTTAAACGCAACAAGAGAAAAGCAGTTAGTTATCTTCAAGGGAGCTCCCATAAGACTGTCAGCTGATTTCTCAACAGAAACCTTGCAGGTAGAAAGTAGTGGCAAGAAATATTCAAAGTGATAAAAAACAAGAACCTATATTCAAGATTCCTCTGCTTAATAAAGCTATTATTGAGAATTGAAGAACAGATAAAGAGCTTCCCAGAGGACAAAAGCTAAAGGAGTTCACCACCACCAAATCGGTATTATATGAAATGTTAAAAGTTATTCTTTAAGAAAAAAAGATAAAAATCATGAACAATAAAATGGCAATAAATACTTATCAACAACTGAATCTAAATCTTAAATGAACAAGCACAACTGAAACTGAGACTCAGAGATACAGAGAATATTTTAAGTGTTGGGGGAGATGGGTAAAAAGGGTGAAGAGATTTAGAAATACAAATGGGTAGTTACACAATAATCATGGAGATAAAAAGTTCAGCATAGGGAATATAGTCAATAATATTCTGATAACTATAGATGGTATCAGATCAGTATGAGATTTATCAGGATAATCACTTAGTAAATTATATAATCATTGGGCTGTACACCAGAAACTAATATAATAGTGTATGTCAGCTATAATTAACAAATAAAAATTATTAAAAATAATAATGAAAAATATAGAACTAAAACAATAAGCCCTGGCTGGTGGCACAGTGGATAAAGCGCCAGCCTGTGAATCCAAAAGTCCCTAGTTCGATTCCCCAGCCAGGGCACATAACCAGGTTGCAAGTCAGGTCTCCAGCCAGATCAGTGGCTGGAAGCAGGTGAAGAAAGGCAACCATACATTGATGTTTCTCTCCCTCTCTGCCTCTTTCCCTTCCCATCTCTCTAAAAATAATAAATAAAATCTTTAAAAACAAAAAACAATAACAACAAGTTCATAGATATAGGTAACAGATTGGTGGTTGCCAGAAGTGGGTTAGGGGGTGCATGGTGGGTAAAAGAGATGAAGGTGGTCAAAAGATACAAACTTCTAGTTTTAAAATAAGTGAGTCATGGTGATGCAATGAGCAGCACAGTGACTGCAGTTAACAACACTCTAAGATGTGACTAGATCTTAGAAGTTCTCATCAGAAGAAAAATATTTTTGCAACTATTTATGTTGATGGATGCTAATTATACTTATTGTGGTCATCATCTTGCAATACAAATTGAATTATGTTGTATATCTGAAACTAATAGAATGTTATGTCAATTATTTCTCAATACAAAGAAAGTTTTTAAAAAGATATAAATTATATAATTTTTTAACATTCCATGTAATTATGACTCTGGATGGATTTCTATGGATTTCTTTTTAACATTTTGTTATTTGTTTTTGTTTGGCTCTTTCCCTTTTGTTGTCATCTCCCTTTATCTTGTCGAAAACTGGCTTTACCAATTTCCTGTATTGTTTGTTTTCTATTGCATGCATTTCTGCTCCTATCCTTATTATGTTACTGCTCCTAATAGCTTTGGGTTTGCTTTGATATTTTCCAACCTTTTTAAAGTAATTTTGAGTCATACAAACAACTTTTCTTCTTTTCTAATGTAAGCAATTGAATACATGTAGTCACTGAGCAAAGTCTTGAGCTTCTTCAAATTATTGTCTGGGGCATCTCAGTCTTGACCCTCACTGCCTGCCTTTCTTAAAAATTCATCATATTATTCTGGTTCTTTGTATGCCAAATACTTTTAGATTGTACCATTTATATTTTGAATATTTACTTATGGAAACTCTAGTTTCCCATTCCTCTAAAGAATATAAGGTGTTTTAGTTTCAGTAGGCAATTAAAGTTCTTTACTTTGCAACCTTTTTCTTTCCTGTAATAGGCAACAGTTCAAAAATCAACTCTGTCCTTTTTATCTTAGGTTAAGCCAATTTGAGTGTGCTTCAACGCTTCATGAGTTTCAGTTCAGCTAAAGAATTAGGAAGAATTTATACACAGCATTTTTGGCTCTTTGCTTGATCTCTTTTTTTTTTTTTTTTTTTTTTTTTTTTTTTTTTTTTTTTTTTTTTTTTTTTTTTTTTTTTTTTTTTTTTCAGGTCACCCCCTCTTCCCTTTGTAGCTATTCCAGTTGTCCTGGTCTATATCCTCTTGTTTTTGAGAAATGAAATAGGTAGGGTGTATTAAATAATGGGTTTTGGTAACCTGACCCATGTCATAACTGATATCTGTCCTCAGGAAAAAGCCAAAACTTGAGAAACTGATCATGCATCAATCCCGTCTTCAAAATTTGGACTCCAAAATCTACCATTTTCTTCTCCTAAGATGTCATAGTTTCATTTAGTACTTTTAAATTTATCCTTTGGAAGGTTGCTCTGTTACAAGTTTACTCCATTATCTGGAGTAATCCAAAATCTGGGAGTAAGTCTTTAAAACTATCTTTTGTAAAGAATATGACGTTTTCCATATGAATTATATAGGAAATAATAATGAAACTAATTTTATTATCTCACACAAAGTGTATTGACTTTTCATATCTCTTAAAGTAATTATTTCCAAGTGGCAAAAAGAAATATTAAAAATAATCTGGAAAGATAATGGGTTTTCTCCTGAAAAAATATAATTATGGTCTATATAGTACAGAACTGCCTATATTACTTTGGAATGACATTTGAAATCTCAGTTTTACTGCAGTAGCTTACATAATAAACTTTAAGATGAAGTATCACACACAATTTAGATATTCCATTCACCTGCATTAATATAAGCCACATATGAAGTTGAACTGAATATATGTAATAAAACATATCATAAGGTAAGGTCATAGGTAAGGTGATATAAGTAAGGAGTTCTTGGTATGTCAGCATTTTCTCTCATATTTAGATCCCACTAATATAATTTGATAATATATTCAATGGTACCTTGCAGGTAGGTTTAATTTGTACTTGCATACAAATGTATAATTGTTAAAATAGTAATTGAGAACAGTTTTACTTTAGTCAATATTTATACTTTTCCAATATCAACTTTTATAGTTATGTATTAAGGCCTGAGTATAAACTTCACATAGTAGTAATTTTTAGTTATATGTCAAATTATTCTTTCTTATAATCATGTCTTTATAATTTAAGAAAACAAATCAAAATTTAAAAAGTGAAAAATACTATAAGCCATATTTGGGCTTAAGGGAATAAACTGCATTTTTAAACTTAAAATATTTTAACAAAACATTTTCAATAAATGTTTCATGTATTTTTCTTTTTAATAATATTCTGGTGGAGTACAAAATAACATCAAAGTAGAATCAGATGGTTTAAAGCCATTATGTGGGAAAGAGAGTCCATTCATTTTCATTTGAGATTGGAGTATTTAAAAACAGTATTTCTATCCAATTAAATATTATTTATAATGTAAGTATGGGAATGATTTACTATATCATTAGGCAAGGTCATCATTAAGCAATGATGAATTTGGAAGAAGCCCTGTTGCTTTTTTTTTTTTTTAATTTTAAGATTTTATTATCTTTAGAGAGAAGGGCAGGGAGGGAAGAAAAAGGGGAGAGAAACATCAATGTATGGTTGCCTGTCACCTGCCTCCAGCTGGGGACCTGTCTGGGGACCTGTCTGGAGACCTGACTTGCAACCTGGTTACGTACCCTGACCTCAGAGAATCGAACCAGCAACCTTTGGGTTTGTAAGCTGGCGCCTATCCACTGAGCCACCATCCAGGGCTGCCTTGTTGCTTTTAGTAAGTTTTCCCCAATGGACAGATATATGCAAAGGACAGAGAGTAGACTAACTGAACTAAATACATTACTACTTACTCAGACATTGGTTGAATGTCAGCCCAAAATATCTACATAGCCAGAGTGCTAAGAACCAGGGCTAAACTACTTCACTCACAAAATGGCAGTCCACTGTTTCAAGACATAGTTTTACTGAATTGTACAATTTGTAGTACCTTTCCTCAAGTAGTAGTTTTAGTTAAGTCTCAAATGTGGTTGATGCATTATAGATTTTTCTAAATTGCAGAAACAAACTCTTTACCTCAATTTGCCATTTCCCTACTATTACGTGACAAATTTTTCAACTCATTTAGAATAGAAATTAAAACAAACAAACAAACAAAACCCCTCAACATTGGCCTTTATGTTGCAGTTGTTGGCAGATAGAAAAAACCCATCAATAAAAATAAATTGGAATGTTTGGAAACAGAGTAACAACATGGGGTGAATAAGGAATATAAATTTCTGTTCAAATTGTTATAAACAATAACGGCTTAAAAGGTAGGTAGGTAGACTTCATCTCCACCATAAGCATTCTTGCTAATTGGAAATAGAGTTTAAGTTGCTTGGAATAAGGTCAGGTTATGTGATCCAAACATAATGGTGTGTAACACTTGAGAAAAACAATCTGCTTTCTAACATGACAAGAATGATTTGCAGTTAATAATAGAGGGGAAAAGGCCAGGCTTTTCAGATACCCTTGACTTCACCTAGGATAAAAAAGAAATCGCTTCTGCTGCTGTGAGTTACTTCTTTCTTCCTGGTCATTATTGCTTAGTTATATTTTAGTGATGAAATCTATCATTACTGACTTTATTGACATTAAAGTTGATTTATGTGTGGGCCTGGTGAATAAAAACAGCATTATGCCTGCATTCATACTGCTGAGTACTTGAGAAAGCAAGTGTAGCTCCAACCTAATTGTCTTTTTCTGGTTCACTTACCCTCTAAACTCGGTTTGAACAAAAAAAAAAGTATTTCTCTTTTACCAAATCAAGTGATAATGGAGAACTGCTAGCTCTAAACAGTGGCTTGTTACTGTTGCTTGAGGTTGTAAAGGAATTTAAACTTATTTATAATTTTCACATATTATTACTAATTAGTCAAACATACTTTAATAGAATTCTGTATTCGAATTCCTTGCCAAGTATTTTTTTTAATATAAATTTTATTGTTGTTGTATTACATCCATCCCCATTTTGCTCCCCTCTTTCCCCCTCCCCACCCACCCATTCACCCAAAGTCAATCCCACCTGTTGTCCATGTCCATGGTTCCTTTATACTAGGTTCTTGTCTAAGCTGCTCCCCTTCCTTGCCTCTGCCTCCTGCCTCCCCCCAATTGCCTTCCCCCTGACCACTGAAGGCCTATTCACTGTATTCATATATTTGGTTCTGTTCTGCTTGTTGTTAGTTTTGTTCATTATTGTCCTGTAACAGTGAGATCATATGGTATTTGTCCTTCATTGACTGGCTTATTTCACTAAGCAGAATACTCTCCAGCTCCATCCATGTTGTTGCAAAGGGCACAAGTTCCTTCTTTCTTTCTGCTGTATATAATTCCATTGTGTAAATGTACCAAAGTTTTTTGATCCAATCATCCACTGATGGGCACTTAGGCTGTTTCCAGCACTTTCCTTGCCAAGTATTCTTTATGTAACAAAATTTGGCAAAAGTTAACCAAATGTTCCAATTTATCTTTATTTTTTTCTTCCACTGTCAAAAATTATAAAAAGGCTCATTTTGAGAACTTTCCGTTTTTATTATCAGTATTAATAACTATGTATTATCAATGAATTAGTGAAATTTTCATTGTTTAGAATGAAATTCTTAATCTGTCACAACTTGGTTTATTGGGCAACTGGATATTTCATCTCCTATTCATTTGATTGTGGGGATAAAAATTATAAATTTCTAAGAATATGCTTAAAACCATTTCTAAATTAATTAGTTCTGACAACACTGGTAGATTACATAATAGATTTTACAATGGAGAATCTTGATGTTATATGGAGAAGTTATTTTAAAGTTATTTCTATTAAAAGGGAGGCAGCTGGGATTACTGGGAAGAGCCATTAGTCACTCCAAGAGTGACTGCCCAGTTATCCTTGCTCCCACCCACTTTTATAGGTACTTCCTATATTAAAATTTATTTAAATGTTATTCTGTCTTGGCATCTACTTTTGAATAGACCAGGTCCAACTCATCCAAACAATATTGATTAAAAAATTTCTAAAGGAAATAATAAGATTAGAATAATGTTAAAAATATATTTAACTAGGATAATATAAGCATAGCAAGTTAAAGTAAATACCAACCAAATAGATGAACTGTAAAAGACTCTGGTGGCTGAACTTGTGAGGAGTGCTTTAGGTAGAGATACACATTATTGTGATATTTTATAATAAAAATGAGCAGTAAACACTGATCTAAATGATTTCTAATATTCATTCAAGTGATAATTTTATGGGCAACACCAATGTTGTTTTAGCATAATATTAATACATTTCAAGGAACCAGTCATATGGTAACTTGATTTTTATTTTATCTTAAATTCACTTTATGTTGTTCTTTAAAGGGTCTCACTGGTGACCTACCAGTCATTTCCCCATACCCTCAAATATAAATCCTTATCATTGTATGGGAAGAAAGAGGAAGAGAAAGATGGGAGGGGGAGAGAAAGGGAGAGGGAGAGAGAGAAGGAGAGAGAACAAAAGAGAGAGAGAGGGAGATGGAGAGAAGAGGAGAGGGAGGTGGGGGAGAGGGAGAAGAGAAGGAGATGGAGAGGAGAGAGGAGGGGGGTGGGGAGGGAGAGAGAGAGAGAGAGAGAAAGAGAGAGAGAGAGAGAGAGAGAGATCGCGAGCAAGCGGGAGAGAGGGAGCATGCATGCAAGAGTGAGTTAAGCTAAAACAGCTTAACTGGCAGGGCTATTCCAGTCTCTTAAATCCTTGTTCATCTTCAAAATAAAGCTGTCTCTATTAGTTAATATTCTAATTATCATTTCAATTTTTAATTAAATTTTAATTCTCAGGTCATGGACCCGGAGATTTAGAGGCATTCACAATATTCTGTAATAACAGAGTCCATGCTATGAAATAAGATAAAACTGAATTGGAATCTTAGCTCTGGATTTAGTAACTATGTGGTCTATGACAAGTTACTTAGCATCTCTGTGCTTCAGTTTCCTATAAGAAAGGTGGGGAAATAATGTTACATAACTTTAGATCTATTTTAAGGATGCAATGAGGTATTATATGCAAAATGTAGAACATAATGACATATGTTTAATGAATGTTTGCTGTTATTATCATTATATTGTGCCATCTAACTAAAGTATGACAAAGAACATGAGACATTTACCAGAAATCTGAAGTTCTGAGCAAGAAGCAATGTTCTTGCTTATATCTGAACCAGCTAGGAGAATAGCTACTCACAGTTTATAACAGGAGTGAGATTCATTTGTTTCTATTTAATGATCACATTTTTCAGTTTGAAGAACCCTTATTCAATTTCTTAAAAAATGTATCACAAATTTTTATACTTGCTAGTTTGCACTTAAAATTTCTCGAAATGATTTATGTCTGAGAAAGAAAAATGGAGGCTTTAGTTTTACAATGAACTTTCCTAGCTAGTTCAAAAAAAAAAAAAAAAGACTGGTAAGTACATTAAGTCATAGCAGCCAGGCACTGAAAAATATAACCTTTTGAAGAAAATGGTTCATAGAAAATTAGTTTTAAAATTCTAGTGTTTTATAACACTATCATCTATAAATAGCACAAATAGAATTGTGTGCGTAGGATGCATGAAGTTTTCTTTTTATTACAAGACAAAATGTAATGAAATTGTCAGTAGGTATGTAATAATCCAATATCTATTATATTGTAAAATGCTGCTTATGCTTTTGTGAAAAAAAGTCTTAACTATCTGACAATTACCACCCAATCATTAAAACACTTTAATTTTGAGCCAAAACCTAAAATATAATTGTATTGTACATGTAACCTTTTTAAAAATATTTTTTGGCTGTCTTTTCTTTAATACATATATTATTTTTATTGTTATATCACATTCATCTCATTTTCCCCCCTCTGCTCTCCCCTTCCCCACCCTCTGGATAGGCACATGCCAAGAAATGAAACTAGACCACCAACTTACACCAAAGTAAACTCAAGATGGATAAAAGACTTAAACATAAGCAGTGCCACCATAAAAACCCTAGAGGAAAACACAGGCAAAAAATTTGCAGATATCCCATGCAGCAAAATTTTCACGGAAATATCTCCCAAGGCAAAGGAAATAAAGCAACAAATAAACAAATGGGACTACATCAAAGTAAAAAGTTTCTGCTCAGCCAAAGAAAACATCGAGAAAATAAAAAGGGAACCAACCATATGGGAAAACATACTTGCTAATGACACCTCAGACAAGGGTTCAATCTCCAAAATATATAAAGAGCTAATACAACTCAACACCAGGGAGACAAACAATCCAATCAAAAAATAGGCAAAGGACCTGAACAGACACTTTTCCAAGGAAGACATACAAAGGGCCCACAGGTACATGAAAGAATGCTCAATATCACCAGCCATCAGAGATACACAAATTAAAAGTATAACAAGATACTACCTCACATCTGTCAGAATGGTCATCATCAACAAATCAACAGGCAAAAAGTGCTGGCGAGGATGTGAAGGAAAGGGAACCCTGGTGCATTGCTGGTCTTTTCTTTTTTTAAGATTTTATTCATTATTCTTAGAGAGAAGGGCAGGGAGGGAGGAAGAAGGGGAGAGAAACATCAATATATGGTTGCCTTTCACCTGCCTCCAGCTACAGAGCTGGCTGGAGACCTGGCTTACAACCTGATTATATGCTCTGACTGGGAATCAAACCAGCAACCTTTGGGTTCACAAGCTGGCACCTATCCACTAAGCCACCAGCCAGGGCTTAGATCATACTTTTAAACTTAAAGGAATGTCTAAGGATGTTACAGGTTTATTTTGCCTATTCTATTATAGAATGGTATGGGCTTTAGACCCTAAAGTAAACAAACCAGTATTAGTCCATGGGTAGATTGCAATATCCATAGTGACTTATCCATGGTGCAATATCAATGCTGCAGTTCCCCAATACAGCAAGCCAAATCCCTGAAGTCTGACTTCACATTGCCTTAATCTATAAGGAATAAATTATCACTCTTCCTGGTATAATTTCAAAACTGTGAAATGAGGCATGTAAGAAATAAATAATATTTTAAATTAAAAATATTTTATTGTATTTTTCCATTACCATTTACTTCTCTTATGTGCTCTGCCCTCTGCAGTAACTACACAGTTGTCCATGTCAAATCCTTTTTCCTTAGCTCCTCCATCCCCTCAACCCCTCACTAGCTATCATCCTGCTCTTCTGTCCCTGTTTTGCTTGTTAGTTCAGTTTGTTCATTAGATTCCATGTATGAGTAAAATCACATGGTATTTGTTTTTCTCTTACTGGCTTGTTTTACTTAGAACAATGTTCTCCAGGTCCATCCATGCTGTTGCAAATGAAAATGAGAACATAACAACCCATTATCTGTGGGATGCAGAGAAAGCAATGCACAGAAGGAAAGTCATAATATTACAGGCCTTTCTCAAGAAATAAGAAGCAAACTTTACACATAAAAGAACTTGAAAAATATCAACGAAGCCCAAAGCGAGTACAAAGAAGGACATATTAAGATCAGAGCAGAAATAAACTAACTAGAGTCTAAAAAAGACAGAAAAATTAATGAATCCAAGAGCTGGTTATTTGAAAAGATAAACAAGATTGATAAAGTTTAACCAGACTCATTAAGAAAAAAGGAGAGAGAACCCAAATAAATAAAATCAGAAATGGAAGAGGGAAATAATAGCTGACACTAAAGAAATGAAAAGGGTTGTAAGAAAATAATGTGAACAACTATATGCCATCAAGTTGAACAACCTGGATGAATGGATAAATTCCTAGAAACA
This sequence comes from Noctilio leporinus, assembly GCA_004026585.1. Lineage (NCBI taxonomy): Eukaryota > Metazoa > Chordata > Mammalia > Chiroptera > Noctilionidae > Noctilio > Noctilio leporinus. The sequence goes on along the minus strand of PVIW01002337.1, from coordinate 68,565 downwards.
TAAAATCTTCCAAAAAAAAAAAAAAATCAGGAAGAATCAGAGAATCTGAATAGACAGCCAACACTTAGGACTGTTTTTGATTACTACTTCAGTTTCACTAACAAACAAAAGCACTGGACCAGATGGCTTCACAGGTGAACTTTTCCCCAAACATGCTGAGAACTAGCACTTCTTCATCTCAAACTACTTCAAAAAATTCAAGAGGAGGTAAGACCCCCAAGCTCATTTTATGAAGCTAGCATTATCGTAACTCCAAAACCAGGTAAAGATGCTACAGAAAAGAAAATTATAGGCCAACATCCCTGATGAATATAGGTGCTATAATCTTAAACAAAATATTAGCAAACTGAATAGAACAATACATCATAATATCATACACCATGAGCACAAGGGATGTATTGTGGGAATGCAAGGTTGGAACAACATCCAAAAATAAATAAATGTGGCATACTACATTAACAAAGTGAAGGTTACAAACCACATAGTCATATCAATAAATGCAGGAAAAACATTTGATTAAAAACCCTCAGTAAAGTAGGTAGAGAAGGAACATATCTGAAGAGCCATTTTTGACAAACCCACTGCCAGCATCATACCCAACAGGTAAAAACTACAAGTGTTCCCCTTAAGATTGGGAACAAAAAAAGGGAAGTTAGATTTTACCTCTCTTAGTCAACACAGTATTGGAAATTCCTAGTCATAGCAATCAGACAAGAAGGAGAAATAAAGGGCATCCAAATTAGATAGAAGTAAAAGTGTCATCATTCACAGCTGGCATGATATTGCACACAGAAATTCTTAAACTTTCTACCAAAACAAACAAAACACAATATACCATTAGGTCTAATACATAAGTTTAGCAAAGTAGCAGGATACAGCATTAATATCCAGAAATCAGCTATGTTTTTATTTTGCTATTTTTAATTTTTAAAGATTTTATTTATTATTTTTAGAGAGAGGAGAAGGGAGGGAGGCAGAAAGGGAGAAAGACATCAATATATGGTTGCCTTTCACCTGCCTCCAGCTACAGACCTGGCTGGAGACCTGGCTACGTGCCCTTGCTGGGGAATCGAACCAGCGACCTCTGGGTTCACAAGCTGGTGCTCAGGCCACTTAGCCACACCAGCCAGGCTTCAACTGCATTTTTATATGCTAATACTGAACTATCACAAAGGGAAATTAAGAAAACAATCCAATTCATGAGCTTCAAAAAGAATAAAATATTGTGCTGTTTTATACAGTAATGTGCTTGAAGCCTATGAGCAATAGGCTATCCCATATAGCCTAAGTATAGCAGGAATACCATCTCAGTTTGTGTAAGTGCACTTTCTGATGCTTGCTCAATGCTTTTCTCAGAATACATCCCAGTCATTAAAAAGTACATGAGTGTATACACTACTTTGTTATCTGTTATATCACAATTATGTAAGCAGTATTGCCCACATAATAACATTCTGTCTGCTAGTCTAGCCTTAGCTCATTTCTGCTTCATTGTGAAGTCCAACTATACTTTTGTAGTATCTAATTATTAAAGTGAGAAGAATGTAAACATTGATATTTTTCTCCTTATTACTGTCTATCTACAAATGGTCTGATGGTATGATTCCCTGGAGAGCACTAAATTAAGAAAATAATTCAGAAACATCCCTCACTCTAATCTATCAAATTCAAATTTTAAGAACTGTGTGAGTCTAACATTCTTTTATTTTATAGCATATATTTAAGGATAAAGTTGATTTCACTATATTTGTTTCATTCATATCTCCTCACATTTTCATTACTATCACTTTGTAGTATAATTTGAACTCAAGTACTATGATACCTCCAGCTTCATTCTTTTTTCTCAGGATTGCTTTGGCTAGTCAAGAGTTTTTTATGATTCCACACAAATTTGATGATCTTTAGTTCTATCACTTTAAAAAACTACATTGAGATTTTGATGGGGATGCATTAAATCAGTATATTGCTTTGGGTTTTATGGACACTTTTAATTATGTTGATTCTTCTGTTTTTTGAGCATGGAATATCTTTCCATTTCTCTGAGTCTTTCTCAATGTCTTTTAATAATGCTTTGTAGTTTTCAGTATAGGCAAATGGTTTTTGATAAAGAAGCCAAAGACATACAATGGATAAAAGAAAGCCTCTTCAATAAATGGTGCTGAAAAAATTAGAAAGCCACACGCCAAAGAATAAAATTAGACTATTGTTTGTCCTTGTACATAAAAATTAAATAAAATAAGATTAAAAACCTAAATATAAGACCTAAAACAATGAATTACATAACAGAAAACATAGGTACTAACTTAGGGACTTGGGTCATAGAGAGCATTTTATGAGTTTGACCGCAAAAGTAAGGGAAGTAAAGGCAAAAATAAGTAAATGGGACTATATCAAACTGTAAAGCTTCTGCACACCAAAAGAAATCACCAACAAAACAAGAAGGCAAGAAACAGTTCCAACAAGGTTTATATCCAAACTATATAAAGAATGCATACAACTTAATACCAAACAATCCAATTAAAAAATGGGCAAGAGGACCTGAACAGACAATTCTCCCAAGATGACATACCAATGGCCAATAGATTCTGAAAAGGTGCTCAACTTCATTACCTCTTAGCTAAATGAAAATCAAAACTATGGGATACCACCTTTTTAGTTAGAATGGCTATTATCAACAAGACAAGTAATAAATGTTGGGAGAGGTTGTGGAGGAAAAGGAGTGCTCATTCACTGCTGGTGGGAATGTAAACTGGTACAACCCCTTACAGAAACCAGTATGGAGGCTTCTCAAAAAATAAAGAATGAAGTTACCATATGACTCAGCAATTCCTCTTCTGAGTACCTACCCAAAATTTTGAAAACATTTATTTATAAAAATAAATGCACCCCTATGTTTATGGCATAATTATTCATGGTGACCCAGACATGGAAACAATCAAAGTGTCCAAAGTGTCCTTCAATGGATGTCTGGGTAAAGAGGATGTTGTACATATGTATACAATGAATACTTTTCAGTCATAATAAAAGATGAAATACTGTCCTTCGAGACAACATAGAAGGACCTCAAGAGTCTCATGCTAAGTGAATAAGGCAGGCAGAAAATTTTAGAACCATATAATTTCACTGACATGTGGGATGTAAAACTAATAAAAACAAATGAACAAGAAAAAAGAAACAAAATCTCAGACTCAGACTATAGTATGATGGTTATCGGAAGGAAGGGGAGTGAAGGAATAGGAAAAGATAAAGGGGGTAAAATATATAGTATCAAAAAAAAGTTTGACTTTGGATAGTGGACACACAATGCAATATACATATCATATATTGCAGAACTGTACACTAGAAACATATAACTTTATTAATCAATGTCATCTCAACAAATTTAATGCAAGTTTTAAAGTTCAAGTAAAGCATGAATAAAAAGCACACAGAAACAGAAAAGACAGGTTGTTCAAATAAAAAAAAACAAAAAAAAAGTGCTAGAAGAAAAGTGAGAATGAGATCATATTCTAAAAGGCTTATCTTATTGGAGGAGAGTATGTAAAAAGAATAAACAGATTAGAATACCTTGTGAGGGTTAATAAATTGTATCTTCTTTGTATGTAATAACAGATAAATATGTATTTTGTAATGAACACCATGTAGTTATCCTAATTATTAAGGGCAAATTCAAGGGAATAGCAACTTTATTAAATCAGTAAAGGATAAATTTAAGGGACTAAAACATTCTTTAAGAACTAAAACACAGAGAAAGATGAAATAAAGATTAAAAAAAAAGAACAATTAAGAGCAGGTTAAAATTCCCAATTGAACAATGAAACCTATTGGACTAAGTTTAAAAGAACTCAGGTTTAAGTAACAGACTTAACAGAAGGGTTGAAAATCAAAGTTGTGGACAAATGTACCAATTAATAGCAAACTAATATAGCAGCAGCCATATTAACATTAGATGAATTGACATTAAAAATAAATTTGATAAAAAATACATAAAGGAGGAGGGCAAAAGGATAAAATGGAGACATGTGCAATAGTGTCAACAATAAAAATAAAGAAAAATTTATTTTGTTAGCAGTAAACATAATATCAATGCATTTGTTTAAGAAATATTTACTAAGTACCCACTTTGTGCTAGGGCCTTGATACTAGAGGTGTATCTATTGAAAAATGTTTAAAAATATCTTTCTCTATAAAGTATGTATTATAATGATTATGGTTTAAAAGTGGATTAAAGACTAAGTAGGTATTTATTTGGTTTGACAACAGAAATGCTGGAAGAAGGTATGGTTGGCATTTAGTGTTTCATTATAAAATTCAATAAGATCATCTGAATAAACGCAAAAAAAATATGACAAAATTTAACATCTTTCATAATAAAAAACTCTCCACAAAACTGACAAATCTATAGCTAACATTATACACAATGGTGTAAAGCTAACTTACTTTTGTCCTAAAATCAAGAATGATACAAGAATGACCACCACTACTGTACATATTCTAGAAATTCATGCAGAAAGTGAAGTTAGGCAACAAAAGGCATCTAAATTAGAAAGGAAGATGAAAAGCTGTCTCTGCAGATGGCATGTTCTTATATATAATAATTCCTTAAGATTCCTCCAGAATGTTGTAAAAACTAATAAATACATTAAGTAATGTAGCAGAAACAAAATCAACATACAAAAAAATAACAGAAGAAAATTAATGGGCTATAGGGAGAAGACAGGTGAGGGAGGACTGGAGAAAAGGGAACAGGAAGGAATTGAGGAAAAAGGGAATCAGGATGAACTGTGCATTGCACAATAGGAGAACATTAACAAGAATTTCATTTATGTCTCTGAGAGCATTCAAATATATACATAACCACAAAAAGTGAATTTGCAGTAAGCAAAAGAAGTTTCTATATACTAACAAAGAACTACCTGAAAAAATGTAAATCATATTTACAATGGCATCAAAAAAACAACCATATATAATCAATTTAATTAAGTGAAAGCTCTCTACACTGAAAACTGTAAGACATCAATAAAAGAAACTGAAGACAAGATAAATGTAAAGATATTTCATGTTAATATTGGAAGAAACAACCTTATTAAAATGTCTCTACTATCCACAGCTATTTATAAATTTAATCTTTGTTAAAACATGAGTGACATTTTTCACAGGTATAAAGAAAACCCCAAAATTTATATGGAGCCATAAAAGATCCCAAGGCAATTGAGAAAGAACAAAGTTCAAAGTACCACACTTCCTAACACCAGACTATATTAAAGGTTGTAGTAATCAAGGAAGTTTTGTACTGGCGTAAAAACAGACACACAGGCTAACAGCACAGAATAGAGAGCCCAGAAATATATCCACACTTATACAGTAAGCTAATTTATGATAAGGGTTCCAAGAAAACTTAACAGGAAAAGGAGTCTCTTCAATAAACAATGTTGGAAACATTGGATAACCATATATTGTACAAATGAATGAAACTAAATTCCTGTCATATCACTGAAATGGACTAAAATGTAAACGTAAAACCTACAACTGAAAACAAGTAAAAAAAGTTTCTTGATATTATTAATCTTCGCAATGTTTTTTTTAGATACTACACCAAAAGCAGTCAAAAAAAGAAAGCAAAAAAGTGGGGATACATTAAACTAAAAAAGCTTCTATATAGTAACAGAAATGATCAACTATATGAAAAGATTCTTATGAAATGCAAGAAAATATTTTCAAACCATATTTCTGATGAGATCATGTTCAGAATATACATATAAGGACCTCATATAATTCAATAGCAAACAAGCTTCCAATTAAAAATAGTCAGTGAACCTGAAGAGACATTTTTCTCAAGAAGACATACAAATGGCCAACAAGTATTTGAAAAGGTGCTCCACATCAGTAATCATCAGGAAAATGCAAAGCAAAACCATAGTCAATGTCACCTCATGCCTGTTAGGATGGCAGTTATCAAAAAGATAAAAGATAAGTGTTGCCAAGGGCATGGAGAAAAATGTACCCTTCTATTCTGTTGGTGGGAATATAAAAAATAGAACCAGCATATGATTCAGCAAAGTCACTTCTGGGTATATATCCAAAGGAAATTAAAAAAACAGTATGTCTAAGAGATTTCTCCACTCCCATGTCACTGCAGCATTATTCCCAGTTGCCAATATATGGAAACAGCAACCCAAGTGTCCACTGATGACTATATGAATAAAGAACACATATAATTCAAGCTAAAATATAGAAATATTATTCAGTTATAAAAAGAAAATCGTATCATTTGTGACAAATGGATGAAGCTGGAAGACATTACGCTAAATGAAACAAAACACAGAAAGACAAGCAGGGTATGATCTCACATATATGTGGAATCTTAAAGTCAAACTCCTAGATAGAACTAGTAGAGTTGAACTGTGGTTGCCAGGGACCATAGCATGGGGACTGGGGAGATACTGTTCAACAAGTAAAACCTTGCACTGATATAGTAAGTTCTGAGAACCTAACAGACAGCATGATGGTTATAGTTATAATACTGGACATATATTTGACAGTTGCTAAGAGAAGAGGTCTTGTGTTGTCACCACCCACTCAAAAATGTGGTGACAACATGAGGTGATGAATGTGTTAACTTGACTACGGTAACCATTTCACATAGTATATAGAATAATCACGTGCATGTCTAAAAATCACATTGTACAACCTAAATAAACACAATTTTCATTTTTCCATTATACTTCATAAATCTTGAAAAAGGAGTATCTTTCAGGTTATAGTTTCATAGAAATATTTACAAAATAGCAATGGATAAACAAAAATGTCTTAAGATTTTATTTATTTATTATTTTCAGAGAAAACAGCAGGGAATGGGGAAGAAAGGGAGAGAAGCATCAATGTATGGTTGCCTTTCACCTGCCTCCAGCTACGGACCTGGCTTGTAACCTGGTTATGTGCCCTGGTTGGAGAATCAAACCAATGATCTTTGGGTTCACAGTCCAGCACCATTCCACTTAGCCACATAAGCCAGGGCAGATAAGACATTTTTAAAGTAGAGATTTTATAGTCACGTTCTCTGAATACAACCAATTAATATTAGAAATGCATAATAAAGAGTCAAATACATCATTATCGATTAGATATTAAAAGCAACTTCTTATATAACACTTGGGTAAGGCAAAAACATCAAATGAGAAATTAGCATATGTCTAGAAAGCAATGAAACATCAAAAAACTTTCATGGAAAAATTTATAAAACAAAGAAATCCTGTACTCAACTGAAAGTTTAGCTTAAATGCCTTCAGTATTAAAAAAGAAAAGTTCCAACATGTGGAAAACTGATATTTGTCTTTAATTAGAATTACAACAAAAGCAAAAATAAGTAGAATGACTTAATAAATTTTGCATGCATAACATAGAGTAAAATAGGTAGATGTCAGTGTTACGTATGATGATGTTGAGATTAGCGGAGGAAGACAAAATAGGGATTGCAAATACTTTTGATATCAAAGAAAAAGGAAGAATCTAAGGACCAGTTACAGATAAAAGCAAAAATCAGGTAGTCAAAGAAGAGGGGAAAAGTGAGAACAAAGCAACAGTATAGAATATGATAGAGGTAGATGAAAGACTTGAGGATATTTTTTCAGAGAAAATTACAGGCTATTTGAAAGAATTTAGACAATAAAATCCACAATTATTTATGAAATACATATATACCTGTTCTGATAATCCAAATAAAGATTATAGATATATATATATGTATGTATGTATATATATTTTTGTTTATTTGTTTGTTTTAAATGGTAAGCCCCTTAACTTACCTCCTGTGAAATTATCTCATTAAAAAAATTGAGGGCCCTGGCTGGTAGCACAGTGGATAGGCACCAGCCTGGGAACCCAAAGGTTGCTGGTTCAATTCCCAGCCAGGACACATAACCAGGTTGCAAGCCAGGTCTCCAGCCAGGTCCAGAGCTGGAGGCAGGTAAAAGGCAACTGCACACTGATGTTTCTCTCCCTCTCTGCCTCTTTCCCCTCCCCTCTCTCTAAAAATAATAAATAAATATTTTTTTAAAATGAGAAAACTACAGAAAACATGATAAAGATAAATTGGTTTTTTAAATCTCTTTTCTGTAGCTAGTAAGTTAGTGACTGTTTATATATTTTATTGAAACAATTTATTTAAATCAAAACATATTTAAAAATTAAACTATTACTGCAATTTTTATAATTTTCTATCTTAGAAAACTTAGTAGCTAACCTTAATCTTATATCCTCTTCCCGCCCAATACACATTTTGCTTTACATATTGGCAAGAATCAGGGTTGTAGTTGTAATGCTTTTACTTTGGGACACAGAATATTATGTAAGAATGACTCATAAAAGAAAAATTATGATCATAATGATAATGCAATTACATAAAATATGAGTACTTCCTAGATATAGCACTCCCTTATCAATTCATCTTCTATTAATATATTTTGGTCTTTCAGAATAATCAGCACATTCCTGACACGTTAACTACAACTAGAATAGTCAAGGGAGGAAATGAAATTATCATGAAACATTCACGGACCAAAATCAATTAGTTCACTTAAAACACTCATTAAACGGCTGGCCTTGTGCAGTTAACAGCCCTTGGCACCTAATGTCAGAAGAGATATAGTGAAAAAATATGGACTTTCATGTCCAGCTAAATTCCACTAAAATGCTGGCTTAGCCCCTGATAAATTGAACTTGAACATTATATATAACTCATGAGCCTTGTCCTTATCTGTGAAAGAAAGATAATGGCCACCTCAAAGAGCAACCTCAAAGAGGGAAGATTCACATAATTGACCTTTGTTGTCTCCATCGCCTAATAAATGGTAGTAACCTTTTTCCCTCCTCTGGTATACTGGGTAGTTAGTGTAAGAAGCTGTTACTGATACAGATTTGGGTTTTCAAAAGGGGAGGAATTTTACCTTGATGGGGAGTAACAGTATTTCCCTTTTCTCTCTATATAAATATAAACCTCTATTAGAAAATACTGTAAATATTAATAAAACCCATTGTATCTTCATTTATGTAGGGTCATGAAGGGGAAACCAACTTGGCTCTGTATTCTTCATTATCCTCCTTAGTTGTAAGCTTTCTGATTTTTATTTATTTTAATACTGTATTGCCATGCAAAGCCAACTTTTAGCATTCTTTTGTCTTTGAAAGACTTGCAAGAGATTGTACCCAATGCCTGCTGGCTCTAAATTGATTTGAGGGTCAGATCATCATAACATCAACTATGCTGTAATGCCTCCTGCCAACCTTATGGGAGAAAATGCATTGAGCTGCATTTGTTCAACACCTGCTGATTAAGTAACCTGTGGGAAAGGATTGTGCCTGAGATTTTGTTCTCTGGTTTATTCGAGTGTCTCTGATGCTTTAAGCAAGCATTTGCTCATTTCCCTATCTGTCAGGAGTTGTGTGGAGGACCTACTTCAGAGAAAGTCTGTAAGACAAAAGAAAGCTTGACATTTTAAACCAGCTTTTAACCTTCTATTAGTCTTTTTAACTTCATTTTAAAAGGAGGATTTACTTTCTAATTCATGTGATCCTTTTAAATAATCTTGTAAGGAGAAGTGATCAAAACTGTTTTTAATTATAAGAATGTGACAAATACTTTTACAAAGAATTTTCCGAAGGTTGAAGTTTTGGTTTGTTTCTGTAGGAGTTCACAGTAATTCATGAAGATGCCGAGGAGGGCAAAGTAATTCTTGGCCAGTAGCACAGTGATATTAACACATAACTTTTGCAAGAGTCAAATACAAGCATCTTAAATTTTTTTTCCAATGTATTTATAGATTGGCAGTGGTCCTATAACAGAGACTCTCAACTACATAACTGAACTTGTAATCTCAGGCCTACAATGCTCATCTGGCATTATTCAGTGGCAAGTTAGGATGCTGGGTAAAGTGTTGATGAAAATTCACAGTAATAACTTTCTCACAGATGTGAAGTCAATTATAGTATCAAGTGAAGTATGTTATGAAGAGATATTTGTTATTAAAGTATCCATGCCTCAATAAAGCTGACCTTCTCAAATGCTAGCATGTCCAAGGCATGCAATTTAAGAAACATCCAATAACAAGTTTCCCTACTGTGGCTTCAATTGCCTTTTCAGATCTCTCCCAGTGACTGTTTCTGTGGGGGTAATGCAGACAGTTCTGGTCCTCAGAGGGTCAAAGTGGCTTGTATTTACACTACAGTAATCACAAAAAAGGATTTCTACCTTGATCAAATTAGTTAGGTATCTTTATTCCATGTAGCTTGTGTTGATAAAGTTTTGAACTGCAGAAATTTAAAACCTTTTTATTTCTGTATTGTTTCTAATAAAATGTCATGTATCCTAGAGGCTCAAGAAGTAGTTGGGCCTTTCAAGGAAGTGTAAAGGTGACTTAGGCCATTTGACATTTCATACTATGGCATAAAAATAAACATATGTATACATTAGAGTAGATGCATTCTTCTTGTTTCTCCTGTTTGAAAAGAGCTTTCTTACTAAAACTGTCAAAAGGGTTTCTTTGAATACTGAGGGCATTGATGGGATGTCACCCAGAACACCATGACCTTTATGACCTTTATCTATCTGTCATTGTTATGCTCCTCTTCTTGGCAACCCTAACAAGCCAGTGCATGTTTTTATTTTAACTTTGTCATATTTTGTAATAATTTGCAGTTTACTATTGTAAGTCCCAATTCTATCCTAATAAGTTGGAATGGGGAAAATGCATATTTTCTTACACTGTATATGCAAAGTAACATGCCTAGTCCACAGCAGTCACTTTATAAACTTTTGTTAAAAATAATACTAAATGAGAAAAATATTTTTAATATGGTTGAAAGATTCTAGGACAAAACTATATCTTAAGCTATAAAATACCATGTCTATTTCACTTATTTGCAGATAAATTAATTTTGCTATTGTACAAAAAATGTGAGATTCTAAATATGTGCCAAATAAAATTGAGGAAACTAAGATTATGATAAATCTGGCATCTTAACTCTTCTGTGAGAACTCCTAAGATTAAATTTTAAATGAAGAGAACATATGGTTCATGACTCTTTCAGTCTGACTTTGCTTAGCATGATATTCTCAGGATCCATCCATGTTGTCACACACTGGCAGTATTTAATCTTCTCTTAGTTAAGAACCATATGATTTCACTCACTTGTGGGATATAAAACTGAAAGCAACAAATGAATAAGCTAAACAAACAAAATTTTCTAGATATAGGCAAGAGTATGGTAGTTACCAGAGGGAAGAGGTAGGGAGGGGAACAAGGGGTAAAGGGGGTCAAATATATGCTGACAGAAGACTTGACTTTGGGCGTGGGCACACAATGCAATATACAAATGATGTAGCAGAGAACTGTATAATCGAGACCTATATAATCTTATTAAAAATGTTATCCCAAAAGTTAATTAAAAATAAGCAAATAAACTAATATAGTAAATGGAAGACAATTTTACAATAAAAAAATTAGGACTTAAGAAAAATACTAAGATGGAAATGCATCCTTGCAAATACCTCCTTACCCAGGAAAAGTAATGACACAGCAGATCAGGAATAAAGAATTTTGACTTCATTTATGACTGTAGTTTGCCTCCTAAAGGGGCAGCAGGGTGACTTAACATGCCATCAGTTATGGATGTAACATTGATAAACAAAACTCAAATTCTTCCAGATGGGACATTCAGATAAGGAGGCAGGTGGAGAATGTAAGGAGATACACAGAGACGATTGGTTCCTAACTCAGAGTAATGGATATGCAAAGGAAAAATAATCTCCTCACATACCAAAGAAACAAGTGTTTAGCTGTCTCACAGTATCTGTACTAGAAAAGCTGTTCTATGTGTTTTTAGGAACTGGGAAACAAGTTATATAACAGTTAATATTACATGTGGAATAAAATGGATATTAGGGACTTTTATACACTATTTAATCCCTACATATCTTCAACTTGAAATGTTGAATAGCTGTGTGGCATTTTGAAAGTAACGTAATCATTTAGAAAAGGAGTTCCTAGTCAAGTGTTTTTAAATGCCCAAAATTGATTTTATAGAAAAAAATAAAGTAATCATGATCATGAGAATAGATATTTTTTTTTACACTTTATTCTCCCTGGCTTCCTTGAGAATTCATTTATTTAAAAAAATTATTTATTGTTGTTGTATTACCTTTGTCCCATTTTCCCCCCATTCCTCTCTTGCCACACCCTATACCCTCTTCCACAGTCAATCCTAACATGTTGTCCATTGTTGTCCATGTCCATGGGTCATTTACACTAGTTCCTTGACTAAATTCCTCCCTTTGTTCACCCCTTTCGCCACTCCCCCTACCCCTCTGGTCACAGTCAGTCTGCTCCTTGTTTCCAGGCCTTTGGTTCTGTTTGGCTTGTTTTGTTCATTAGTCTCCTGTATTAGGTGAGATCATATGGTATTTGTCTTTCGCTGCATTTCACTAATTATAGTGAACCAAATACTTTAATTGATAGTAAATAACAATTAAGTTGTCAAAACTCATCTACTGCTTTTTTAAAAAGATTTTATTTATTATTTTGAGAGGGGAAGGGAGAGAGGCAGAGAGGGAGGCATCAAGGTATGGTTGTGTTTCACCTGCCTCCAGCCGCGGACCTAGCTGGAGACCTGGCTTGCAAATTGGTTATGTGTGACGTGCCCAGGCTGGGAATCAAATCAAGAAGTTTTGGGTTTGCAGGCCGGCGCCTTATCCACTATGCCACCAGCCAGGGCTATTGCTTATTTTAAGGGACAAAAAATTGTTTACTCCTGAATGAAAAGAAAGTTTAATTATTTCTTATATCATCTAGATACTATAAGGACTGAAAAATGCCAGACAGCACTTTCCTTGGCTGTGATTTCAAAAATTAAGAGTAAAAACATTTGCATATGTTCATAAATATATATACCATACTCACACATATATCCATATATCCACATCTGCATGTGTATATGCATACACATATATTTATATATGTATCATTTTATATCTTACCAATAAAAATATTTAATACGTTTGTTTCCTTAGCACTTTTATTCAAAAAGAATATTCAACTTCAAGTCAATTAGGAATTCTGTACCATTCATTAGACTAACTCCTCACTCATACTTTTCTACATTTCTGAAATTATAAAACCCATTTAACTCTTTCTCCCTGAACTCAACCTGACAAGTTTGAATGGAAAGGCAACCCTCAGTCACAGGCTGTAGTCACAAGTTGAATTGTGCTGAAACCAGTACCACTTTTGGTGGAAAGGGCCTTTGGAAAATATGAAGCTAGTTGTTTCCGGAAATTCTCAGGCCATGGTGAAACACAATGGCAGGGCCCACAAAGTCTTTTGAAGAAGCCCTTTACTATAGTAATTAGAGAAAAAGAGTTGCTGGTTCCAAGTTGTTGTAAATTCAAACTAAGATGCTTTTATTCTGTTCTAGCTGAGATAAGCTGAGTATTTTTCCTAATAAAGATGGATGTTAAACTCAATGAGGGAGATTGTAAAATCAATCTGGGAGAGAAAATTATGATGGGTGTAATTTTGGCTGACACTTTGAGGTAGTGAACTTTGGAATAAACAGGAGCCTAAGGAAATAAAATAAATTTTCAGATTTATTTAACTTGGTAGCTTGAGACACCACTTCCACATTTTTCTCTATGCCCAGAAATGAAAAAGGAAAGGAGGTTATATAAATGAGCATTCAAGTTGTCTTTATACTTCTGCAGAAAATTTTAATTGACATAGTATCTTTTTGGAGGTATCTTATGTGTTTCTTTGTACATTTTGTTTCAACTTAAATTGCATACTGTTTTTAATTCAGAAGCTTAAAAATATACAATAAATTGTGAAATATATGACCCTAAACTTTTGTTCCCTTTAATAAAATCATTACAAAGAAAATAACAGATTTTTTAAAAACTTTTAAAATAACCAAGGAAATAGTATAAGCAATGTGAACAACTTTTAAAGTAATTATCTTTTAAAAAAATTAATGTATTGTTGTATTACAGTTGTTTCATTTTTCCCCATTGTTCTCCCTTGCCCCACCCACCCATCCCACAGTCTTTTTTTAATTTTTTTTTTAAAGATTTTATTTCATTATTTTTAGAAGGAGGGGAAGGGAGAGAGGCAGAGAGGGAGAGAGACATCAATGTATGGTTGCTTTTCACCTGCCTCCAGCCACAGACCTAACTGGAGACCTGGTTTGCAACCTTGTTATGTGCCCTGGCTGGGGAATCGAACCTGCAACCTTTGTGTTCGCAGGCCGGCGCCTTATCCACCGTGCTACCAGTCAGGGGGACCACAGTCATTTTTTTTTAATGCTAAAAGAAAGCAGATGAAAAGGTGTGCTTCTGTTAAAACTCTGAATTCGGCTTGTGAAATAATTCTGACATTTAGAAACATTTTAAATTTTGATGTGCAAAGCTTGTCAGTGTAGTAAGAAAAAGGAGCCTGCAAAACTTCTTGTAATTCTATGTCCAAGGTAGAGAAGAAAACAGTGTATTTTTCCGCGGCACTGTTCATTCCCATCACTCTCCGCTGATTTGTCTGCTGCAAAAGCCTTGCATCACAGACCTCCGTGTTGGGTGGATCACAAAGCCACTTTCCTAACCAATCTTATTTTCATCAGTGCTTAAGACAATATAAAAATAACTCATTTTCAACCAAGATTCTGAGGTCTCCAATTTGGAGAACTAGCCATGCAGCACACTGCCACAAGGTGGGAGTAAAACGTTTGCTGGCTTAAGAACTGGCCTTTGGGTTTTGGGTTGTTTTTTTCCACAGCTCAGTGTGAACAAAGACCTAAAACAGGCTTACTTTAAATCTGGATGAAATAACATTGCTTATTTATTTCTTGTTGCTAATATGCATACCCTGAGAATTGAAAAGCCTTTTCACTAAAATCTGAGTATCAAATATAATAAATATAAATGAAGAAAGAGATTTAATAGGCATTTTTCATTTCCTTTTTGTTTAAATTTCTTGCTAACCTAAGTGCCTTTTCCAAACTATTTTTTAGGAAATATATCATTTGAACATAAATCCTGCTAAAACATTTCCCATTTTTAATAGATATTAATAAATATTACTAATTCTCTGGAACTAATATTTTGAAGATAGCCTCCCTTCATAAATTTTTCCTATTATTTTATATCTGCATAGTAATGAAGGCAGCTGAGTAAATGGGAACAATAAATTAAACAGTGCAAGAAAAATATATAATGAACTTGACCTTTCTAAGGAGTTGAATGATTAAAATGAGTTTCTAAATATTGCTTATTCTAGAATAAATACAGTGCAGGGTCACTGTATACAATGTTATTGCTTTTGCTGGTTTTGATTTGAATAAATGTACTAGTTTTGTTTTGTGTGGTGTATGCTTACTAAATTCACTTTGAAATGTTGGATTCGCTTCTGGTCAAGAGGGGAGCATAGGCAGACATGCTTTGTCTCCTCACACAACCATAGAAAGAATTACAACCAGATCCCCAAAACAAATAATAACCAGGACTATCAGAAAATATAGGTATATGGAAGTCTGACAGCCAAGGATTTAGAGAAGCCACATTCATCAAGATGGGTAGGAGGAGTGGAGTCGCAGAGATGGGGAGGAGAGGTGACGTGGCTCAGACAAGCAGTGGCAGTGGTGGTGGTGGTATGGAGGGAGGGTCCTGCATTCATACATGGTGGATAAAAATTGGGAGGGACACCCTGGGAGCTAGTGATTTCAGTCCCAGGCCAGACTGCACAGCACTGGGAAGTAAACCCCCATTACCTCTGGCTAGAAATAAAGCAGTGGGGGTTGAGGATTCAAAGAAACTGTAGGATTCTTGCTGTTTAAAGTGCCTGCATAGGGCAGCATTAGAAACTGCCAGAGTTTTGCTGTTTAAAGGGCCCACATGGTCTTAGAACATATGCAACCCCCAAGGCAGCAACAGAAAGGGCACCAATTGCATATGGGGAGTGGGCGAAGACTGATAATGGGGTCAGTGCCAGGAAAATCACCAGAAGCCAGGCAGCAGTGTTGTCCCCTCTGCAAGCCCCTCACCACAAGCAGAGCCACAAAGCTGTGTAGCTAGGGGCCCCACCCTGGCAATTAGCTAAGGCTCAGCCCCACACAATTTACAGGTGCCTTTGCTACAAAGGCCACACTACTAAGATGGAGTAAAAGAAGTTCTACCTAATACACAGACACAAACACTGGGAGGCTGCCAAATTGAGAAAGCAAAGAAATGTGATCCAAATGAAAGAATAAAATAAAACAAAACACCAGAGAAAGAACTAAATGAAATGGAGATAACCAACCTATCAGATACAAATTTCAAAACACTGGTGTTAAGGATGCTCAGAGAACTCAGAGTATGGTAAAAAATTGAAGAAATGAAGTTTACATAAAAATGAAATAAAGAAAAACATACAGGGAGCCAAAGTGAAGGGAAGGAAGCCAGCAATTTAGAACAAAAGGAAGAAATAAACATTCAACGAGAACAGAAAAAAGAAACAAGAATGTAATAAAATGAGGAGAGGCTTAGCAACCTCTGGGATAAATTTAAATGTGCCAACATCTTAATCATAGGGGTGCCAGAAGAAGAGAAAGAGCAAGAAATTAAAAACTTATTTGAAAAAAATAATGAAAGAAAACTTTCCTATTTTGGCATAGAAAATAGACCTACAAGTCCAGGAAATACAGAGAGTCCCAAACAAGTTGGACCCAAAGAGGACAACATAATTAAAATGCCAAAAGTTTAAGATAAAGAGAGAATCTTAAAAGCAGCAAAATAAAAGCAGAGAGTTACCTCCAAAGAAGTTCAATTAAGACTATCAGCCAATTTCTCAAAAGAAACTTTTCAGGCAAGAAGGTACTGGCAAGAAGTATTCAAAGTGATGAAAAGCAAGGACCTACAACCAAGATTACTCTATCCAGCAAAGCTATCATTCAGGATGGAAGGGCAGATAAAGTGCTTCCCAGACAAGGTAAAGCTAAAGGAGTTCATCATTACCAGGCCATTATTACAGGAAAAGTTAAAGGGACTTATTTAAGAAAAAGAAGATTAAAACTATGAACATTAAAATGACAACAAAGTATCAATAACTGAATCTAAAAAACAAAATAAAACATACTAAGCAAACAACCAGAACAGGAACAGAATCACACATATGGAGATCACTTAGAGGGTTATCAAATGGGAAGCAGAAGGGGAAGAATGGGCAAAAAGGTGCAGGGATCAAGGAGCAAAATTGGTAGGAACAAAATAAGATGGTGGCATTGAGAACAGTACAGTAAAGGGAGAAGCCAAAGACCTTACACTCACAAACATGAATTAAGTGGGGTTGGAGGACGGGAGTGTTTGCTGGAAAGAAAGTGGGTACTGGGCAGAGGGGGATATAGGGGGAAAATTGGGATACTCTAACAGCATCATCAATAAAGTATACTTAAAATAAAAACATTAGATTCAAACTTGGGAAGATTATGGTTAGGTGGGGTTCTAATTACAATAAATACAAATGCACATATACCCTTTGAGATAAGAATACCTGACACTCAGGCAAGCAAGATGAGTCATCTTGAGATAGTTGAGACTCACCTTGGTGACTGTGACACACCCAGGGGATACCGAGTGGTACTAAATGAAAGGGTATGCCATGTCCCTTAATAAAAAATACACATGGTGAGAAGAGTCATAAACTGGCTTCCTACTTTCAATTTTTGCCTCCTTCTGCATGTGAATAAATAGGCTATTGAATGGCACCCTTGTCATTGCTACTGATGGTAGATTTTTTGGCAAGATTTACTGAAGTAGGGTCTTTTTATCTTAGTTCTGAATATACAACAAACACAGGGCCACATCAGTTGCATAGTTTTTATTTCCCTCCCCCAATGACAGGAATGACAAGAAAGACAAAGTAGTACCTAAGGCTATGAAATTG
The DNA here is from genome assembly GCA_004026585.1 of Noctilio leporinus. Taxonomy (NCBI): domain Eukaryota; kingdom Metazoa; phylum Chordata; class Mammalia; order Chiroptera; family Noctilionidae; genus Noctilio; species Noctilio leporinus. The sequence goes on along the minus strand of PVIW01002337.1, from coordinate 50,608 downwards.
ATGCTTTGCTGGATGGTTGTGCAGAAGCAAAAATAAAACACTACAAAGGTCTCAAGCATAAATTTTGCTGTCTAAAATATGAAAGAATAATATATTTTTATTAAACTTTTTCTGACTGAGTGGGTTTTTTTTTTTTAAGTTTAAGATATGTGGAGTTAGGTTGTAAGCCAGGTCTCGAGCCAGGTCTGTAGCTGGAGGCAGGTGGAAGGCAACCACATATTGATGTCTCTCTCTCTCCCTCTCTGCTTCTCTCCCTTCTCCTCTCTCTAAAAATTAAAAAAAAAAAAAAAAAAGAAAGAAAGAAAGAAAAGAAAAGAAAAGAAAAAAGATATGTGGAGAAAATTTAGGCACATAAGGAAATACCACCTGAGCATACATTAGTGATTTCCGATGTTGTACTATAAAAATTCACTTGAATATCTCATCATTAACATTCCACCACTCACTCTGGTCTCATGATCAAACATATATGATATATACCAGAGTTGGGGTTTTTTCTTCTAAATATGTAATTTGGGTAATTGGCTGTTAGGAAAGAATAGGAAAAAATCAGCTTTAAAATTTCAGTGAGTGGCTGATTGATTCTGGGTACTCAGGAAGGATAAAGAGCATCAAGTGTTAGCTGTTGTTTACAAAGGATGTTATACATAATCTGACCATTGGGTTCTCCTTACAAATCCAATATATTCTTAAGTACCTACTTACCATGTTTATTGACCCAAAGATGTCTTTAATGTAAGATCTATTAATATTTAGTATTCACTGAGAAAGTAAATATTAAAATACAATCTGTATTTAATTGTAAAATACATATAAATTTTAGACCTGTGAAAATAGGAAAAGAAGGAAAGAAGAAGGGGAAGGGGGAGGAAAGAAGGCAAAACAGGAGTGATGGAAGGAAGAAAGGAAAGCAGGAAAATAGAGAATGCAAAGAAAGTCCTTAGAAACCATGAAAGAAAGTCACTGATGGATTCTGAAATACAATCAGATTTTGTTGGATTGTTCTGAAATGTCCCCTATTTTATCTGAAGTACTTCATTGGATAGGATCCAGAATGGTCTTTTATAGAAGTGAAGTATGTGTGAAATGGTGGAAGATAGGTTGGACAATAAGATTGACATTCATTTTGATTCAAAAGTTTACCATTAAACCCTAAAAAGTTAAAATTTAAGAAAGCAATATGAGGAAATGCCCAAAAGTTTAAACTTTCCTTGCAGGCACTTTATATAACTAAATCATATTCAATTATAAAGCACAATTTTAATGTATTTGAAAAACTAATGGTCTTGGACTTAGGGAATTCTGGATCTACATTTAGCCATAAAGGGATATCACTTGTCATATTTTCTTTTGTAGTAAATAGACTTTTCTAGTGCTACCGTTTTTACATGAGTGCATGATTTGTTTAAATGGTATCATTAGTTCTTTAATCTCGATCAACATCTGTTGCCTACAACTTTTTTATTTCAATTACATATCAACCAAGTAATGCATCACTTACTGAACATATTTAGGAAACAAGAACAAAAACATTTGGCTTTTAAAGTCCAGGCTGACATAAAATTGCATTATACATCCCTGAGAAAACTTACACTGGATTAGCTGTTATTTAATTGATTTAACAAACTACAGATGATTTACTTTTATAGATCAACTCCTTAATGTAATACACAAAATAAAAGGTCACTTGTACCCATCTAATTATAGCTCAGTGAAAAGTCAAAAGTGAAAGAATCCAGGGAGCTGAGTTAATTTGTTACTTGGCTGCTATTGTTTCTTTTGACTTGGATTTCCTTAAGGTGGTAAAACAATATACCCACAACATTTGTCTGAAGATGTCAGAGGAAAAATGACCTCAATTTTAAATCATCAACATTAGTGTTTTCATTTGTGATGTAAAGTAAAAGATATTCTGTAGAGTTTTATCAATTCATATAAAAACATTAGGTTATTTTCCCCGGTATCATAATTGATTCATCCACCAGAGGTTGCAATAGGGCTTTTTGCAGATGAAAGACAAAGGGAAATAGCAAGACTGTGCAGACTGTGAGAAAGCTGGTCATATGTCTACTATAATCTGTTACATATCCATCTATACATATTCATATTCTACGTAGAACAGATCAACTACTAAATAAATGTCAAATAATAACTTCCATAAATATGAGGTTTGGCTTATTCTCAAATTGAATGGAAAATGAATTAGCAATACACAATTACCTCATAGTTATTTTAAGTTCTGTTTCGGATAATGGGTATTTTTACAGCCAAGCCTGACTTCCGAAAATTCCTCTAGATTTTTCATCATTATTTTCATCTTGTCTCACCAGTCATTTCTGGCCTCTCTAGTCTGAATGTGTGAGGAGCATGATTGTTATTCTGAAGCAGGAGGACAAGAGAGCAATTCCAGGACACCCTGGGAAAGCACATATAAATGGAATTCTTATTTCTTCTTCTGCGAAGCCCTTGTGAATAAACACACATGGACTTGCTGAAAACAAAGTAAAATATCTGGTCCCAGCCCGTATTCTCAAGTAATTTCCTTATTGTGAGTTATCATACAGATTGAGTTGTTAGTATCAAAGCCCATTTGAATTTTTTTTGATAAAAAGCTCAAATCCAATTCAATAGGAAATATGAGACACATTTTTGTGCTTAATACCATTTCTCTTTAAAAGTGCAACCATAATGAGCAATGGAACAAGAAGACCAAAAAGAAGGAAAAAAAAATACCCTTATCAAACATTACCAGACACAAATCACTCTAATCAGAACTACTGCACTGGATAAAGAAGAAATGTAAGACCGGGCACATTAACTTGTGTATGTACACAACAGTGCTTTTGGATAGCTCCCAAAGGCATAGGACTTACTATTTCCAAAAAGTACCCACTATTAAGGTGGCATAGGTCTTGTCCCTTGAGCCCCCTTAAAGAAACAACAACTGTTCAGTAACAGTGTAACAGATGTTAAAAAGAATCATTAGCAATCTAAATGTTTTTCTGAGCAGATGTCCCCCTTCTGCTGTGGCAAACTTTGAGGGATGCAATAAGAATGGGGGAAAGGATGAAAAGTGTAAAGGAATTAATAATTAGCAGGTCTTCATAAGAAATGCTCATATAATTATATCAAAAAGGATTGAGGTGTTGTATTTTTTAATCGCTGCTACTTGATAAAGAAGAAAAGTAAACAAGCTCAGAGAAGAATTAAACTCACTTTGCTCCACTGATTTGGCAGGTAGGTTTGGGTCAGTAAAAAGAAAAAAGACAAGTAGTATTATAAAGAAATGTAATGCTAAATTTGCAATTGTGTAGTTTTCACTAGACAGCAATAGAGAATTGAAAGGTAAAAAAAGGAAACTGAAGAAAATTAAAAGGAGGAAAACCAGTCTATCTGGAGATAAACCTACGAAAGAAATAAGAGAAGTTATTAGATTAGGTGACTAGTTGTATGTTTATTTCCTTGGGGTAAAAAAGGAAAGATTTTTCTCAAGCACTTTTCCCCATGAAATACCTGAGTTGGAAAGAATCCTCTGTGTAGAGAATTTGCAACTTCAACAGTCTTATTAAAGTTTTCCCTTATTTTCAAAAAATTTGCTTTCTTCCCAAAGAAGACAGAAAGTAGAAATATACATTAATTTTCACACCTTCAAGAAACCATTCTTTTAGTATGTGAGAATAATGGGAATGAGATATTGGAAAAATATATTCTTTCTTATAATTTTCACATTCAAATGAGTAACCAAAAGAATTATAGGTTACAGTAAATGCATGGTCATAAATATATAGAAAACTCACTGAAAATATAAATTACATATTTTATGTATAATAAAATGAACAACATTTTGACTTTGTATGTACCCAAATCTCTTATTCAATTACTGTAATAAGAGTTAACAGCACAAAATTATATGGCAGAAAAATAAATTATTTCCAGGATTCTATAGATATTTTATACATTGGAAATGTGACTATATTGCATTTGTGAGAATTGAAGATCATGCAATGCAAATTCCAGTTCTGTAACAAAAACTTTAATAAGTTGAGATTATACCACACACAAAGACAGGAAGTCATAGCAGACCAATCTAAGAAGCAGAAACAAATAAGAATAGTCACTTAAGATGGGGAGACAAAGGAACAACTGTTCATCAAAAGGGAAGGAGGAATCCCCAGAAAGACTGCTAAATGAAAAAGTAGCAAGCATGCTATTGGACATGGAATTCAAAATAATGATTATAGAGAAACTCAATGAGCTCAGTGAGCTCAAAGAAAACTACAAACAATTCCAGGGCTACTATAAAGAACTCCAGGAAAGCTACAAGGAACTTATTGAGAACTACACAAGCATTGAAAAGGACATAGAAATTGAGTAAGAGCCAGGAGGAAATGAAGAACACAACCTCTACATTGAATAACACAGTAAAAGGAATCAAAAGCAGGCTAGAAAAAGCACAGGATCAGACCAATGAGCTGGAGACAGTGCAACAAAATGAAAAAAGACTGAAAAAGAATGAAGAGGTTTTAAGAGAGCTACAGGACAACATGAAATGTAGTAATATCTTTATCATAGGGATACCAGCAGGAGAAGAAGAGAAGCAAGGAATAGAATATCTGTTTGAGAAGATAATGACAGAAAACTTCCCTAACTTGAAGAGAGAAAAAGCCACACAAGTACAGGAAATGCAGAGTGTCCCAATGAAGATTAAACCCAAACAGGCCCACTCCAAGACACATCATAATTAAAATGGCACACTTCAAAGACAAAGAGAGAATCCTAAGAGCAGCAAGAGAGAAACAACAAATAACATACAAGAGAGCTCTGATTAGGTTATCAGCTGACTTCTCAACAAAAACACTACAAGCCAAAGGGAATGACAAAAATTATTCCAAGCAATGAAAAACAACCAAGACTACTCTACCCAGCAAGGCTGTCATTCAAAATGGAAGGTGAAATAAGAAGTTTCCCAGACAAAAAAAGGCTAAAAGAATACATTTCCACCAAAACAACATTGCAAGAGATCTAAAGGATCTGCTTTAAGAAAATGAAGCCATAGAGAGAGACAGAAAAAAAACACAGGGGAAAAATGATAATGAATAACTACCTATCAATAATAACCTTAAATAAAAATTGAATAAATGCACCAATCAAAAGACATAGGGTAGCTGAATAAATATAAAATACCTTTGATGAGTGAATGCTTTAAAACAACCTTGTAGCTAAAGAAAATATCAGCAAAATTCAAAGGGAACCAACTGTATGGGAAAACATAATTGCCAATGATACCTCAAACAAGGGTCTGATCTCCAAAATATATAAAGAACTAATGCGACTCATCACCAGGGAGACAGACAGCCCAATTAAAAAATGGGCAAAGGACCTGAACAGACAACTCACTGAGGAAGATATACAAAGGGCCCAGAGGCATATGAAAGAATGTTCAACATCGCTAGTCATCAGAGAGATGCAAATTAAAACTGCATTAAGATATCACCTCACACCTGTCAGAATGGCAATCATCAGCAAATCAACAAACAACAAGTGTTGGCGAGGATGCGGGGCAAAGGGAACCCTCATACACTGTTGGTGGGAATGCAGGCTGGTGCAGCCACTATGGAAAACAGTATGGGGTTTCCTTAAAAAACTCAAAATGGAACTGCCTTTTGATCCAGCAATTCCACTACTTGGACTATACCCAAAGAATCCTGAAACACCAATTCAGAAGAACCTATGCACACCTATGTTCATAGCGGCACTATTTACAATAGCCAGGTGCTGGAAACAGCCTAAGTGCCCATCGGTGGATGATTGGATCAAAAAACTTTGGTACATTTACACAATGGAATTCTATATGGCAGAAAGAAAGAAGGAACTTGTACCCTTTACAACAACATGGATGGAACTGGAGAGTATTATGCTCAGTGAAATAAGCCAGTCAGTGAAGGACAGGTATCATATGATCTCACCCATTACAGGACAATAATGAGCAAAACTAACAACAAGCAAAACAGAACCAAGTATATGAATACAAGGAATAGGCCTTCAGTGGTCAGGGGGAAAGGGGTTGGTGGGAGGGGGGAGGCAGAGGGAAAGAAGGGGAGCAGTTTAGACAAGAACCTAGTATAAAGGAACCATGGACATGGACAACAGGTGGGATTGACTTTGGGGGGAATGGGTGGGTGGGGAGGGGGACAGAGGGGAGCAATAAGGGGATGGATGTAATACAACAACAATAAAATTAAAAAAAAAAAAAAACAATCTTGTTATAAGTAGACCCTACTAAATAATATCTAGTTTTGAATTTTTGTTGTATCTGCATTACTGCAGGTTAAATTTTCTTAGACTGAAATTATTTCCTAAGTTGGTAAAATCATGTTACTTGATAGATAACTCTTAGAAAAGTCTAATGCAGTTTAGGAAAAAGAAAATGTGGATGTCTATTACACAGAATACAAGCTATCTTAGTCATTGTTACAAAATGTGTGCTTTAGAAGAGCCATGGTACTGAGTGACAAGGATGACATACACATTTCTCTCTTATAGGCCAGATAATTTCATTGTTTAAATGACAAAGTACTGTGCAATCTGCAACTTTCCTAATTCTCAAACATATCACCCTCGCTTAGTAAGGATAATGCAACAACTATTCAATAACTCATTTAATGTAGAACCCTAATGTGGAATGGTCCCTGAAACTGAAATAATTTTAAATGTTTGCAATTGGAGAATAATTCACATTTTTAAGAATAGTGTATTTATCCGATAAAAAAATTTCTATGAGCAATGTCCAAGATTTGGCTACCTAATTTTCTTGTAGGATTTTTATGTTCTCAGGTCTAACATATAAGTCTCTGATCCATTTTGAATTTATTCTTGGGTGTGGTGTATGAGGGTGGTCTAATTTAATTTTCCTGCACATATATATCCAATTTTCTCAACACCATTTATTGAATAAATTAGCATCTCGTATGTGCTTGCTTCCCCTGTTGAATATTGACTATAAAGATGTGGATTTAGTTCTGGGCTGTCTGTTCTGTTCCATTATCTGTGTGTCTGTTTTTATGCCATTACCAGGCTGTTTTGATTACTCTGGCTTTATAGTATGGTTTGATATTTGGCAGTGTGATTCCTCCAACTACGTTCTTTCTCAGGATTGCTGTTGGTATGTGGGATCTTTTGTGGTTCCATATAAAATTTTAAAATACCTGTTCTACTTCTGTGAAATACATCACTGGAATTTTGATAGGGATTGCTTTAGGTAATGTGGACATTTTAATAATGTTAATGCTTCCTATCCATGAACAAGGTATGTGCTTCCACTTATTTGTATCTTCTTTAATTTCTTTGTTCAGGGTCTTATAATTTTCCATGTACAGGCCTTTTACATCCTTGCTTAGATTTATTCCTAGGTATTTGATTCTTTTTGAAGCAGTGGTAAATGAGGTTGTATTTTTAAATTTCCCTTTGTGTTAGTTTATTATTGGCATATTAAAAATGCAACTGATTTCTGGATACTAATTTTGTATCCTGCTACTTTGTTGGATTCAGTTATCAGTTTGATAGTTTCTTGGTGGAATCTCTGGGGTTCTATATGTATAGTATCATGTCATTTGCAAATAAAGACGGTATTAGTTCTTCCTTTCCAATTTGGATGTCTTTTACTTCTTGTCTGATTTCTGTGACTAGGTCTTCCAGTATTGTATTGAATTAAGAAGTGAAAGTGAACATCCCTGTCTTGTTCCCAATCTTAAGGGGAACACTTGTAGTTTTTGCCCATTGAGTGTGATGCTGGCGGAGGTCATATATGGCCTTTAGTATGTTTAGGTATTATATTTAGGTTCCCTCTACTCCCACTTTGTTGAGAGTTTTTATCATAAATGTGTGCTGGATTTTATCAAAAGGTTTTTCTGAATCAGTTAATATGTTCATGTTTTTTTTTTTTATCCTTCATATTGTTTATGTGGTGAAGGTCAATAGACATATGAGAAGATGCTCAATGTCACTAATAATCAGAGAAATGCAAGTTAAAACCGCAATGAGATAACATCTCACACCTGTCAGAATGGCTATCATCAATAAATCAACGCAGCAAGTGCTGGAAAGGATATGGAGAAGGGGAAACCCTATTGCACTGTTGGTTGGAATGCAGACTGGTGCAGCCACTGTGGAAAGCAGTATGGAATTATCTCTACAAATAAAAATCGATCTGCCTTTTGACCAAGCAATTCCACTTCTGGCAATATACCCAAAGGAACCCAAAACACTGATTTGAAAGATTGTAAGCAAACCTACGTTCATTGTAGCATTATTTATAATCACCCAGATATGGAAATAGGCCAAGTGTTCATCAGTAGATGAGTGGATAAAACAACTATGGGACATTCACACAATGGAATTCTACTCAGCCACACAGAAGAAGAAAATTTTACTCTTTGTAACAGTATGTATGGAACTGGAGAGAGCATTATGCCAAGTGAAGTAAGACAAATACCATACGATTTCACTCAACTGTGGAATGTAATGAATAAACTGAACTAATAAGAAAAACAGAGGTAGACTCATAGATGGAGAGCCTATGACAGGTAGTGAGGGGAGTTGAGGTGGTGGAGGGATTGAGCCAAAAAGGAAAAAGTACTCATGGACATGGACAACAGTGTGGTAATTGCTGGGGAGAGGGGAAGTATAAGGATTAAATGTAATGGAAAAAAATCTTAAATCTTAAGAAAAAGAAGATATTAATAAAAATTTAAAAGAGCAATGCAGTTAAAGAATAGTGCACTTGATAAGAACAGCCATCATAATAAGCATCATCATCATAATAGGAGCAGAAGCAAATACATGTTCAATACATAACATGTGTTGGGTATCCATCTAAATGCTTTACACACATTAACTCATTTAATCCTCACAACAACCCCCTTTTACAGATAGGTAAACTGAGGCAGAGAGAGGTTAGTGTTACTTGTCCAAGGTCACATAACTAGTAGGTGGTAAAATTACATTAAAAAACTCCACCTGGTTTTACAGTTTGTGCTTTTAACCATTTCACTTTATCTCTCTGCTGACTAAAAGACATAAAAGTAGATGAGGAAAAAAAATCTTCCATTTAAGGTAATGTGGGTGCCAGGAGAAAGAAAGGGTGCAAAAAGAAATCTTTGCCCTACAATATTAAGCCCTAGAATATCTCTTAGCCATTGTGTTTGTTTTAAAAATAAAGCAGTGCAATATGTAAGTAAAGCATTACTTTTACTAATTTTAGAATAGTTCACTAAAGAAAGGCTCTAATAAAATACAAGATTTTTTTCTTTTAAGTTAAAATTTGGGGGACAGGCCTAAACATTGTTTCTGCTCTCTAGTCACAATTCCTTGCAGAGAAACTTTGGATCTTGAGAAGAGAAGATCTATTAGGTCATCTTGTCCATCTCACCACCAGTGGAGAATTGTTCCCGACAGTAAAGAAGTTAACTTATTGACAGCACTCTTTAAACAGCAATTTACCAGGCGAATCCCTAAAGGCAGGAATGACTTCGATGGTTTATCTTTGCCTTCTTATCATCAGTATAGTTAGGAGACCCATTCAGTATTCTCTATGGAATGAGTAAGAGGGGTAGGATTCTTGAAAATATTTCTAAACTGCAGTATACTAAAATAATAGCTAGTAACATTTTGACAGTTAAATGTGGGGTTGTTCCTTTTCTTTCATGTTTGGACTAGCATGTTCATGTGTGCACACATTAGCATGAGGGATTTTTGACAATGAACTTCCACAATATCAAAATTTATTTTATAAAATAAGTTTAATATTCTACTTAGTGAATAGGAAAATACAATGTTCAAGTAAATATAGGAAAAGAGGTAGCTATTAAACACATTCTAAATAAAGAAGTCCTATTGCCAAAAGTGTAGATTTTAACCCATTTTTTAGCTTTTTTGAAAGACATACAGAAGAGGTAGGACATTTACCCAGGTTCCATCTTACAGTTCAACTTTGGTGCTGCTTTCATCCTTTTCTCCATTCACATTTTATGGGATAATGTTATATAAAGTGGTAGCAAAGCAGATTTCTTATGGTACCATCAACCAACACTAGTCTCGTTAAATTTTAAGACCCCTTTTTTATTAAAAAAAAAAAAAAAAAAGTGGAAACTATCTCATCCTCTGGTTAGATGGCCTAATATTGTCTGTCACTATGTAGATACATTTAACTCCCACTCATTACTCTTCAGCAAACATGCTAATAAAGGAGCCACACGTATAGGAAAAGTAGCTACATCTACATTATATAAAATGCCAAAAGAGTCTTTCTCAAGATATTTTACTCCTTTTTTGGAACTAATGCATTATATCTAGACACCACCAAAAAAGCAAATACTATACATTGATCTTCTACCCTTCTATTGGGTAGACCAGACTACCACTGTGTAACACTATCAGTGACAAAGAGTCTCAGAAATAAATGAAGGGAGATAGAATAAAAGAAAGGGAATGAACAAAGGGTGTTTTTATAACCACACCATTCAGATGAGTTTCGGAGGATGGAGAGGAATGATAAATGAGGGAGAAGGAAAACTTGAGAATGTTAACAAGAAAAATAATTTTTAAAAATGGTTTGTATTTTATCTAGTACATAATGTGAATGCCAGGAACTAAAGCTATGAAATGGTGGTCATCAGCTACTGAGATTATAACTAAGATTTATAGCTTTAAATACTCAAAAACTTTGAATAAGACTATAATGGCTTTAACCTGGGAGATATTCTTAACCTATCTTTACTTAGAATTTGGTTATTGGAATAGGATTGCCCCTGGCTTCACATTAAATTACTCTTGTGTGATTACATGATAAACTTAGAGTCTATAACTCCTATGAAAAAGTTTCCTGGCATCATTTCAAAAGTAAAGAAATTCTTGTTTGCCAGTGTTTATTTTTCCATTTATCATAGGGGTTATTGAAATAGCCATCATCATCATCATCATCTCCCTGTAGTCTTGGGACCATAAAATAGGCTGCTCTAGAGCAGAAGAGTAGAGAAAAAGACATAAGTTATAAATAGATTTCCAATGCTAATATTTTGCTAGCCTTTGTATTTGGGGAATGATTTAGAAGAAGGGAGCAAAAATAACTCCAGTCTCTTGCTTTGGGTAAAGTAATATCAGTAAGTGAAACAACAATTAAAACAAAAGGAAGTGAAAAGTAGTTAATTTTATTTTGTATGTAGTGAAGGTGAGATTCCTGAAAGATACCTCGTCAGATTTCTTGTGGTTGTTTTATGATGGTACTAAGAAAAAGAGATGACACAAATTTAGGAATCACTAGTGTGTAAGACAAGTGGTAATAGGTGAGATATGATTTAGTTTATAAACTCTTACATTGAAAGCATTGCAGATCAAGTTTTATAGTTTATCAATAAGTATTCAGCATCAAGGGAAGAACACATAGGCTGTCTTGGCTATTTCAGTACTGATAGGTTTTCCTTATTAAAGCAAATTATCATTTTGAAAGTCTCAAAGTCAATGAAATGTTTTTTACAAAGTTCACTTTGCAAAAAAGGAAAAAATGATAGTCATAGAACTGATCATGATTTTGGTGACTAATGGGATTCCGTATACCTTTTTCATTTGGAAGAGTAATGGGATGTGTCACTGTGCTTTATTTGGAATCATTGAAAATTCATAGTTGCCAATTCTATCTGTAAAAGTCCGTGGGGAAATTCTCTATGTGAGAAACTGAATGAGGGGAAGGGAAGGCAGCACAAGTGATCAAAATCTCTAAGCACTGTAGGATTTCCTGTGCTTCCTGCCAGCCATTTGAAAGGGGGGCTTTGAAAGTGCACTGAGGTTAAACCTTAAGTGAGGACGTGAATCCAAGGGCTGGTGTCTAGTTCCTGTTCTAACAAGGAAAGGACATTTGTTTTTAAAATGATTCCAGTTTCAAGATGACCGAGTTCAACATTAGACCTGGCTTTTCGGGCAGCGAGTAAGATGCTGCTGCTGTTGCAGTAGCCCTTTTAGCTCTCGTGACCCCCAAATACAGAAGGGACACATGACTCAATACTTATGTGACTGTGGGTTCCAAAAGGCCCTTTTCCAATCTGCTCCGAGATTAGGTTCCAATTTTGAAACTATCGATGCCCCTGACTTGGAGAGCAGTTTTACCTTTGGTTGCTAAAAATGAAAGTCAAAGTCTTGACCAGACTGAATGAGTGGCTCTAGCTGGTTGTCTTAGGAAATATTTTGCTGATGCCATTTTATAGTGATCAGTGGTCCTTGTCACTTTCTGCCCTATGTATAGTTCTCTTTAAGATTTCTGTAAAATGCGACATTGCTCTTTTTGCTCCATTAAACAATATAGCTGCATAACCTCTACTCGTTCAAGTAGGAAGGGTAGCGAAGTCCTCTCTGGTCATTCGTACTTTTGAATTAGACACAAGCTGGCAACATAGAACATACTGGCTCCTCTTGTCTGGGGTCCCATAGCCAACACCAGGGAGCCAACCCCCATATCCACACTTAGAGTAATAGGTTTCCTAGCATTATTGAAAACCTGTCCAACTAGTTCATGGTAGACAGAAAGCTATGCCCAGTCGTGTATGTGCTTAAAAAGTGTTTGAAGCCCTGGCTGGTGGCACAGTGGATTAGGCACCAACCTGCGAACCCAAAGGACGCTGGTTTGATTCCCCGGTCAGGGCACGTAATGAGGTTGCAAGTCAGGTCTCCAGCCAGGTCTGTAGATGGAGGCAGGTGAAAAGCAACCATACAGTGATCTCTCTCTCCCTTCCTCTCTTTCTGGAAATGATAAATAAAATCTTTAAAAAATAAAATTAAAATAAAATGAATCATTTTTTAAAAAAGTGAGTAAAGGTAGGTGTCTATTACCAGTGCTTCAACTTGATTGCTAAAGCAAAGGAAATAGCACTTTACACTTTCACCATTAGGCAGCCATTAGACTTGTATTTTAAGTTGTCCATAAAATAATAACATTATTATGTGATAATTCCTTACTTTCAATCTTGTGGTCCTTTTCCTTCTTAAAACATGTTTTTTTCATGGAAAACTTTGTAATCCCTAATAGGAGTACCTCATATATTAATTCTCAGCACATATTTTTCATTTCTAGCATAACTTGCAGATACAAAGCAGAGACTCAGAAGATGTGAGCCTGTATCCATTTCCTTTTTAAGAGAAAGAAAAAGACCTCCTTTTTAAGTTTATGTGTCTCTAGCCATTTTAAGACATGTAAAAATGTCACCTGAACTGAGTAGGAAAAAAAAACTAGAAAAACAGAGACAAGTCCAGGTGCCTCACCAGATTGCGTGGTTCTGGTCAAGTCCATCTAATTGACTAAATTTGCTCATCTACAAATTTTTATCTCAGAGATCACTTCATAGGAAAGTATCAGGACCCCTTTTTCCTACCTCCAATTGATACGTTTATAGTTTCTATGGGAGGAGACTATATTCTGAAGCCAGGTTTTTATGAGTCTGCCCAAAATAATTACCCAAGATCTCTATAAAAATTCTATTTTTGGTTAATTTTCAAATAGAGAATAAAAGTCAGTTGTATTAAATTTTGTACTTTGTACAGTAAATGGCTTGCAGTTGGCAAATACACCTTAATGATAATTATGTGTGATAAAAACAGTCACCTATTAAATATGCTGATGATTAACTGAATTTGAATATCTGGAAAATTTAAGATTAACTAATTTTACTACCATTTAATTAAAGAGCACTCCCTATGTGTAACCCTGGACACTATGAATGTGCACACTGTAGATTATTCTTTTACAAAAAAAAAATGTCTTGCTCTTCACTGATTCAATTCAACAATTTATGTGATAAATGTAGGGTTTTCATTGCTCTTTTTTACATACACTTATTTTTGTTATAGGCATTTCACAAAGCAGACCATTTTATATTTATTTTTTATAAGGTGGAGGGTGCTCTGAGAGCCATTTGTGTCACTGAACAAACGTACACCTGTGTATCCAGTCTGGAGTGAAAGGGAGGAAAAGCACAAAAGGGAGAGAATATAAAGCCTATCTGTGTGGAGCAGAGGACAATCGTTAGATTCATTATCTGCTCTACATTCCAGTCACTTCTTTAAAAGAAAAGAAGTACATAATACCATGGCAACAGTTAGACCTGCAGTCCGTTATGGTATATAATCATTAAGAGGTTTTCGTTCTTCCCTGAAAATAGATATGAAAAAAATTCATAGTGGTTGCACAAACTCCCTACATTTATGCTGATTAAATGACAAGTTTGTAATTTACAGGTGTCTTATTGCCATGGGAATGCAATCACACAATTCCATTTTAGAATTCAAGGGCTTTTGAAACATGCTGCATGATTGTTAGCTGGGCTGCAAGCTAAGATTAAATTAAAAGGGTGGCATGTAGATTTTCAAACGTGGTGTTGACATTTACTGGCCAATCACAGTGTGCAACATTCCTTCACGACAGCAGATGTTGACCTTTCAAGCTTTCCCTATCTGCTTTCACGAATTACCTGCAGAAATTAACATAACTCTGCTTCCTGCTCTATGCTGCTATTAATGTCATTTGGGAATTGAGATTCATGAATTCAGTTATTACCCAGGCTTGAGACCCGTTTTTATACTCTAAGCACAGAACTAACAGCTCCTGGGAGCTGGCATTTTTGGATGTTGCTTCAACTACCTTTGTGGTTGAGGGATAGCTAGGAGCTATAGAGTAAAAAAAGAAGAAGAAAAAAAAAGGTTATAGAGAATAAGAGGAGAAATAGGCAGAGGAAGACAGTTTCAAGGAGAATGCTAAGGGCCAAATAATTGCAAATATATGGAATAGGAGAGCTTCAAACATGGAAAGGATACATTGTGAGTCAAATAATGGCTTGAGTTTCACTTCTCTTGTTAGCTGAACCATGAAAATGATAACCCTTAAGAGTCTGTGTGCAGGAGCTTCGGGGTTTACTCCACAATGCCTGGGGCCTCTGTTATTGAAGGCTTAGGAGAGAAAGAGGTAAAGATGTCACAGGCAGTCCTTGGGAGTGCTGTGCATAACTGATCCAAATTCTGTACTGCTTCCTTCTAAATAAAAATCCTAGCATTCTGTTTTCGTATTGATATTTTTTGTTGAGTTTTTCCAAACAAAGGCTCTGCTTCTTAACTATTTGGAGGGGACTATTCAATGGGAGAATGAAATTCTGAACTATATCATTTGGGGGGAACAGGAATTAGCACCTCTTATAAACCATATTAACACACATCATTATAATGAATCATATCTTAGAAATTGGCAGACACAGTTGTGACACTATTTGTCAAAATTTGCAAAATGTGAAGGAGGATTTTGAATTTTGCCTAAACTTTTCTTCAGGTTCACTGTATGGATTTCCTGTTGTTCTGTCTTAAATTCCTTGGCAAGTGTCTACAAAATATCTTAGTAACGGTTCTGTGAATCTAGTCTTTTGAGATACAGGCAGATGCATTTATCTCAAGTAGGAATTGATTAACTGAGCTCAAGATGTCACCAATGAGACATGCACATACAGGCTGGTTCAATGGCATTGCTCTGACTTACCCTTCAGCAAACATTCCAGGCTGATTTGCATGTTTCAGCCACAGTGAATTCCCAGCGTTTCTTAGAAACCAGCACCTCTTACCTCACAGATAAAATGTACAAGCAGCATGATTTAAATGGCTGAGACCCACCTTTAAAAATCTCTCTCCAACTCAGTTTCACTGTACTTGATGTTCTATGTCTTGAAATTACTTGATATGTGTGCATGAATATTTTCCCAAAATTATTTGATGCAAACAAATGCTCCTGGGATGGTTGATAGTATTACTAATACTTCCCTGTGAATAAACTGGCCTGGTTTCTTTCCTGTTTGAGAGGAAGGACCAGTGAAGATACACATATCGAAGTGGCAGATGGAGGTCCGAAACTGGATGTCCATGTGCACCTTAAGTAAGGATGTCCAAATCTAAACTGGGCATCTGGACCTCCTTCAGTCGTTGAATTTACTTTCTTCCCATACTTAAGAAAGAATGTGAGGTACATTTTTCATCTTTGCTATGCACTATTCCATCTGGATTTTATATTGAGAGGAATTGAGAAAAATTTGTAAACAGGGAAGTTGCATGATAAAACCAGCAATACAAAAACCATTCTGATTTATAGGGTAAAGAATTGGATCAAGAATGGGCCGAGCATGGATAGGACACACACAGGTAAGGGAGGGACATCTGGGATGTTATTATAGTATTCCAGAGGTGATAATTTTCTTAACATAGTAGAATGGTGATGAAAAATGGTGTCCAGGTTTGAGTTTTATTAAGAAAGTCTAAAAAAAATTTGAAAATATATATAAAGGGTGATATGGGTGTGGGAGGAGTCAGCGATAATTTCCTAGCTTTAGTATCTACAATACAGTCGATGCTGATGCTTCTCACTGAAGGAGATAAAACAAAAAAGTTCAGGGATATACATTGGCTTAATTTGTAGACATGCAATTTTGAAATCCTATGAGTTAACCAACCTGAGCCTATTTCTTTAACCTCATCCAGTCATATATGTTTTCCACAACATATCACATAAAATGTAATCTCCAGTATTTTTGTTGTTGTTGTTCATGGTCTAGATTGGAACGTGTGTATCCCAGAGCTAGGGCCATCTAGAATAGAACCAGTGTGGCAAAGAAGAAAGGCTTGGCTTTGTGAAATGCAGAGTAGTTGGGCCCAAGTTCTGGTTCTGCTTTTTGCTTGCTGTGTGATTTGGCATGAAACTCATTGCATTTAAATTTATTTTTCTTTAAAATAGAGCTGTTAAAACCCATATGGGCATATAATAAATACTCAAACATGGTACTTTCTAATTTTTAATGCTCAATTTAATTTTACTTATTTTACTTTTGTTTATTTGCTTTTCTTTCACTCTGATCTCAACATCAACATTATAGGCAGGCCCATATTCCTGGATAAGACCATCTATGCTCCCATAGGTGGTCCAGCAGTTGCCTATTCAATAAAATGTAGGTTTTTAAAAAAGATTTTATTCATTATTTTTAGAGAGAAGGCAGAGAGGGAGGAAGAATGGGAGAGAAACATCAAAGTGTGGTTGCCTTTCACCTGCCTCCAACTATGGACCTGGCTGGAGACCTGGCTTGCAACCCGGTTATGTGCCCTGACTGGGAATCGAACCAGCAACCTTTGGGCTTGCAGACCAGCACCTTTCCCCTTAAAATGTAGTTTCTTACTGTATCTTCTGAGAAATTATGCCTTTGTATACAATCCTAAATTTTATTGTAGTTACTCTTGTTTCCTATTTTTTCTAATAAATAGTACTAAGAAAAAGAGAGATGTCCTAATTTTATCAGAGGAAAGTGAAGATATTCTAATAATTTATGGATATTGACCATAAATTATATATATATATATATATATATATATATATATATATAATGGAGATGAACTATAATTATTAATTTGTCCATAGAAGCTTGTAAAATATTTTTTTCTAATGAAACTCAACCCCTCTTTACTTTTCTAGTCCTTTTAATCAGGAATGTCGTACAAGATATAACCTAATTTTGGAAAGCAAACTGTAAATCATGTCTGTATGAAAAAAGGACTTTAGGTAGCTCAGCATTTCGTATCACAAGAAATAATTGGATTTGTATGATCTATATCCAAAGTATAATTAATTAAGAAGCATTTATGAGCAAATGCCCAAAGTAGGAAATTACATAAAAATATAGCTCTTGGATGAAATCTTACCATTTAAAGCAGCATACTCCTACAGGAGTATGATGCTAAGTGAAAAAATCAGAGAAAGACAAATACCATATGATTTCACTTATATGTGAAATCTAAAGAGTAAAATAAACAAAGAAACAAAATTGAAACAGACTGATAGATACAGAGATTAAACTGATAGCTGCCAGAGATGGGCAGAGTAGGTAGAGGGGCTGGGTGAAAAAAGGTTAAGGAATTAAGAAGTAGAAGTTGGTCACCACAAAATAGTCACAGGGAAGTAAATCACAGCATAGGAAATATGGTCAATAATATTGTAGTAACAATGCACAGGGCCAGGTGGGTACTTGAAATACCATGGGGAACACTTATAAAGTATATGATTACCTAACCACTATGCTGTACACCTGAAACTAACATGAGATAATATTAAGTGTAAACTGTAATTGAAAAGTTAAATAAAAACACTTCTTGGGTTAAATTTTTAAAGGTGATTTTTAGAAGTGACTTTCAAAATTTTCTCATACATAAAAATATTGAAATATGCAAAAATAAATTATATTTAACAAATATTTATTCAATGTCTATTATGTGCCAGGTGGTAGAGAAGGTAAATCCCTTCCTTTCTTCCCACATTTCTTCATTCTTCATCAGAAGCCATATTTCACACTTCTATTATCTTTCCCATGCTCCTTCCACACTGTTTACCCTTTTGCTAATTCATGCAAATTGAATTTCTAAGATTCTTCATGTTTTACTAGTGTCATTACTTTGCCTGAGATATCAAAGCCTATTTGAAGTCTTTCCCTTGTGTTTTGTATCCCCTATAAAGCAAGTTAACTTGGGCAGAGCTTGTTCATACCCTATTCTCTTATATCTGTTCTCTGTCATTCACCTGCAACAGTGAAGAGATGATGTTAAGAGAAAGAGGAAGGGAGAACAGAGCCTACTTAATAATCTCTGTGTTTATTATAATAGCCCATGTTTATAGAAGCTCTGCACTGAGAAAGACTGAATACTTTCCCAGTACTTAATATTATGTGGTATTTTGCTTTCATTTGATTATTGTCCTTCAAAAATAGCTTTCTCAGCAGAGAGATCCTAAAATAGAGGGGTTAAGTAGTAAAATTATGAAAATCTCTCCTGAAACTTCATACCCATGGTAGTTTGTCAAGTACTAGATGGAGACTCCTAGGTACCAGTAGGAAAAGTAGCTTATTACCCAATTTTCCTACTATTTTGTTGGAAAATAATATAGAACACCCCCCCCCCCCAACACACATACACACATACACACAACAGTGATAAAATACAAACTACTTCTTCAATGCGACTAGTGCATGGGAAAATTCACTTTTAAATTAAAACTGAAGTGTGCTCAAAAACACATAAGCCCAGGATAATTGATGTGGGCATTGGGCAGTTACAACTGCATGGCACTAAGCTAGGAAGATCAGGGTATGTGTAAGGGCCTAACTAAGGTGGACAGCAAATATAGTCTCCTGAAAACATGCAATTTTTCAGTGTGAAGTGTTGTGAGATGGATGGAATCAGCGTTCAATCCCTGGGGACATAGAAGCTGAGAACGAAGAAGTGGAAGGCATCTGGTGTCCACAATTTCACTCATGGAAGAAATGAATGCCTGTGAAATAAATGGGGTGTTTGATCAAGATGGAGGAGTGGGCAGATCCTGAACTCAATCTACTCTTCCCATAAGCACAACAAAAATTGTTACTAAATATAGGGCCATCACTGCTGAAAACCATCTAATGACTAGCTGAACAGAGAACTCTAAGAATATAGGAAAGAACATAAATGAGATTATAATGAAGAAACTACATCAACATGGGTAGGAGAAACACATCCGGTTAGGTTCCATATTCATGGCTTGATGATTTACAAATGGGAGGGATGTCACAGCTGTGACACTTCTGCCACAAGAGCAGGGGATGCAAGGCCCACCCTGGGCTCCCTAATCTGAAGGACCTGTACAGGCAAAAAAAGTTCCCATAATATCTATGAACGACAGTGATTATACGAAAGAGAGATGAAAGGCAGTGGAAGACTGAGACACAGTATTTTTTTTTTCTTCTTTTGTTTTTAATAGAGAGACAGAGCTCTTAAAAGGTCCCTGCACCAACTCACTCCCAGGCAGCATTTCGAGAAGCAAAACACTGGGGTCATTTGGGAAGGTATTAAATTGACTAACTTTAGTGTGCGTGCTGGAGGGGCAGGGATCAGTGGGAACTGTCTGGGGACTGAAGTGCTGGTAGGTGACTTTGTTTCTTTTGTTGTGCTCTTCTTTCACCCAGCTAGGCCAGTGCAGGCAAGCACCAAATTTGTATTCTCTCTTCACCTGGCTATCACCGTTCACACAGCACTGGCATTCCCATGAGATCCTTCCCTGGTCCAACCTCCTCATCCTGGCTGGGGCCCCTTCCAAAGGATTGCAGGCCTGCAATATGTGAGAGCCAACCTTGGCTCACACAGCAACCTTTTCTTAAAGGCCTCAAGCACAGCATAAATGGTAACCAGCCTCAGCATGCACAGGAGCCCTTCCCAAAAGACTCTCTACTCATTGGATGACCTCAGCCTGCATAAAAGCTCAACCCAAGCATGAACAAGTAGCCTCAGCTGTCTTTGAAGCCCGTCCAAAGCACCTCCTGCTCCATGGGGCCAGCCTCCCCACCTCTGCACACCACTGTCCACCATAGTTGCAACTGGTCCTTGCAGCCAGATGCCCTCAGGATCAAACCCAACCCTGGTGCTCCCCCAGCAAATGTGGCCCAATGACATCAGGAAGTTACAATTCACACCCGGGATACTAAGAACTACCTGGCTCTGGTGACCAGAGGACATTTGTGCCATTGGCCTTCACAGAACACCTTCTACAAAAGACCACTCTTTCAAGACCAGCAGATGTAGCAAATGTACCTAATACATGGAAACAAATATAGAAAGTGAAACAAAATGAGGAGACAGAGGACTATGTTCCCAACAGGAGAACAAAACCCCAGGAAAGGAACAAAGTGGACACACACAATTTAACAAATAAAAACTTCAAAGTAATGGTTATAAAGATGATCAATGAATTCAGCAGAAGAATGGATGAACTCAAGGAGAACTTCAACAGAGGCAGAAAATATACAAAAGAACCAATTAGAAGATGCAGAACAAAGCAGTAATTAGGAAGACAAGTGGAAATCAACCAATCAGAACAGCAAATAAACAAATAAATAGAAAAAAATGAGGAGAGCACAACAGTTCTTTGAGACAACATTGAGTATACCAAAATGTGTACCACTGGGTCCCAGAAAAAGGGAAAGAAATGGTCAGGAAACCTACCTGAAGAAATTATAGCTAAAAACTTTTCTAACCTGGTGAATGAAGCAAACAGACCAAGGCTAGGAAGCACAGAGAATTTCAAACCAGATTAAACCAAAGGAGCCCACTCACTATAAGGTACATTATAATTAAAATTCAAAAAGTTTAAGATAAAGAATTTTAAAAGCAGCAGGAAGTATAGCTACTTACGTACAATGGAACCCCCATAAGATTGCCAGCTGACTTTTAAGGAAAAATTTTGCAGACTAGAAGAAAATAGCATGATACATTTAAAGAAATTAAAGAGAAAACCTATAGCCAAGAAATCTGTCTGGCAGGCTCTCATTAAGAACCAAAGGAAAGATGGACTTTTCCCAACAAGCTAAAGCTAAAGGAATTTCATGACCACTGAACTGGTACTATATGCAATAGAAAAGGGGCTTCTCTAAATGAAGAAGAAAAGGCCCAAACTAAGAATAAATAAATGCAGAAAAGAAAACTCACCGTTAAAGACAAATATTTAGTAAAAGTAGTGATCAATAGATTATACAGCTAGTGTAAAGGTTCAAGACAGAAGTAGTAAGGGCATATGTAACTAAAATATTCAAGACATACACACACAAGAGGTACAGTGTAATGTCAAAAGCATAAATGTGGGGGATAGTAAAAAATGCATTGCTTTTAGAATGTGTTTGCACTTAAACAATTATCAATTTTAAATAGACTGTGATAACCATGGATATAATCTATAACTCTCATGGCAACAATCTAAAGCCTATAATAGGTACTCCAAAAATACAGAGAAAGAATCCAAACATACAAGTATCATAAAGAAAATGATCAATGTATAAGAAGCAGAGAGCGAGAAGAAGAAAGGAATTTGGAAGAACTACAGAAAATAATTAATAAAATGGCAATAACTACATACCTATCAATAATTACTTTAAACCTTGGCTGGTGGCTCAGTGAATGGGTACCAGCTTGCGAACCCAAAGGTCAATGGTTTGATTCTCAGTCAGGGCACATAACCAGGTTGCAAGCCAGGTCTCCAGCCAGGTCTCCAGCTCGAGACAGGTGAAAGGCAACCATACATTGATGTTTCTGCCCCTTTCTTCCTCCCTACCTTTCTGTCTAAAAGCAATCAATAAAATCTTTAAAAAATAATAATTACTTTAAATGTAAGTAGGCTAAGTGCTCAAATCAAAAAGTATGAGGTAGCTGAATGGAATTAAAGAAAAGATTCATGTATATACTGCCTAAAGAGACCCACTTCAGATGGAAAGACACACAAAGGACTAAAAGTGCAGAGATTTAAAAAAAAAGATATTTCTGAAGGAAACTGAAGGAAATCCTAGGCATCAATACTTATATTAGATAAAATAGACATTAAAATAAAGACTGTAACAAGACACATAAAAAAGGCACTTCATAATGACAAGGAATCCACAAAATAAAGATATACAACTTGTAAACATCTATGTACCCAGTAGGAGCACCTGTATACATAAAGCCAATATTAACATACATAAAGGTGTACATTGACTGTAATACAATAATAGTGAAGGACTTTTAATACCCCCTGGCATAAATGAATAATCACCCAGACAGAAAATCAACAAGAGTGGCCATAAACAACACACCTGAGTAGACAGACTTATCAGCTACTTACAGAACATTCCACTAAGACTAATAGAATGCACATTTTTTGGAATATTTTACCTGATAGACCACATGTTAGACCACAAACCAAGTCTCTAAATTTAAAAGATTAAAATTATATCAATTATATCAGTCATCTTTTATGGCCATAACAGTATTAGCTAGAAATCAATTATGAGAAAGCAAAACATACACACACAGAACTTAAACAGCATGCTGCTAACAATCAATAGGTTGACAAATCAAGAAAGAAGTAAAAAAATATCTTGAGATAAATGAAAATGGAAATACCATGATCCAAAAATCTATGTGATACAACAAAAACTCTACTAAGCAGGAAATTTATGGTATGTAACTTCATTTCAAAAAACAACAAATATTTTAAATAAACAACTTAACTTTATACCTAAGGGAACTAGAAAAGGAGTAACAAACAAAGCCTAAAATTAATAGAAGAAAGGAAATCAAGGTCAGAGTAAAAATAAATGAAATAGAAACTAAAAATAAAAATAGAAAAAGGTCAATGAAACCAAGAGCTGGTTCTTTAAAAAATAAATAAATATTGATAAATAATTCACTAGACTCTCCAAGGAAAAATAAAAGAGAGGCCCTGGCTGGTAGCACAGTGGATAAGGCTGTAGCTGTGAATCCAAAGGTTGCTGGTTCAATTCCCAGCCAGGGCACAAAACTAGATTGCAAGCCAGGTCTCCAGCCAGGTCTGTAACTGGAGGCAGGCGAAAGGGAACCATACATTGATATCTGTCTCCCTTCCTGCCTCTCTCCCTTCCACTCTCTCTAAAAGTAGTAAATAAAATCTTTAAAATAAAATAAAATAGAATAAAATGAGAGGGGGCTCAAATAAAAGGATTGAAAGAGAACAAGTTATAATAGATACCACAGAAATATGAAGAATCTGAATACACAAATGGACAAACTAGAAGACTTAGATCAATTCCCAGAAACATGCTATTTTCAAGGAATAAACCAGAAGAGACTGCTAGTGATTGAATCAGTAATCAAAAACTCCCAACGCACAAAGGTTCAGGACTAGCTGGCTGTACTGGAGAATTCTCTTAAACATTTAGGGAAGATTTCATACCTGTCCTATACGTATATTCCAAAAATATAAAGAGGAATGCTTCCAATACCCCTGAGGCCAGCATTACTCTGATCCAAAACCAGACAAAGACACTGCAAATCAAAAAGTTATAGACAAATAACCTTGATAAATATACATAAAAATTCTCAACAAAATATTAGTATGTATACTGAATTCAACAACACATTCAAAGGATTATAACGTGATCAAGTGAAATTCAAGGATAGCTCAATATCCACAAATCAATGCAATAAATCACATTAAAAAGGATAAAAATGATGACTATGTAAATAAATGCAGATAAAACATCTGACAAAATATAATTTATGATGAAGATTATCAGCAAACTGGAAACAGAGAGATCATTATCTAGGCATAATAAAGACCATATATGAAAAAACAACAGCTAGCATCATACTCAATGATGTAATGCTAAAAGCTTTTCTCTTAAGATCAGGAACAAGGCAAGGATGCCTACTTTCATCACTTTTATTCATCATGGTATTAGAAGTCCTAGCCACAGCATTCAGACAAGAAAAAGAGGTAAAAAAAAAAAAAAAAAAAAATTCCAAATTTAAAAAAGTAGTATAATTGTCATTATTTGCAGATGGCATAATATTATATATGGAAAATCTTAAAGACTCCATAAAAACCTATTAAAACTAATAAATTCTGTTAAATCACAGGACACAAAATTAATATGCCAAAATCAATGAGTTTTCTATACACCAGGGGTGTCAAACTCATTTTCACTGGGGCTACATCAGCCTTGAGGTTGCCTTCAAAGGGCCAAATGTCATTTTAGGTCTGTATACATGTAATTACTCCTTAACAGTTAAGCAAGCCAGGCCAGATAAAACAAGGTGGAGGGCTAGAGTCAGTCTGTGGGCCTGGTGTTTGACACCCATGCTATACATGAACATTGAATGGTAGAAAAGGAGAAGTTTAGAAAACAATCCCTTTAATAATTGCATTGAAAAAATGAAATAAAATACCTACGAATAAGCTTAACCAAGGAAACAAAAGACCTGTACTCAGAAAACTAAGATACTGAAGAAAAAACTTGAAGATGACACAAATAAATGGAAGGCTACCTTATGTTCATGGAATGAAATAAGTAACATGATTACAATATCCATACTTCCCAAAGCAATTTGCAATAGTTAATGCAATCTCTATCAAAATGCCAGTGGCATTTTTCACAGAAATACAACAAATAACCCTAACATTTATGTGGAACTACGAATGATAACTGAACAGCCAAAGCAATCTTGAAGAAGAACAAAACTGGAGATACTGTATCTCCTGATTTCAGTCCATACCACAAGCTATATTAATCAAAGCAGCATGGTGCTAACACAGAAACAGACACAGGACAGCGGAACAGTATAGGAAGCCCAGAAATGAGGCAAGAAATTTAAAATGGAAAAATGACAGTCTGTCTATTTAGTAAATGGTGCTAGGAATACTGGATAATAGATTTAAAAAAAAGAAACAAAATTGATTTATTAAAAAATGAAACACACAGAAAGCTCAAACAATGAAAATAAATATAATTCAAACATCTTCCTTAAAAATATAAATCTGCCTTGGCTGGTGGTGCAATGGGGTGGCACCAGCCTGTGAACTCAAAAGTCGCTGGTTGATTCCCAGCCAGGGCACAAAACCAGGTTGCAAGCCAGGTCTCCAGCCAGGTCAATGGCTGGAGGCAGGTGAAAGGCAAACATATATTGATGTCTCTCTCCCTCTCTGCCTCTCTCCCTTCCTCTCTCTCTCTGAAAATAATAAATAAAATCTTAAAAATAAATAAATTTAAAAAGGTAGATAGTGGAGCAACACCCACAGAGTACTAAGGAAAGGATATAAGACAAAGATTTGATAAGCAGAGAAGCTCTCCTTCAATCATATATATTACAGACAAACATTTTTGAACTTGCATAAAATAGGAATAAAGGTGACAAAATGTGATAAAAATATTATAGACTCTGACAATTGAGTAATCATACTACTAATATGTAGAAAAGGGTAAAAATGGTAAAATGTTTGCTTTATATTTTAAGTAACTGAACCTCTATAAAGTAAATATATAGATATATAATCTTGAAATTCTAAATTTTTTAACAAGTGGTCCTATATTTTTATTTTCAACTAGGTACCACTAATATGTAGCTAGTCCAGCACTGGAGATAAAATTTGTGGTTAACATTCCCTCATTGTTACTCTCTGAATCATGGAGCTTCTGAGAAACCCTCAGGATTAATGCATAGGTGTGATATGAAGGGAAAGGAAGACTATGAAATATAACAGTTCACATTACTTGGTAATTACGACATTGTTTTCCATTTTAATATCGGATTCCTATTTTTAAATCTGTCTTATCCCATTCTATATAGGACTTACATAATATAATTTAATAAATGACTTGGACCAAATATCCAAGAAGAAATTGTTATTTTGACAATGGAGATTAAAAAGCAGGGACTCCAAAATGTATATTGAGGTGATTGGAAGGGGTGGGTCCACTGAATTTCTTTCAAACTTGTATTTTTCTAATGACCAAAACCATCTTAAAATTCTCTTCAGGTTGTTTAACCTTTAGACAGTTTACTTCCTGACTCTAGACCCCT
Organism: Noctilio leporinus; assembly: GCA_004026585.1. NCBI lineage: Eukaryota > Metazoa > Chordata > Mammalia > Chiroptera > Noctilionidae > Noctilio > Noctilio leporinus. Next base: position 24,163 of record PVIW01002337.1, on the reverse strand, counting down.
GACTTCTTTTTTAAAACAATTTACTTTAGAAAACCTGTCATTGGAAAAATTTTTTAATCTCTATCTGAGCACATGCCTATTGATTTTAGATAGAGGGGAATGGAGAGAGAGGGAAAGATCAATATGAGAAGAAAACATTAATGGGTTGCCTCTCATACGTGTCTTGACCAGGGACCAAACCCGCAGCCTAGGTATGTGACCTGACTGGGAATCAAACCTGCAACCTTCTGGCTTATGGAATGACACTTCCACCAACTGAGCCACAGTGGCCAGGGCAGTAAATTCTTTCTCTACTTCTTTGAATTGTAAATATTTATATTTTTTAATTCCCACCAGAGGATTTTTTTAAACTGAAGAAGACAGAGAGAGAGAGAGAGATTTCTGTGAGGGAAAAACTTCAATAGGTTGCCTACCATAACCACCTGTACTGGGCAATGAGCCTGTAACCCAGGCATGTGCCCTGACCTGGGAATTGAACCTGCAGTCTTTAGGTGTACTGGATGACACTCCAACCATCTAAGCCACCTGGTCAAGATATAAACCTTTTAAGAAGCTTCTTGTCAGCTTTATAAACCAAGAATATCTTTCTCAAGACCCTCAAGGAAGACAGAATTCCTATCTCCCCATTTTTGTGGGAAGATAGCCTAACTTTGTTGGGGTATCTTGCTCCAATTGTAAAACTACTTTCTATAATAAATACATAAGAAGTTCACTTTTCCTTTAGATAAAGCCGATTAGCAAACATGGATGGCCTGTGAGCCCCACAAACAGCTCTTTAAAAATGCTCTAGCTTTTGGTATTGGTGGGGTTGAGCTCAGACTGAACTCTGATGCCTAGGCCTTATTAAAACATCCCTGAATAAAGTCTTCCATGTCTACGAACTTCATTCTTTATCTGGACAATGTTTGCTTTGGCACTAACATTTTACACAAGTTGAGAAAATACCTGTTGTCCGTGTCAAAATGGTGATCAAGATGATGGCTTTGTAGAGGGGACATAGCGGTTGGGCTCAAGTTTTATTCCTACATCTGATAAATCATGTCTTTGAGGACTCTGGGATAAATGTAATTTTAGTAGATTTAATTTGCCCATAATCAAACAAATATTTTATGTAGTAATATCCAAGGCACCCACAACATTTATGTTGTGAAGTAGATTGAAGTGAAATGAGATTAGGAACACTGTCCCAGTCTTTATATAGATGGTCCTTTTCCCAGATCCTGTAGCCAAAGATAGATGAATGAGTTTTGTTTCCTGGCCTGCTCTCTGCTAGGAGTTGCCTGGTGGTGATTTAGCTTTCCCTTTTGTGCTTGATGTGGTGCCATATTTTCCTTAAGATCTTGTACATCTCCGGTGTGATTTTTCAAAGCAGTCGTTTTTTCACGCAGTGTTCCGCAGGCACCTCCCCCACTCAGTTTTCAAATGCGGAGTATTATCCTTGCTGCTCCAAGGAAATGGACCTCATATTTCAACACTTCATCTAAAAGCATGTTTGTTTCTGCTTTGATGAAATGTGGCGTAGATATATTTATTTTCTGTACTTCTCTGCTAGAAAAGTGCACACCAAGTAATCCAATGTGTTCTTTATATCTGTATTGAAAAGTGTTTACAAAGAAATAAGAAGGACTTTGTATGCAAATGAAATCTTTAGCACAGAGTTCCACCTAGTTAAACGCCTAAATACGCCCCCCTGCAGAAAATTAGGTGCTGAATTGTGCACCACTGTCCTTAAAAGCGTTAATTAGACCTTTAATTTTATCATGTGGGAAATGTGCTGGAGTCAAGAAACACCTGCTGAAGACAAATACACGAGGAAACAACCAAATTAAAGTGTCTTGGTAAACAGCACTGAAATATTAAAGGAAGTGGTTAAACAAACAGGGAGCTACAAAGAGGAAAAGAAAAACCTCACAACAGAGGCCTCTAACTTCAAGAAAGAAATATAAAAGGAGAAAAGAAACATTCCCAAGAAAGGACTGTCCTGTTTGTTGGGGCAGAAATCATAATGGACTCATTTACAAAATATGAATATCAGGTACTGAATGGAGTTTCATGCTCTCCCCCATTTAAATAGCCTTTTTTCTTATTTATACAGTACAAGTACATGAATAATTTCTACTGTACTCCACTAATACAGAAATTATTCCTACAGAACTTTACTAACATACAAATTTCAGAAATCCTGTCAGATAAAAGTTATGTTAATTCAATGTTTCTAAATTCAACTAGTCAAGATACAGTAATAGTAAAAATATTATATAATGACAAGTATATGCAAATTTATATATGCAATTATACACACGTATATGAATACATACATAATTTTTACTGGCCCTGGTCTAGCTCCCAGATGCCATCCAATGAGTTAATATTTTCTCTATCTGGAATAGCATCAAAAGTAACATAGTTCTTATCTTTGTACCCCATAATATTCTCTCTGTAAGCTAACTCCATTGGAAGGAGGTAATGTTTACAAACTTAGCAGACTGGGTTAGGCATGTCCACCAGCAGGGTATTAATGATTTTATGTATCACTAAAACAAACAAAACCCTTGAATTTTAGATCAGTGTTAGGTACATGAAAAAATTGTGAAGATATTACCAAGAATTTCCACATCCTACTCCAAGTATCCTCGATTATTAACATCTTACATATTAGTATTTTTTCTTTGTTATAACTAAGTAACCAATATTGACACATCATTATTGACTAAAGTCCATACTTTATCCAACTTCCCTCGTTTTTCCTATTGCATCTTTTCTCTTCTATGGTTTCACCGGGGATACAGACTACAGTTACTCATCATGGCTCCTTAGTCTCTTCTTGGCTGTGACAGCTTTACAGGTTTCCCTTATTTTTTTACAACCTTGGTATTTTTAAGAAGCGCTGGTTAGATATGTTGTAGAAGGTCCTTCAATTAGCATCTCTTACATTTTTTTGTGTGTGACTAATCTGCGGTTTGTACTTGGGAAAGGAAGACCATTGAGGGAAAGTGCCATTTTTGTCACATCAAGTAAAGGATGCATACAGTCAATATGACGTAATTGTTTATCATAACCTTGATAATGTGGCTGAGGAAATATGGATGAGGTTTCTCCAAGAGTAACATTACTCGTTCATACTTCTTTCCACATTGTTCTCTTTGGAAGGAAGTTGCTATGCACAGACCACACTCATAGAGTGTGCACTTAGGCTGCAAATGCTTGAAGAGTATGGTAGGCACAGTAAGACCCCTCCTAGATATTCATGTCCTAAATTCCAGAATCCGTCATCTTCTTAGACAGTAAAGGGGAAATAAAGTTCAAATGGGTTTAAGATTGCTACTTAACTAACCTAATGTTGCTTGCTTAAGATGGAGTGTGGGGCAGAAGCCACGGTCTAGGGGTGGCCTCTAACACCTGTCAAAGGCAAGAAAAAGGATTCATCCCTAAGACCTCCAAGAAGGAATGCTGCCCTTTTCATACCTTCAATTTTACCCAGTGAGACCTACATCAAACTTCTAACCTGCAGGGCAGTAACAATGCTGGAATTTATCTGCTTGGGAGAATGATCACTTACTTTCTTTTCTTTCTTTCTTTTTCACTCATATGAGTGTGGACTTACAGTTACTGATTTCATATTGTATAGTTACTGATTTTACATTGTGGGATATAATCTAATACTTTCTTTCATTTGTCAAACTGTTCCAGCTTTGATCAATGTGAGTTCCTTTAGTAAGTGAACTCCTATGTTCCTTTGACATATGTGTGTGTGTGTGTATGTGTGTGTGTGTAGTACATGCTTATGTCAGGCATTTCAAGAGATTTCAGGCTGATTTTGTATTTTCAGACAATCCTAGAATCAGCCATTTCTACAAACAATCCTGGCTCCTTTTGCTGTAGAACAGTACTAGAAATCAAGATCTGAAAGCAGATGTGCTTGACAAAGAATATATATTTGTGTAAAGTAACTTATGTATATAAATATGTCTAAAAATATTTCTACATGTATCTATATTTATATTAGCTGAACATGAGTTCATACTGATGCCTTCAACTTAGATATATTAACACATGATCTTCCATATTAACACATGATCTTCCTAGTCTTTACTCTCAATATCTTCAACTCTTAACAGTGAGAAATCTGGCTCCCACCATCTGTCATTGATTCAGTTAATTCCAATGTATATGCATGTTATTAGAATTCTTAACCTATATCCTTATGAAAAATAAGTACCAACTATAGTACAGTGCTTATATACAGTTTATTTTACATTGTCTTGGACATTTTACTCATTTACAAAGTTACTAAAGTCAGCAAGGTTTTACCCACATTTATTGATTGAGGTTGTTTCAGACATTTTTAAAGGAATGATATTTTCTCTCTCTCTCTCTCTCTCTCTCTCTCTATATATATATATAAATATCTCTATATATATCTCTATATATCTATATACATATATAAATATCTATATATATAAATATATATAAATATGTAAATATTTATATATGTGTGTGTCTGTGTGCACATACATATATATATTTGCATCAAACATAGTATGGTAAAAATGAATGGGATATACTTGTACTAAAATATATATCATTCCTTGTTTATCTAAAATTTAAATATAGCTGGGTATCATGTATTTCATCTGGCATTCCTACCCCTTCTATTCCATGAATGCCTCAAGTGCACAGGTCATACTTTCAATCTCTATAATAAAAACCTAACTCAAGACCTAATTCTATTCACAAAATGCTAAATCTTATATACACACTGACTGAATGCATCACAAAATCCTGTTTTAAGATAGGGAAATTCTCAATGTGGTTTCCCAAAATTCTGCAGAGCTAGGCTATTTTAAAAACAAAGTATTACCCAGTATTGTGAGCCCTCCTTCTTTGTTCTTTCTCAAAATTGCTGAGGCTATTGGGGGGTCTATATTATAAGGCTACTATAATTAAAACAGTGTGGTACTGGAATAAGAACAGACACATAGATAGTGGAACAGAATAGAAAGCCCAGAAATAAACTCATGTCTTTATGGTCAATTAATATTTGACAAAGGGGGCAGGGGCATAAAATGGAGTAAAAATAGTCTTTTCAATAAATGGCATTGAGAGATCTGGACAGTCACATGTAAAAAATGAAACTAGACCACCAACTTACACCATACACTAGAATACATTCCAAATGGATAAAACATTTAATGTAAGTTGTGATACCATAGGAGTCCTAGAGGAAAACATAGACGGTAAAATCCCAGATATCCCATGCAGCAAAACTTTTGCTGATACATCCTCTAGGGCAAGGGAAATAAAGGAAAGAATAAACAAATGGTACTATATCAAACTAAAAAGCTCTTGTTCAGCTAAAGAAAACATCAGCAAACTTAAAAGGGAACCAACAGTATTTACTAATGATATTTACTAACAGTACCTCAGATAAGGGTTTGATCTCCAAAACATATAAGGAGCTAATATGAATCAATATGAAGAAGACAAACAATCCAATTAAAAAATAGGCAAAGGACCAGAATACACACTTCTCCAAAGAGGACACGGAGATGGCCCATAGACACATGAAAAAATGTTCAACATTACTAGCCATCAGAGATGCAAATTAAAACCAAAATGAGATACCACCTCACACCTGTCAGAATGGCCATCATTAACAAATCAACAAACAATAAGTGCTGGCGAGGATGTGGAGAAAAGGGAACCCTAGTGCACTGCTGGTGGGAAAACAGATTGGTGCAGCCACTGTGGAAAACAGCATGAAATTTCCTCAATAAACTAAAAATATAACTGCCTTTTAATTCAGTGATTTCACTGCTAGATTATACCCAAAGAATCCTGAAATACCAATTCAAAAGAACCCCTATGGACCCCTATGTTCATAGCAGCACTATTTATAATAGCCAAGTGTTGGAAACAGTCCAAGTGCCCATCGGTAAATGAGCGGCTCAAAAACTGTGCTACATTTACACAATGGAATACTACGCAGCAGAAAGAAAGACGGAACTTCTACCTTTTTCAATAGCATGGTTGGAACTGGAGAGTATTATGCTAAGTGAAATAAGCCAGGCAGCAAAAGACAGATACCATATGATCTCACCTAATACAGAAACCTAATTAACAAAACAAAGAGGTCAAATAGAACCAAGTCAAGTGGAAACAAGTTACAGAAGGACAATTACCAGAGGGAGGGGGAAGGGGTTAAGGGGAAAATAAGGGGGAAGGTCTGGTCAAGGAACATGAATAAAGGACCTATAGACAGGGATGACAGGGTGGGGATTGTCTGTGAGAGAGGTGGGTGGGGTAGAGGAGCTTGACGGGGAAAAATTTGGACAAATTTAATAGATCTACAATAAAAAAATAACAGTAACAACAAATAACACATCCAAACCTAATTTTATCATATTAAATAAAAAGTAATTAACAAAAAAAGAACTATTTTCTTGACCAAGGGATTTACATTTACTATACAATATTCCAAAAGAAGACAGTCAACTAATGTCCCTAGGTGAAAATAAAACACAGATTGTTAGAGTTAAAAATAATTAAGACATTGTAATAAAGCTTTTCAAAGCATAAGTTGACCAGTGGAAATATTTTGCCATTAAATAAGAAAGAAAACAAATGCATTTCTGAAGATTTTATGCAGATTATTTTTAAATATGTTGAGATAAAGTAATTAGAAGACAAACCTTTATGAAAGTGAGGGGAATCAGCTAAAGTAGGAAAGGTTATTATTTTTAATGGTGTTTTCAAATCAGCAGCCTCTAATAGCTTTGTTATTATTCTTTCAAGAAATTGGCTGGCACCCCAAGCTTATTACACCATTATTTGCAATAGCCAAGACATGGGACTAACCTAAATGTCCATTGGTTGTGAACAGATAAGCAAGTTTTGGAAAAAGACACAATAGAGTATTATTCAGCCTTTAAAAAATGAGGCTATCCTACTATTTGACCACAGGAATGGGCCCTAGAGGCATTAAGCTAAGTAAAATACTGTATAATTTCACTTGTACATGGAATCTAAAACAAACAACAAAAATCTGCACACAGAAAAAGAGGTCAGATTGTGGTTATAGAAGGCAGAGAAAAAAGGAGTCCCTTTTGGAGGAAGATAGTCAAAAGGTGCAAACTTACAGTTATAAGTTCTAGGGATGAAATTATGTACAATATGGTAACTATAGTTAATACTGCTGATGATATATAAGCAAGTTGCTGAGAGTAAATCCTAAGTGTTCTCATCACAAAGAGAAATTTTTTCTTTTCTTTTAATTGTATTTCTTAAGTTGGCCAAAAAGTTCATTTGTCTTTTTCTATAAGATGGCTCTAGTAGTACTTAGTTGTCTTTAAGTTCATTTGAAATAATTTTGTTAGCTGTCGTATCAGCATACTTTGAAAAATACATCAAAATCAGTGAATTTTTGTGTACCCCTTTTAATATTGAAGATGCATGAAAATATGCAACATTTTCAGCATATTATGCTTTATTATTTCAAGGAAGGTAAAAACACAACTGAAACACACAAAAAAGATTTGTGTGGTGTATGGAGAAGTTGTTGTGATGGACTGAATATATCAAAAGTGGTTTGTGAAGTTTTGTCCTAGAAATTTCTTGCTGGACAATACTCTATGGTTGGGTAGACCAGTTGAAGTTGATAGTGACCAAACTGAAACATTAATTGGGTACAATCAACATTATACCACACTGGAGATAGATGAGATATGAGGAAGGGGCACCCCCAAATAAACAGAATTATCTTCTGGAGGGTGGGCATCTTGTACAATAGTACAGGCTTCCCCCTCTAGGTGAATGTTCTAGGATCCCATCTATATCAGTGTACCAGTTGATGTTGTTGTGACAAGCTGCATTTGGCTTCAGTAAATGTTTTTAGAAGACTTTTCCAATACCTTTGCACATTTCATGATGGGTGATTTCTGAGCACACCTCCCTCACATCACACTGAGTGTTCATCAGTTTTTGAGAAGTAACAGCATGAACCTGGGCCCCACCCTCCCTATTCACCCCATCTTGCCCCATGTGATTTTTGTTTCCCAAAATAAAAAATGTCCTCAAAGAGCAACATTTTGCCAATGTGAAAGAGGTAAAACAACAAATGGTAGAAGCACCAAAAGGCATAAAAATTGGTAAGTTCAAAAACTGTTTTGAGCGGTGGGAAATACATCTTGATAGGTATCAAGACTCTCCATCAAATGGAGAGTACTTTGAAGGTGACTGAAATTTAAAAGTGTAAGACCTGGCTGGTGGCTCAGGAGATAAGGTGCAGGCCTGTAAACCCAAAGGTCACTGGTTCAATTCCCAGCCAGGGCACATAACCAGATTGTTGTAAGCCAGGTCTCCAGACAGATCCATAGCTGGAGGCAGGTGAAAGGCAACCATACATTGATGTCTCTTTACCTTTCTTTTTCCCTCCCTGCCTTTCTCTCTAAAAATAATCAATAAAATCTTTTAAAAAACAAATATTACATTTTCTGTAAACCCAGTCATATTTTCTGCAAATAATAACAGATGATTTTTTCCCTAACCCACTTACCACCCACTTTCTTTTTTCTTAATGACCTGACTCCTACCTTCATTACAATGTTCAATGGACATAGTATGAATAAGCACTTTTGCTGTTAAGAGAAAACTTTCACTATATCAACATACATAAAAAAGTTAGTTTTAGGGTATTAAAGACAGGTTTTCCATGTTAAGTTCTCTTCTTTTCCTAGTTTCCTAGGAATTTTATTGTGAGTCAATGTAGAACTATTTTCTCACCTTTGAAACTATTGTGATTTTTTCAAATTAGTCCACTTAAAAGTTGTAAAAGGGGCATGTTATTGCTTCCTATAAATGATTTTACACTATTTTTCCTCAAACAGTGTAAACCTATTTAATATTCTTTATATTATTGGGATTATTTCAATATCTGACATTTTAGTGGACTGAGACATAGATGAAAGTTCATTCTCTGGAAATAATCTGCATTTGTTGCTCTCCAGCAGTAGGGCGTATTACTAGTCTAGAAACAAGTTGTACCAGAACAAAAAAATGGATTAAAGTATTTTTTATACTATTTAGAAAATGTTAACTAGGGCGTTATGTGACTTTCTTTAGTCAAAGAATGTGAGGTGAGATGTCACTCTGAGTGAGAGCTTCCAGGGCTTTGTCATAGTTCACCTACCTTCCTTTCCATTGCTGGTCATAAACCCAGCAATGGTTAGGAGGCAGCCAGTTCCCTTACCTAGGTTCCAGAGGGAAGAAAACTTGGATGCAAGCCACATTGTATCTGAAGTGCTCAGGTAGCATAAGAAATACAACTCCACTGATAAAAGCCACAAGGAATTTGAACTGATTTTGTCCTACCATGTAACCTAGCCTATCTTGACTGAAAAGAGGCAGCACAATGGAATGAGTTGTGTTACTGAGACTTGTTATGATTCAGAACCTTGCCATCTAAAGAATGTTTACGAGAAATGGACCCCTGGTTCTTGATGCTGTCATGGAAGGGGGCTCTCAGGGCATGATTTATGGAGTGCAGGAAACTTCTAAGTTGCTCACAGGCAGAATGCAGTAGCTTTTAAAACTTGGAGGGGTAGCGCCCTTCCAAAGTGGTAGCTCACCAAAGCTTAGAAACTTTGTGAAACTTCTCCTTGCATTTCTTAAAGGCAGCAGGATAAAATACACAAGAAGTCAATTAATTAGCTACTAAATAAAAAGGCATACATAATTGTTTTTACATAATTGTTTTTCCTAACTTTTTATCTGTCTTCCTAGAGCTAATAATCATCCATGAAAAGTATGTCTAAACTATAAAATATTCATTTCTATTTATGTAAGTAACCCATCTCCTAACACAATGCTCTTTAAATCCCCAATTTAAATGAGAATCTTTTGGGAAATTACTTTCATAAACATAAGCATAAAACAAATATAATTTAAGCTTAAGACATAAAAGGTCTGGATGATTTTTGCCCTTTCACTTTGATTCCCATTTTTTCCTTTAAATAGATTACAATGGGGAAAAAATCTGTCAAGATAGATAATATAATTTTTTCTTTTGCCAATGTCATGGCCTGTTTTTTATACAAGGTGCACAATACCTAGAATCTGAGGGCCTGTGCCAGTCTATGATCTCCATTCAGGTCAGTTTCAGGGGAGCTGTGTCCAGATGGGTTCTTTGAATTCCAACAGGAAGGTTGGCCCCCAGCCAGTGCCAGTCTACGGAGCTGCAGCATTAAGCATTGTCACCAGCTGCAGAATCACTGTGTCTGTGTGCAGGAGCTGTCAATTGTTACCCATGCTGAAGACCGCTTTCTCTCTTGCTTTTGTTAGCAAAAAATAAATTTCTATGTCTGCCTGTTAAGTGAAATACAACAAGTGACTATAGCGCTATAATGAAAATGTCTGCCCCATGGCCAGTATTTGAAAAGAAGAAAGGCGATTTGAGGGATGAGTGCTGAATCCATGGGTGTGAAAACACCTCACTGTTCTTTTGAATTTAATCTGTGTCATTGAGGATCATTAACCTAAAATTCACTAAACTGTAACAAACAATTCTGAAGGAAATGGTTTAGTGTGAACAGTTACCCATCCTTGTAGTGTAAGATGTAGAAAAATCATATGCCTTTTTCTTTTGTTCTGGTTAAGTTGTCTAAATCAGTACTACAGTAGATAATGAACAAAAGCAAATTGAATTTCTAGGTCTAGAATTTCACATATAGTTTTTAAGATTTCTTTGTTAAAGATATATAGTTTTCTTAGTTCTAGATTCTTATAAAAAACAAATGGTTATATATATGTACACATATGTGTATATGTATATATTACATGTGTATATATACATATATGTGTATATAATATGTATATATAATGTACAATATACATATGGTCAAATATTCAGTAATAAAAGCTACCAATTACTCAGGTTTCCTTGAACATCAGACATTGTACTAAGCACTTTATAGCTCTGTGTTGGTGCTGAGATTCTGAAGCCTATGTGACTTTCATCAGGTTGCTTACTTAGTGTGATCATTATAAATAACAGAAAAATGCTGATATCTCTTAAAAACTATGATAGTTGGCTTTCAAAAATACAGAGAAAATAAGAATGAGCCAAAAACAAAACAAAACAAAATGCATGAAACGTGTGCTTCATTTTGTTATTATAAAAGACTATATCTATATGGACAGTGCACATGCATATTCATAATTGAAATCCTCTTTTAAAATGCTTATTTTGAAGTAAATATTTACATATAAGGAAAATCTCTCTAGTATACCTAATTTTTTGCTTATGAATTTGCATTATAATATTCACCAGCTCATTCATCTGTGTTATAGTTCCTACTAAAGATCAAAGAACACAGGTCAAATTCTTGGATCAGTTACACACAAAGAAAGTTTAAGACAAATAGTTGGTCTTGCAAAGAAAAAAATATGTTGCAAAAATAGATGAGGAAAGTTAATGGTTTCTTTTAAAGAAAATTGTCAAATATTTATTGTAAGTTATTTGTTATAAATCTTTATTATAAAGATAGATATTCCATGGAGTTTAATACATGAATGTTTTTATATATGTTTATGTGTGTGCATGTGTACACATGTGTTTATAAAAGAAGGGAAAGGATTTTATTTCACATCTGTGTTTATGCAGAAAGGAACAGTGACAAGTAGGATGATGAGAGAGCCCTGCACTGAATTACTGGGTTGGTGAAAAAGTCTGCATGGTTTTTTTCCCCAGAAAATAAAATTTAAAAATTTAATTTTTACCAATAACTTTATTGATTTGGATATTTTGAGTACATTGACTATCTCCTGCTATTAACTTCCGGTGGGCAAAGGCCAGGGGTGCTGCTAAACATCTTCCAATGCTTAAGTCAGCCCCACAGCAAAGAATTATTGGGCCAAAATGTCAATAGTACCAAAACACTTCACAAACCACTTTTGACATGTTTGATCAGTCATAGCACCTTCTCCATATACTGCACAAATATTATTTCATGTGTTTCAGTTGCATTTTTACCTTTCTTGAAATAATAAAGCGTAGTATGCCAAAAAATGTTGCATATTTCTTTCACCTTCAATATTGAGATAGCTGCACAAAAATTCACCAATAAGTTTTTTAAAGTGTATGCTGCTATGACAGCTGTCACAATACAATCTAACAAAATTGTTTTGAATGAACTTAAAGACAACTAGACAACTAAGTAGTACTAGAGCCATTATACATAAAGAACTGAACAAATTTTTGGCCAACCCAATCCTTCATCTATAGAAAAGGACATCTATGGGTGTAGATGCTTGTAGCTATGGGATAAGGTGGTGAAGTCTGCAAAAATTCTTTTATTTATTAACTCTCTATTATGAAGTAGGAAACAAAACCATCAGCTGATAGTAAGCATAGAGAATGTGATGTTAAGAGATTTGAAGAAAATGGTGTGAAGTAGTCATCTGTGTGGAAAGTATACTAGAGCATTAATAATCAGTGCATTAGAAATGTATGGCGTGATTGCCAGGTGCCACAAGAGGCTCATTTGAAGTTCGCATTCATGACTTTACCTAAGATCAGTCAACGTAGCTATGTGCTTTCTCCAGCCCCATTTAACTGAATGAATACAGAAACCCAGTAAATGGAGTAGGATTGTGCTTTGTTCAGGGAAGTAGGATAGAGCAAGAAAAGTATAAACAGTGTTTGCATCAATGTGGAGATTTAAGCTAAGTAAGAAGAGAGGAAATCAAGGGAGTAAGATAGTAAGAAGATGATAGAATCAATACCTTTGATATGCTTGTGGATTAAATGACTGTTGGAGATGGAGTAAGAGAGAGGGAGTTGCTGACATAGAAGTGGTCATTCAAGAGAGGGGTGCATGGTTTGAAGATTATGGAGTTACTGAATTTACTGGAAAATGGCATGCCTAGGGTGTAAACATGGCTGAAATGGGATGGAGAACAAAGTCATTGGAGAGGAGTTGAAGACATTGATAAGCAAACTGCTTGTCTTTGAAAACTATCAGGATGGAAATTTTTGGCTGAACCAAGGAAACTGCTATGAGAAATTTAATGAAGACTGCTAGACTCTAGATAGGAAGTGTCAAAACAAATGAACAATCAAGTTTTTAATTTTATGTTCCCATTGTAAACATTCCACCAGCCGTTTCTCAGCTCAGAATCTCAGCAACATTTAATACTTGCTATTATAAACTCTAAACTCTCTTTGCATTATCTTTCTGGCATGATACTCTCTCCATTACTTTTCCTTTCCTTACCATTTCTTTTTCTGGATTTCTATCTATTAATGATTAGAGCTGGATCAAGTTAATCTCATCAAGCCAAATTTTGTTAGCTGTAAAATTATTTAACACATGTACATGTTGGGCTGATTAAATGAAATAATGGATGCAAAGACCCATCATGGAACCTGGTCTATTGCACATAATAGTTCGGTCTCCTTCTTCCTTCCCCGGTTTATCTTCCTTTGCTAACACTTAGTTGTAAATATGTCTGTCTTACACCTCTCTTTCCCAGAGATCTGAGTTACGTGAACAGCTGAATTTTTATAAATAGGAATTATTCTTCAACCTACATTTCCAATTTTGAGACAGAAACTGCCCCATAAATCTCTCATTCTCTACAAGATACTCATTTTCAGATGCCAACCACCTTCATATCAATATTTTAAAAAGTCAAATTAATTACATCATTTTACCCTTTTAAAATCAATCATCTCTACTTTATAAGCAGCTTATTTCCCCCTGTGGCACTCATACTCTCAGTGATTCAGGATAAGAAACCTAGCTACCTTTCAGTTCTAAAAATATGATTATTTTAATTAAAAAGACAGAAGAGTGGGTAGGGTAGTTAACGTTCATTTGTAGAAAAGTTAAATGTCCAGTCTAATGAACTTCAATGTTCAAGCAAATCAACTACTGAATTACAATTTAACTACAGAATGGGCACCTCAGATAAAGTGCAGAAATAACCCATTTTCTATATTGCATTTTAAAAGAAATGCTGCCTTTTACAAGGCAGGGGAAAAAAGATGTCACAGAGCAAAACAGATACCCTGCTGAAAAGAATATCCAAATTCAGAAATGCTGGGCTGTAGGGCAGTGAATACCCTGAAAAGACAATTACACATAATTCAGAGGTATTTTCTAGTTTGTTGTGTAGATCATACAATAACAAGAGGCTTTGTGTGCATTTATAACTGCCTAGAGAATAGGCTGGAGTAGAATGGTAATGTGTGTATATTATAATGAGCAATTCTTTTGATAAACCTGGGGAGGAAAATGGAGAATTAGAGAGGCAAATGAGAGGGCCTTCTGTGTGCCAGGAATATCAGATGAACAGTGTCACTATTGCTTCCATTTGGATAATGAGGCTATCTCTGACCACTGTTATCTACTCTCTGGGAAGCTGGATAACAGGACAAAGGTAAAACCATTCTATTTCTGCATGACAGAAAAGTCTCTCTAAGCTCTTTCTCTAACAGCCATAGAGTTCTTTTCCAATTTGCAGTGAGAAACATCACTCATCTAGTACAAGCTTACTTGCCATACACAGTAGTTTGAACAATTCCAATATATTCTCCTGAAGCATACAGACATGTGCTCACTTCTTCACAATGCTCTATCATTAAGGGAAAGTCATGCAAGATAAAATGCAGAATAGCTGGCCCTATAATGTATAATAGCAGGCATTTCTATAATAGCCAAAGTGCTGCATATATTAGAAGTCATTTTCTGTAAGAGCTCCCAATGAAAAGGGAAATTATAACACGAAAGTGAAGGTGCAAAGTGAATGATGCTTTAAAGCAGCAATATGCTGTTCCATGTCATTGGTTGACCTCACCTGTTTCTTTTTAATCAAAGTGACTGAAATGAATTCAAACTTTTTTCCTTTTCACTTCCCCCCTCCCATCTATTATTCCTTCCTCCACAATCACGTTGAATACCATTGGAAAGTACCAGTTCTTGTTATTTCATATTTATGTATAAGAATATATTGTATATTTCTGCATACATATATGCACAGCAATATTTCACATTCATTTTACACATGCATGTGTACACACACACTTATTCTGAAAAATAAAAACATATGATTTTAGGAGGAAAAGTACTACAGAGTAAATTGACCCTTACTAATAAAACTGGAAATTAGTTCTTTTTTTATATTTTAACTAAAGAGCTTGTTTGGAATAATAAGAAACTACTCATAGGGAAATAAATTTTAAGAATGTACTTTATAAATTTGAGGGTAATTGATGGTATTCAGTATTACTCATTTTAGTGGAAGCAATGTAGTCATAGGACTAATTCAGACTTCATAGAGATGACTGGGAGATGCCATGATGTCAGTTAAACTGTAGATGGAAGTTTACAAAGGAGCAACATTAGAAGGCACAAATGGGAATCTATAATCAACAATTTACATACTTATTTTCCATACATTTATATTTCTTAAATGTATTATCATCACTTCTAATTTTATTTCTATGTAGAAAAGTTGAAAAATGTATGGTCTCAATCTGAAAGTATGGAGGACTAGTACCAGGGCATCGTATATTTTTCATAACTATCAGTAGCACTATTTATACATGGTCAACATCCTTTTGAAAATAAAATTTTGGAATTTTAAAGCAATGCTACTTTTATATTTATAGTGTACTCATCTACTGCCTGCTACTACTGAGAGAATAGTTTACATACTCCCTCCATGTTCTCTATGTTATTCTTTCATGGAATCAAAAAAGAATAACCACAGATCAGTTGCTTTTGTCTCTGACCTGAACTGCCTTTGAGATTGTTTCCCTTCTCCTTAATCAAGCAGCTTATTTCACAACTGTTGACCCCAGCAAACATTGTGTCATAAACAGGGCAATGAGGGTGAAGCTGACAGATGAGTTTCTCACCTAAAACCCTTGCGGTGTTTTGGAAAACAACAATTTAAATACTACACGAGCTCTGCACATAAAGAGCCAGTGAGTATTTAATGTGTGTGTGTGTGTGTGTGTGTGTGTGTATCTTCAGAAATAAAGAACTATTTTAAATTTTTGTTGGTGTTTTAACTTTGGTAAAGTATTAGGAAGCCTGTTATTAGAGAAGAGACATGTTGTGGGCCACTGCTACATCAAGGAATGATGTAACTACAATTTGCCAAGAAAAAATCAATTATTACTAACTTTTATAGTGCATTAGTGTCTGGGTTTTAGAGTTTTGGTAATGAGTACACAGGGTGGTTCAAGAGTATAAACAAGGACCCAATAGGTTAGCTAAGCAGAATCTGTACCTTTCTTTAATAATTTGCCAATTTAATATCTTCCTGCTGGAATCAATTTACTAGCAAATCTGTCAACACCAGTAATACATGTGAATCAAATTGCCTCTACCTTCCTCCCTTAATAGGGTACATACTCACTACATTGCTCATGATATTTAAAAATTTCATCTCTCGTAAAATTTGATTAGTGACCTAGAGATGACAAAGATAATAATCTTTATGTGACGTAAAGATTGCTTGGACTTCTTAGTATTCATTCATTGTCTCTTAATCATTTGTATTAGGGATTATGTTAATTTAGGAGAATAAAACAATGAATAGAACATGGTTAATACCTTTATGGATAGATACTAAATCTGAAAGGGAAGACAATTTTAATTCCAACATTGTAAGGAATAGTGATAAGCATGTGAAGAGATACTGTCCCAACAGTTGCCACATGGGAAAAGACAGGAAAGTTTGAAGTGCTGCTTGTATTTAAGATACATAACATATTTCAACAATGACATAACTGATCTATATGGGCCATATTTTATTGTGAAATAGTATTTGAAAAAATACAATTTATTTGAATTCAAATTAGAGAACACTTCCAATAATATGATGGTATTTTCTTTCAAATGAGTCAATTATTTTATATAATCTGCAATAAACACAATTCAAATAATGCTTTCAGTTTAACTCCATATAGAAAATTAATTTTACTTTTTTAATGATAGTAATTATCATAAAATGGGACATTTAAAAATGTAAGATCTCTATACATGAGAGATCCAAGGTGGTGGAGGAGTAAATGGAAGCTACACCAACCTCTTCCCAGGACCAATCTGGAATTACAACTTAATTGTGGAGAAATCATCTGGAATAATCAACTGAACACCAGCTGGAGAAAGCCTTATAACCACAGACAGACAGAAAAGACCACTTCATCACAACATGACTGTTATGGAATGCGGAAGAGATGTGTTGAAAAAAATTCAACAAGGATATCATGGCATTGCATGACAAACCAGATCAAATGGATTTAATTGAGATTTACAAGTCATTTCACCCCAAAGAAGCAAAGTATACATTCTTTTCAAATGAACATGGAACTTTTCCGAACACAGACCACATGGTAGAACACAAAACAAGCCTCAACAAATTCAAGAAAATTGATTCATAGCAAGCATCTTCTGAGATCACAATGGCTTGAAACTAGAAACCAACCTCAAGGAAAAAAACACATTCAAATTCATGGAAACTGAATAAAATGCTATAAACTAATGAATGGGTTAATAATGTGATCAAGGAAGAAATCAAAAAGTTTCTGGGAAAAAATGAAAATGAACATAAAACAGCCCAAAACCTATGAAACACAGTGAAGGCAGTCATGAGAGGGAAGTTCATAGCAATACTATCTAAAGAAGATAGAAAAATCTCAAACAACTTGACCCTACAGCTACAAGAACTAGAGGAACAACAATGAACAAAGCTCAGAGCAAGTAGAAGGAAGGAAATAATCAAGTTCAGAGCGGAATTAAATGACATAGAGATCAAAAGAACAATTCAAAAGATCAATAAATCCAGGAGCTGATTCTTTGAAAAGATAAACAAAATTGACAAGCATTTAACTAGACTCATCAAGAAGAGGGTCCAAATAAATAAAATGAGAAACAAAAAAGAAATAACAGCTGATGCCACAGAAATATAAAGGATTGTAGGAATAAACTATGAACAACTATATGCCAAAAAATTTGACAACCTGGGTGAAATGGACAAATTTCTGGAAACATATAATTTTCCAAAACTGAATCAAGAAGCAGAAAGCCTGAATAGACCAACAACAACTAGTAAAATTGAAGTAGGAATCAAAAAAGTCCCAGCACACAAAAGACCCAGACCAGACTGCTTCATAAGCAAATTTTAACAATTATTTTAGGAAGAATTAACTCCTATCCTTCTCAAACAATTCCTAAAAATTCAAGAAAATGGGAGATTCCTAAACTCTATGAGGCCAGTATTATTCTAATCCCAAAACCATGTCAGGACACAAAGAAAGAAAACTACATATTGCTGGAGAACACAGATGCTAGAATCCTCAAAAAAATATTGGTCATCTGGATCCAGCAATACAGTAAAAGATCATATACCATGATCCCTGGGAGATTCATCCCAGGGATGAATCAAGTAAATGATTCATCCCTGCAAGGATGGTATAATATTTTCAAATCAATAAACATAATACACCACATAAAAAATGAAAGACAAAAATCACATCATATCAACAGATGCTGAAAAAGCTTTATCATTGATAAACTACAGCACCCATTTATGATAGAAATGCTCAGCAAAGTAGGAACAGAGGGAGCATAAAAATCAACATGTTAAAGACCATATATGAGAAACCTACAGCCAACTTCACACTCAATGAGCAAAAACTAAAATATTTCCCAAGGTCATGTTTCCTTTTATACTGAGATGCAGCAACACTTGAACAAAGCCCAAACCTTGTCTTTGTACTGAAATAAATTGTCTATCATTGTGGTTATCAATTGGGGTATTTATCCCTTAGTCATAATGTTGACATGAGACTCAGGTGGGATAATAAATGTGTAACAAATATGCTAAATGAACACCTCTCATGTAGTACATTCATAAAACACTTCATTTTCTCACACTATAATCTAAAATTTGTTCACAGAGGTTCAGTCCTGCTTCCCTAGATAAAAACTCTAACAGGCCCCATGATTTTGCTGGTTCTCAATGCTGGCTGTAAAACAGAACCACACAAGCAACTCGAACAAACACTGATGTTCAGGCCTATCAACAATAATAATTAAGTTCATATTTCTAGGGAGGGACCTCCATGTATGTGCATTAAAATGCACATACACCTTAGGTGTAATTAAGGTGAAAAACCACGGTTTTTACATAATAAGTCACTGCACTATGACTCTCATCACAAAACACAATATCCATCCTGTTTTAGCATTTCCAGTCTAATATATTAATCAATATTCTCAACTGGATTTGCAGATATAGCTTCTCTTCTTGCTAGAGCAGGCTATGCGTGCACTACCTAAACAGGGAGAGGGATACAGCTGGCTTCCTGTTTCCTTCACAGCTCCCTCACTCCCCCGGTTTAATCCCTGACTCCTCCAGGACTAGAAGGCAAGAGAGGTGGGGGTGGAGGGAATCTGACTCCATAGTACTGACGCGTCATGTAGTATCCTGTTATGGGCTTGGCAGGCATTCAAAGCTTCATTTCCCTGGGTTAGTGATGTCACTGTTGCTCAGAGTGGACACAGTTCTGTCCTATCAGGTTATTTGCTAATTTGCTATTTCTATTCTCCTTCTGTTCTCCACTATCAGTTGATGGCTAACTGCTTTCTAGCCAAACCCCTTAGGCAAAATGTACTATGACTCCACAAATTCAGTTTTTGCTTAGTTTATGGGTCTCACCTACTTTCTGTGAAATACTCAAGCCCAGTTTAGCCTGCCAAGACCCAGTATGCAAGGCTATCCTCAGTTCAGTTTTGTGTCCAAGCTGGTCCATTAGCCTTGAGCCAGCTCTTCTCCTGACCACCTATTTTTCAGGCAGCGAATATTCCATCACTCTCCACCCAAGCATCAGGGGATAAAATCTTCAACCCAATAGTGGGGTCCAGGTTCTTGTCACAGCCCAAGAAAGTATTTGAGAGCACAGGATTTAGCACAGCACAGTAAAATCGTTAAAGTGATAGTACACATTCAAGAAGTGAAAGAAGGCAGACAGTGGAGAACCAGATGCCCCATGGGGTCTCCGTGAAAAGTTTTTATTAAATATGGGCAAGGGGGAGGTGATAGAGGGGCCCCCAATTTTTGATGCTGGTGAGGTGACTGCTGACACAGCTTGTCCTTTTGTCCTTTTTCCTCATCTACAGATAGTAATTTCTTTTCTTTTTCCTCCTTTTTCCTTCCATTCCCTTTCTTTCCCTCCCTCCCTCTCCCCCTCCCCCTCTCTCCCTCTCTCCCTCTCTCTCTTACAGAAAATTGGGGAGGGGGAGGCAGGGGACCAGGTGGTCAGTGAAGGTCACCTTTGTGGTATTCCAGTCAAGACAGAAAAGGAGAGTGAAGGGTACAGCCCATTTTTTTTCCCTTTCATATCATTAAAATGTGTTTTCCCTTTAACTATTTTACAATTTACATTTGAAAAAGACAAAACCTAAGGTAGCAAATGAACAAACAAGAGCAAAGTTGACTTTGATGTACCTTTAATACTTACTAAATAGAGTTTGCCCCTCTAGTACTGGGAGGTCAGAATGAGGTGGGGCAGATAGCAAAGAGAGCAACATAGAATGATCAGCATAACCACAAATAAGACTAAAAATTAATGATCCCACATTGGCCATTATGTATCATTGTGGTTTTTTGGCATTTTTTTACAAATGTAAGTTAGCTCAAAGGGAATAAAGTTGAAAGAAGGTCTATAATTGGTGACAAATGCATAAATCCTATAAATACATATAATTTAATTTATTTAAGAGAGTTTGTTTTATGACTTCCTGGATTACAAGTAAATTCAGATAGATATATAAAATATATAACAATTTTACCTTACAATTTCATTTTCCTTAACTTCCACTTCTATAAGGGTAATACATAGATTACTAAGAATTTATTTTTAATTTCAGTCCTCTTGAAAGCATTGATATGTTGTACATTTTAATAAGTACAGTGAATTAAATAAGCATATGTCCTTGTATTCTATTAAGTAGTTATATTGTCACTTTATAATTTTCTACTGTCAATATTACACGAGTTTCTCATTTAATTTGTTGGTTTTCTTTCGGTGGAGTTTTGCTGTCAAGTGTATTATGAGACAAGGTGAATGGTTATTAAATTCATCACTTGAAATGTTGTGGGTGTATAATTGACTATTGAAATTACACTGAGATAGTAAGTAAACTCAAATACACTTTTTTCCCACTTTCTCTTTAGCAAATAGGAAAAAAGACAGACTTAAAAGCTAAGCATCCTGTTAAGTTTGTATCAGTATCATTTTAATCATGGAAATCTTTTGCTAGTGTTATCCTCATGTTGTTTTTCAACTTGATGATAAACAATCAACAACCTAACTACCCAGTGCAGAGATTATGTAAGTGTGTGGAGTTATGGTTATTGTGAGGATGAGTGCCCATCTCTCCCTGTCTGGTAATAGCCACTGACATCCAGCTGGAAAGGGTGCAGCACATCAGTGCCAAACTTTCAGCGTTGGGACTCAAGAATCTATTCTACTTTCCTTTCACCTGGAAAATGAGCTTTGCCTACCTTAGCAAAGTATGCTTTGCTAAAGGAAAAAAAGGAAAGCATTTCCTTCTATGAAGCAGCCACAATGAAGAAATATTATCTTATTCAGTCTCTGTAACCATCTTTTTAAAAATAGCAGGTCCAATTCTATCTATTTATTATTCTATCATCACTACTTTAGAGATATATATTAAATTTGATCATGTAAAAACTTCTAAAATGTTTTTGAAATAGTGAATATTTATGGAATTGACATATGGGTAGTTTGTTAAAAGACTTTATTCTAGCATATACTTTTGAAATACCAAACATAGATTTATATGAATACTAATAAGAACTTTGTTACATGTAAAGTGGGCATAAAATATATTTGGTTACAAATATTTAAACAATGTTGTTAATTTTTTACCCATTTGGCTCTGCTAGAATATAAAGAAATGTAAAAGACAAGTTTAAACCTATGTTTCAAATATTCCATTGTGTTCCCATTTCTATAGTATTTTATAATAATACTCATTTTTAAAATTAATTTCCTTTGTCTATATCATTTAATCATCTTTGGTGTAATTGTATCAAATTGATGTCATTTTCTGTAGAACCAATTGATACTAAAGAAATGAGGTTTAAAAAGTAATAATTTAGTAAAATATTAACTTCATAAAATTATATATATTATCAACAGTTACTAAAAGGTGTATAAATAAACCAAAACTACATAAGTACAATCCCTCAGGAGGATTCATGCAGATAGTGTGAGTAAATAGAAATATTTAATGGCTACTACGTTTAAGCTGGTTTAAGGGATATAGCAGTGAAGAAAACAACTTGCAAGTGACTATTAAAATTAGCTTTTGCTGCTAATAGTAGAGAATATAAATAATATTGACTTAAACAGGAGAATCTTATTTTCTTTAAGATTTTTATTGTTATTCTATTATAGTTACCCTAATTTTTTTCCCAGTTTGCCCTTCTGCTGCTGTCACCCCCCCCCCCCCCAACACACACACACACACTCACTCAATTCTGTTGTCCATGTCTGTGGATTATTCACATATGTTCTTTAGTCCCTTCCCTTTCTTTCCATCATGACTACCCTTCCCCCTCCCCTCTGATTATTTTCTAAATAAATATGGGAAATATGCATTTTGTAATCCTCATTTTACAAATGAGAGACTGAGCCTTAGAGAAATGCACTTGGCTCCACATAATAGCACCAGCGCTCTGAAACTTCAATGTGTTGATTTATTCTCACAAAGCAAGAGGTCAGAAGCACACAGTTCAGGGATTCAAGCCCTTGCTTGAAGCAGTCCTCAAGGACTTAGACTCCTTTTCTACCTTCTCCACCATCCTCAGAATTTAATCTTGGATTCATGGATGTGAAATATTGTTCCTCTCTTAGATTTAAGACCAACAGAATAGACAAAAAGAGATAAATGAGAAGAGGTAGAAGTGGAGCCTCTAGACTACAAACATTTTTCAGAAATCACACCACTGATATCTGCCATTTGTCTCATTGACTGTAACTACATATATTAGATATTGGTTGTACATAGTCACTTGATACTGGTGAACCCTTACGGGCTTTCCTGTAGTGAAAAGCTTAAAGATGTCTTCCCTAAGAGTCACCTGAAACCCAGTTGTCCCTCTCAGCTGCCAGTTTGGGGTGGATACAGAAGAAAAATGCCTCGTAATTGTACAAGGCAATGCCACATTTGCTTCTATATTACTATCCTTTTGGTTACAGATTTATATATAGTAGTTTATCTGCTTTTGGCTCCTCAGTTTAGGGGAAACTTTCTGACTTTTGCAATAGCAAACAGGATTTGTCATTCTGTTTAAATTTAATTCAGAGTGTCCTTCTGACATTGAATGCATTAACAAAAAATCAAAATCAGCATTTATTAGCAAACAGTGGTGTATGCTTCAGGAGATTAAGAAATATGACTCTGGTATAAAATGGTGAGCATAAAAGCTGTCAGCAAACATTAAAAAATGGAGTTAAATTCATTACAACGAGTTATCCAGTTTCTCCACACTCTTCCAGCGGTTGGGGTTACCACTATTTTTTAAAATCATTCTGCTAGTAGGTTTACACTGAGATCTCATGATTTTAATTTGTATTTTAATAATGACACGTAATGTTGAACATATTTGTATGAGTTTACTTGCCATATATAATTCCTTTTAGTTGAAATATCTGTCTAAATCATTTGGCTGTTTTCTAATCAGATTGTTTGGACACGTATTTCATTTTTTTCAATTTATTTAAAATCTGTAGGAAAACAAAGGACACACTTGCAGAGCCAAATACAAACAATGAGAGGGTCAGAAATCCACGCACTAGCAACAAGAAAAATAAAGTACCTAGGAATCAACTTAACTAAGGAGGTCAAAGACCTGTACTTGGAAAACTACAGAACAATGAAGAAAGAAATCAAGGAAGACACAAATAAATGGAAGCATATACCATGTTCGTGGATGGGAAGAATGAACATCATTAAAATGTCCATACTACCCAAAGCAATCTACATATTCAATGCAATCCCAATTAAAATACCAATGACAGACTTCACAGAAATAGAAAAAATACTTCAAAAATTTATAT